>JABYQK010000021.1:0-437613 GCA_022606075.1 Fomitopsis betulina
GCAGGCTACTACGCAGTGTAGCGGGACGCTAACTTACCTGGTTGTTAGCTGTGAGGCTTGATGCACGCAAAGTTGCTGTTGAGCGACTTGGGATTGTACTACGCTACAGGGGTCCTTATATACATGTAGGAGACCGTCTTACTAAGCTACTGTATAGTACCAATCCGATGCATGTGATTCTATCTACAATGCATGTGTTATTCCTGTTGCCCGGAGTACCGGTTGTGTGAACTCGGCTGCCTAGTTAGGCGCTCTCTATTGTTCAACACTCCCCCTTGCTAAGTGCAGCGACAGATGCGCGCAAGCATTAAATGGCGCATAATGCAGCCGACTATATTGGACTCTGAATCATAGAATCTTAGTCCAAGCATTTCTCTGAATTTGAGAAATTTGATACGACCCAAGTTCTTAGTGAACAAGTCTGCTGGATTATCATCAGTGCTTACGTAGAAGACTTCGACTTTCTTGT
The DNA here is from genome assembly GCA_022606075.1 of Fomitopsis betulina. Lineage (NCBI taxonomy): Eukaryota > Fungi > Basidiomycota > Agaricomycetes > Polyporales > Fomitopsidaceae > Fomitopsis > Fomitopsis betulina. Next base: position 470 of record JABYQK010000021.1, read on the forward strand.
CTTCTACTAGCTCCCTCACGTAATGGTAGCGAATGTCAATGTGTTTAGACCGACGCTCCGTGATGGGGTTTAGAGCTAATAAATATTGCTCCCTGATTGTCCGAGCAGATAGGCAGCGGGCCAAGCTTGTAGCCGATCTCTTCTAGGAGCATCTTTATCCAGGCTACTTGTCGCGAGCAATCGCTCAGCGACATATACTCAGCTTCAGTGGATGACAGGGCAACTGTCTTCTGTCTTCTAGACAGCCAACTGAACACGCCATTCGCGAACTTTAAGAAGTGCCCAGACCGTGACTTTCTGGCTTCTGGGCTGTCCGCCCAGTCAGAGTCAGTGCACGCCAATAATCCATTGCCGCTTTGTCCTTCATAAACTAGTGCATAGGATTTTGTACCAATTAAATAGCGGCAGATATACAGCGCTCTGTTTAAATGGTCCTGTGACGGATTTGCTGCAAATTGCGCAAGTAATGTCACGGCGTAGCAGATGTCAGGTCGAGTTCCAAGCATTAAATATAGCAAGGAGCCGATGACGGTCTGGTACTTGCTTCGAAGCGCTGGGTCGGCTGTGCCAGTATTGGCAACAGGCTTGTATCCAGCAGGGAGTGGAGTTGGCGCAGATTTCGCGTTCTGCATGCCACAGCGCTGCAGCACTTTCTCAAGGTAGGCGCACTGATCCAGATGGATTTCGCGTCCTTTCCGAGTTATGCGCATGCGCAGAAATTCCTTGACGTCGCCTAGGTCGTGACACTCCCACTTCTTCATGAAGCGGTCCTTTAATGAAAGGACTAGGGTCTTATCCTTGCCACAAAATATGGCATCGTCTACATAGATGATGATCAGCACGAAGCAACCATCTTTCGTCCTATAGACGAATATTCCGGCGTCGGATACGAGGTGTTTACAGCCAAGTTCCTTTAGGGACTCATTGAGGGTGCGCCACCATGCAAGCCCTGCCTGCTTGAGTCCATAGAGAGCGCGAAGTAACCGGAGTACTTTGTGCTCTTGGCCTGGTACTGCAAAGCCTTCAGGCTGCTCCATGTAGATTTCCTCGTCGAGCTTGCCATAAAGATAGGCATTACGGACGTCGAGTCCGGAGACGTGCATATCCTCAAGCGCAGCTAAGGCGAGGATTAGGCGTACAGTTTCAAAGCGTACGACTGGAGAGAAAACCTGATCATAGTCAAGGCCTTCAATCTGGGAGTAGCCCTTGGTGACCAATCTGGCCTTTTTCCGACCGTCAGTTTTGACGTCGAATACCCAACGGTTCTTGGTGACCTTTCGTCCCTTAGGACGATCAACCAATTCATAGACATTGCGTTTGCGAAGTGCCTCAAGTTCTTCGCGACACACTGTCATCCACTCCTCAAGCTCCTTTTTGGGTAGCTTTAGTATATCACGGAATGACCATTCTCTCGGGCTGGTCCCGTCTGGTAGATCATTGTCGAGGGTGGGTAGCGCTTTTGCAAGCAGCAACTCGACTAACTTAACTCCCCCTTCCCGGCATAATTCTGCCAGTAGTAACTCAGCGCTTTGCGCTTCATCCTCATTGGATGGGGCGGACTCGACAGGTTCGTCGCGTGGAGGAGGATTTGGCGCAGAACTAGGTCCGGGAACCTGTTGTTTTTGCTGCCTTTGTGGTCCGGTTTTGGTACGGGAGCTACCCGCATCCTCACCGACCATCTTTTTCCATCTCCCCTGATTTTCGATGTCCTTTACTATGTCTTGGGGCTTCCGCTGCTCACCATAGACATTACCTCTACGAGTTACTGGTCTCCGCTCCCTTGCTGAACGTCGCGGCTCCGCTGGGGGCGCAGGGTGTTCAACCGGTGCATGGGGCGGCGGTACTGGGTCTTCGGGCGCATCTTGCTGCTCCTGTTCATCGTCATGAACATGACCGTTTCCCCTTTTAGGAAGGTGATGTTTTGGATGATCATCATCGTCATCCTCATCTACCTGAGGTGTGGTGGTTGGCTGATCTGCTGGGATCATTTCTTCTCGAGGTGGCCAAACTCGAGTTGTGCCCCGACGATTTGTCAGGGGACACTTAGGAAACATAGTTTCGTCAAACATCGCGGTGGATGATCTGAACAAAACATTGTCTGGTGCTCTCATAAAGAGCCATCCGCCAGTGCGCTCTGTAGAGCCATCTCCCCCAAGATAAATCATCAGCTCCGATTTGGGTGATAAACCGTTTTTTCTGACGTCCTTGGGTATGAAGACATACGCACCGCAGCCGAAAACGCGCAGGTGCGCCACAGATGGCGGCTCGCCGTGTATCAATTCGTAGGGGGTAAGCCAATTAAGGCGACGAATTGGTGTCCTGTTGTAAACATGGACTGCATGATCCACAGTGAATTCCCACCAGGATGGAGGTAGACAAGCGTCATGGCGCATTGCCTCTGCTTTGTCCATGAGCGTCCTGTTGAAATGCTCAGCTCTGCCATTCTCCTGAGGAGTATGCGGCGAGCTCTGAAGGATCTCTATGCCATTGTCCTTTAGAAGGTCTTTGAATGCAGTGGAGACGTATTCTCCCCCTGCATCAGACAACCACTTCTGCACTGTCTTTCCATATTTAGTTTTCACCATGGCTAGGAATTGCCTTGTGGCTGTAATCGCTGCAGATTTCTTGCGCAGATTTACAGTCCATGCGTGCGATGAAGTGTCATCATAGTACAGTATGTAGTACTTGTACTTATGATAGGATTCTACTGGGAAGGATTTTAAGTCCGAATGAATAAGTTCAAACGGTACCTTTGCCCGGTAGTTGGACGGCGGGAAAGACTTAGAGTGCATTTTCCCTTTTGCACATCCCTGGCATATAGGTGAGTCCTTAGGGATCTCCACCTTTCTGGGAAATCCAGATGTATGCTCCTTCACCTTTGCAAGCACGTCCTTTGAAGAGTGCGCAAAACGGCGATGCATAGTCGAATAATCGACTTCATTTACGTTCACATAAATATTCTGAACGTTTTCACCCGATTCAGCCACGAGGGTGAAGGTTGTAGTGTCCGGATGCTGTGGTATAAACTTGAATAAAGGTTTCCGCGCTCCCAGTTCATACAGACTGATATGCTGCGCTGTTGCGCGCAAGTCTAATCCGTCTTGGAGGAATACCCCTAATGACAAGAGACGTACTGCACAATTCTCCATATAATAGACAGGATATAGGCGCGTCTGCAGCCATTGTTCGTCTATTTGGTAGTTTAGGAACACAGTTCCTTTAGCAATGATGCTACCTACCGCTCCTTGTTGTGCCGTTTGAGTACGGATAGGAGTCTGGAGATACTCAAATTCCGAGAAGTCTCTTATGTCATTTGTAATGTGCAAAGATGCACCTGAGTCCAGTAGCCACTCATTCGCTGAGAAGCGATTTTTTCCTTTACCCTTACAACGTGAGCACGCAGCGTAATCGCGCGAATGAATACATTGTACATTTTTTAAGCCGCTACAAAGTACATTTACTAATGTCTGAGCGCCGTTGTGCAAGTTAGAAGCGGCTGTTTGAGCACTGTTAGTATCTTGCTCAGGGTTAGGAATATGAGTGACGTACTCATTACCCCAGTCGTCGTAGCCATCATATGGCTCCATGCAGCGGAGCTCCCCCGTTAACGGGTTCTGAAAGCTCTCGTCGACGATAGGGGGCGCAAGGCCTGCGGCCTGCGCTATCATGCCGTTTAACTCGGCGTCGTGCGCGTCGATGTCTTCTTCGTCTGATGCCCAGACGATGGACTTTTCTTCGGCATCGCGGAAGTCGTCGTCGCCGCTGATGTATTCGTCATTCATGACCTCGTCGATGCGATCGGCCATGTTGACATCACCGTGCTTGCTGCGCTTTGAAGCGCGCGACTCGGTGTCCGAGGGGACTTCTTCGATGTGAGCGGAGCTCACGACTTCCTTCAGCGCATGGATTGTCTCCGGCGTGCCGGCGACATCTAGGTCCTTGGCGAGCTGGAGAGCTTCTCCGAGCCAATCACCGCGAGCGCGCTTCTTGCCCTTGTTAGGGGCAGGTGCTGCGACTTTTCGAGTCCTGCTGCCCGAAGGCGCTAACTCGACGACGGTGGTGGTTGTCGGAGCGGGGATCGACACAGTGTCGGCGATGTGCATGTCTGCATGTTCGTCGTGCTTGTGCGAGTGCGGCTTACCACGGGTTTTACCGCCGCGCTTTCCCCTAGGAGTAAAGCCCTTAGCTTTCTCCTTGCCCTTGTCGTTCCACTCCTTCTTTCCCGCGCTGCTGCTGCCCTCAGGGCGCTGCTGCTGCGAAAAGGAGGGACTACCCTTCTTCTGCTTGATAGCAGAGATTTTCTGGGCCCACGACTGCCCCTTGTTCCTCGACTGCTCCCAGGAAGCGACTAAGGTGTCCTGGGCACTGCTCGGTGTGAGCTCTTTGATCTCGATTTTATTGAGAGCGAGCTGTATAGCCGTCTCATAGCGGGGTGGAGCGGCACCCAGAATAATCAGGGTTCTCATCTGCGGAGGCAGAGAGAGGCCCGCTCCGTCGAGTTCATCGAGGTTGCTCTGGATCTTTGCGATCGCAGGGCCGGGGTGCTCGTTCGCTGGGATACGGACATTGATCGCAGCCTTGAAGAAGGCGAATGCCCCCATGGCGCTGGTTCCTCCGTAGAGCCCATAAAGGGTATTCCAGATCGACTTTGCAGTTGTCTTGGTTCTGACAAGCTGCGCGACTTCGACGCTTAGGCGCAAACGAATGCTGCCCATAGCCTTTGATTGCATCTGAATCCATTCAAGGACTTCAGAGCGGTTTGACCCATCCGAAGCCTGTGTAGGCTCCGCGAATCCATCAGGCAACTCGATCAGAATCCAGACTCCCTGCGACTGCAGGTACGCCTTCATCAGATCGGCCCAACGACGGTAGTTCGCCCCGTCGAGGACGGGGACGAGGTTCTGAAGAGAGTTCGACATTTTTGTTAGTTGGTGGTGGTAGAGCGGTTGTTGATATGGTTCTGTGAACGCATTATCAGTGCTCTGTCTTATGCTGCCGGAATGGCGCTAGCACCACTCTGGACTCGTTGTTTGGGATGGCGACAGTGAAGCTGTGCCCGACCTGCAGCCATATAGGCGCAGGGTCTCCCCCTGACGTCAAAGCCCCTAAGGGCGACGTCCAGGTACGTTATCCTGACCCGCAGCGGACGCAGCCTCAAGGGCGCAGTACCGCGCAGTGTTCAGGGCTCATAACCTGACGAGCAGGCTATCTCACGCAGTGTAGCGGGTCGCTAACTTACCTGGTTGGTTAGCTGTGAGGCTTGATGCACGCAAAGTTGCTGTTGAGCGACTTGGGATTGTACTACGCTACAGGGGTCCTTATATACATGTAGGAGACCGTCTTACTAAGCTACTGTATAGTACCAATCCCGATGCATGTGATTCTATCTACAATGCATGTGTTATTCCTGTTGCCCGGAGTACCGGTTGTGTGAACTCGGCTGCCTAGTTAGGCGCTCTCTATTGTTCAACAGATAGCGTTGCAATGCTGGGGCACTAGCACCCGGACAAGACGTGGCTCCTCGCCATGCTAGACTCGGTGCCTACTAGATACACTTCATTGGGTCCTTCAAGCTGCACAAATCGACATCCTCGGCGTGCACGGCTCACGATCGCGCCGTAAACGAGCATCAACTCGAGTACGAAACGTCGTGCACCGTGCAGAGCGAGAACAATCAGGTTGATTCACCCGCTGAAGCTCACAGTGTGCGCGCGATGGTGCCAATGTTCTCGCTTCGGTGAACAGGCGGCAACGAGATCGCTCGAGTGCTGTGACGGAGGACATAGGCCCCTAAGCGGATGCAGGGAAGAGGTTGTGAGTCGTGACTCACATTAGCTCCTGAGATTTCTGGGTTGCATTGTCATTGAGTACGCCACACGATGTCAAGTAGATGAACACTGCGGTGATGTCGCGGGGACCACAGCGTGACAACTACAACGAGATTCTCATTGTCGTCAACACATTGTGCTTCTCGCGACACTTGTTGTGTGCCCAGTGACAGGGCTCCACTAGGAACCGAGGACCGACATCGACGTCGGAGGGAAGGAGAAGAAAATTGAGCGAAGTGTCGAAGCGCCATGGAAGCGCTCTGCGCTGACTCAGTGTGCGCACGGACCAGATAGTAAACATACCAATTGTCTGACGCTCACGAGCTTCATATGCGCTTGTGAGCTCTTGTGAGGAACTTACGAGGAGCGCGAATTGTCACAAGCGCTTATGAACGCTTGATAAGGACTTATCATATCGAGCGTTATCTTATCAGCCCTAAAAGTGCTCGCTAGATCGCCGGGAAGTTTGCGATGGGCGCTCGGAGCTGAATACAACTTGAATGATGCCACCTAGCGGCGCAAGTTCAAAATGTCATGTTTGGTCTGCTCTGTGTACGCTTGTATGATATACATAAGACCATACGAATGCGTTGGGGAAGCTTCCGCTCCTCAATTCAGTAGCTTTACGAGAAGACGCTGAGGTTTCTATTCCTCGGAACGAATTATTCATATAAGGTGCGTGCCGCTGAACATCGGACTGGCCCTTGACAACCATGCAGCGGTCCAGGAATCATCATCGCATTAATTTACTTCGACAGTGGGACGAAACTTAACTCCATCAGATCCAATTCAACCACAGTGCAGCGTATGTACGGTGGCCATAGAACACGGTCCACACCTCACAAAGAGCAGACCCTGGACCGCATAAGGATCATACTGTCAGCGGGACAATAAACCCACGATGCGGCCCACGCACGGAACAGTATAACCCGCCCTACGATTACGCATGATTCAACTATTGAGTACGCTACAGCCTTTTGACAAAATCGATGAACGTCCCCCCTCGCGCACAGACGACAACTTTGCAAGATGACAATCGACAGCGCTGCGACACACACCACTAAATCAAGCATTGACCTTCCACAGCGGCCGCTTCCGCAACTTGCGCGTCACGTGGACCGTACTTCCCCCGTTGTGCCCGCCAAACGCTAGCACCACCGTCTCTTCCGCCTGCCCACGGGAGACCCCGCGTTTACGTAGTTCAATCGCGTCCTTGGCGAATTTGAACCGTGCCTGGTCCGACCCTGCTGCAGGTCAGCGCACGGGACGATGGCTACGGGGAGATATGCACGTACCTATCTGGAATGCTGGCGATTCCACTGCAGCCTTGAACATATCAAACGGCACGAGGGCAAAGACTTGCAACAATGTGTCCCGGCCTGCATCGGATGGCTGTCCATCTGGATGGGGCGAGATGGGCGTCGACAGGCCGCCTACGTTCAAATTCTGAGGCAGCGTGCTGACGAGGAAGTCCCAAACGTCATCCCTTAGCCTGTGAGCGAAGGGCCCGAAGATGGCTGTTCGGCTGGGAGGGATTTGCTGTTGTTCAATGGGTGTCGAGGTCCCGTCTGAAGAAGCGGGGACGGCATCCACAAACTGGAGCCAAGCAGCGATGTTCTCGACGGTGATAGACTGCCTGCAGAGTTCATATGAATAGTTGCAGAGCTCGTCCATTCCACCAAGAAGACAGCCGGCAGCAAGCACGGCTCTGGTATTTTGTGGGTTGATAGCTCGAACTGTTACAGACGAATAGAGGTACCCCAGTGCTGCGCAATTTAGGGTCAGCGAATAAGCCATACGTGTAGCCGCTGCTTGCACACACCAATGCTCAGGCCCTGTCCGCGGGACCCTATCAGCGACGGAGAAGCTGCCAGATTTTCAAGCAGCGTACCTCTTCTGTAACTTCTGGCTCTTGTTCGAGGTTGAGGTAAATATGGCATTGCCCAGCGGGCTGTGGCGTCGTGGACATCATGTGAGCTAGGAAAGGCGAGCGCGAGATGACGAGGGCATGTAGCCGATAAGCATGCTGGTGGACGTGCTGCGTAGACGATACAAAATCAGACCCATCGACACCGGTGCACTCACTGGGCTCACTAGATATGTGTCGGCGTAGTTCTGAAAGGGGCCGAGCTGTCAATACAATCAATAGCCGTACGATAATACCATGTACGCACGCCTGTCTGAAATACATTGTATAGATGGTTCAATAGATCGTCGTTGTGGATCTGGAATGGTGATCGCCTAAAGTCGACGAGTGTTATGTCAGTGAACCCATCAGAGGTCGAGCAGCCCGGGCGCGTGGTTCAGTTTAGTCGCGGTCTTCTAGATGCCATGCGGAATGGGAGAGACAAACGCGCGTCCGGACTACTCAGACGGCGTCGAGGGCTATGATCCTGGCCTCTGCCACCGGACAACACACTCACTGAGAACAACCATTCATGCCGTCCGCTGTGCCCCCAGTGCTCGTCGAGGGGATTGACTCATCCCCGTAGCCTGACTGTCCAGACGTATCCACCCCGTTCCCGAGACCGTTGCTGGTGCCTGCATGCCCGTTCATCGCAGAGAGTTCGTGGGCGGCGTTGAGGGTTAGTTGGCGAAGAAGAGGACAAAGGACAGGTCAGGAAGAACTTGGAGCGAGATGCCTGCCGCACCGCGCAGAACGCGCCTGTGTCACGCGTTGTCACGAACATCGCCTGCAATAATGTGCTTGTCACGCCTCGTACAACGGCCACCATCGGTCTCCTTGGACAACGAACATGCATTGCTACAGTCAGTTCCTTTTGTCAGTCTAACCATGGCGTATGGTAACAATCGTGAAGCACGAAGATGCTGTAGCGTATTCCATAACTACAAAAGGTCGCATGTGTATAGCACACTTTCACAAGTGTACCTCCAAAATGGCTGGCATGGGTATGTGGACACTACTTGCAATCTTACTCGTTGCTGACACATCGGTGAAGATCACAGAATGTCCTCGCTAAGTGAACTGACTGAGCACCGGGCTATCGACAGTGAGTCATATCGAAATCGAGGCGGCCCCGCCGGGTCACCAATACCAGTGGACACCCATCCATCCCCCCTTCTCATCTGACCGGTATGTCGACCACTTCATCTAATCGCCTCGCCATCTCTATCATCTCCCAGCGTCGCGTCTTCCCCGAGAAGCGGACCGTCGAACGCACAGCTGTGCCATTGTCCGTACTAGACTGTTCGGTCGTTCGTTTCACGACTGCAGCTGTCTGGTACTTCGACGCGCTGATGGGCGAGCAATACAAGGGGGCGTTCCTCCCTGAACGGCTGTGCTTGTCCCTAGAGTGCACGCTCAATTGGTACCCTCAATGGGCTGGTCAATTACACTGGGCTACTCACAATCCCCTTGGTGATCACACGCAGCGTGCAGGACGCTTGCTACTCACCTACGGCACCCTCGAAGATCCCGGCGTCGAGTTTGTAGTCGCCAAGTCGCCGATTGTCATCGACGCATTCCTCTCGTCTGCAGCAGATAGGTTGCGAGGCGGGTTCTGGGATGCAACCTGCCTACCATCCTCCGAGCTCCTACCGTCCACTCCGCTGCCTCTCCACGACCTAGAGGAACATATTGGCCTCCCCGGGCTCATGGTCCAGGTCACCGCTTTTGCATGCGGGGGTACGTCAGTCACCGTGAAGTTTGCCCACCCACTTGCGGATGCGCAGACGTTGGCGCGTTTTGTGCATGATTGGGCTGCGGTGCACCGAGCCATGATACACAGCCTGCCGCCGCCGACGCTCAACCCCGTTTTCGATCCCCAGCACATCGACAGAGCGGCTGCAGGAAACATAAATGCCCCTCAAGCCGATCCCGAATTGCTCGCAAAAGCTCGTGCTTCGCCGAGGCATCGCTACGACTGGTGGATCACTCCTGACGGCTCGACTCCTTCTGTTCCGGTACCACTCAAGGCAGCGGCAGATGTTCCCGCCGCCGACCCCATGCCATGGACCGAGTGGGACACACAGGCACCAGTGTCGCACTATATCATCCACTTCACTCCCGACGAAGTGCAGCGCATGTGGAAGGAAGCGCAGACTGTTGGCGCAAGCCTGGTCAGCCACCATGATGCTCTCCTTGCGCATGTGTGGACGTTGGTGAACCGAGCTCGCGGCCTCGCGCAGGACGACCAGCCCGTTCACATGAACCTCACACTAGGGTTGCGCACGAGAGTATCGCCGCCACTACCGGACACATTTCTAGGCTCGCCAATCATTCTAGGACGCCTTTCGATGTCTGGGTGCGACGCGTCGTCAGACTCTCCGTCGAAGGTGGCTGCCCGCATCCGCTCTACGGTTGACCTATTTGATATCAAGGCCGTTGCGGCGCTGTTGCATGACATGGCCCACGACCTCGCGCTGCCTCGCCTATGGAATGCGTTTCTCGGAAAGCGCAACCTCATCGTCACGTCGTGGATGCACCTCGGGCTGTATGACGTCGATTTTGGTGGAGACGCCCAGCATGCGCGGTATGTGGAGGCAGTTATGCCAAGCCTCGATGGGTGTCTCCAGATTATGGAAGCGGTCCCTCGCGGTGTTGGCCACGCCGGTGATAGGAATAGTAAAGGAGCTGGGCGCCGGAAGCGTTGGTATGATGACGGGGTAGACGTTTCTTTGCATTTGGCAACGGCCGTACTGGAGCGACTGGTGAATGACCCGTTGTTACGGAAATATGATGTGTCTGATGATGGGTGAGTACTCCTACTATTTCCTATGATAGACCTCAATTCATTCATTCACGCTCTTTCTAGATGACCAAACGACCCGAGACGTGGGCTGTCTACACACCATACGTCACACACCACACCTCGGTGGTTAGATGTTGTGAGAACTGAGTCTACGGTGTTAGGGACGCTCAATCAATCATATCCTTTCCGCGCTTCACTGTAATCGACCTTGCGAAGTGGCATACCCAGGACGGTACGTGGACGCTCTGCGGGAACAGGTTTGGTCAACGTGGTCTCCACGCTTGCTGCTAGACGTCACTGAGACACGCGCAGCATCTACCCCGCATGGCTGCCCTTGGAACGAGAATACGCAATACGGATCATGCCTTTACGAGCGGTTGCTTACTCCTGCAGGTGGTCCGTGCAGCCGGAGGTCCCTTCCACGACGTCAGCCATCAAGGAAGCACTGCGGGTACGGACACCATGCATTGCGTACTAGGCGGCCTGTGACGAATGGTCTTGCCATTTCTCCATGTGGAGGGAAGTGAGCGATGGTTATCGTAAGTCGTCATTTCTGGAAATGCGGGGGCGCTGCCTGCATCACCCGCGAGACGCGGTTACATACGAATCCCCTGTGAACGACCACACATACCCTACTTGGATCGCCTGTAAGACGAGCGCGATGGCTACCGCTCACGGAGCTTGACAAGGTGCGCAGTTGCTCAGCGCATAACATGGTCATCTGGACGGAAGCTACCCAGTAATCGAACTGTGTTGCTTTCATTACAGCTTCGAGGAATAGCTTATTTGCCGCTTCACCTGTCCTGTGCTCGTCATTGTGGCCGGAACGGAATGGGGTGCGTGGTGTCATACATAATACAATTCAACATTTGACTGAAATAGTAAGACGACAGCGAGTACTCCGGTCCCAAATTCAATACACTTCTGTCTGCTCATCTCAAGCATCTAACACGCTGGTGATAGAGTGTATTTCACGGTTTACAGAGTCAGTCACTAGTTTATGTGAGAATAGGGGGCGCGAGACTAATGGAGCCTATATGGCCACTGGTGGTTAATAAGCCTCGTTGGTGTGCGCGGAAGACTATAGATGGGGCCTAGCTCACGTTCAGCACGCGTACACTGATGCGTACATACTTAGTACGCGCATCTCGTCATCCCAACACGAAGTGTGAGGTCGCCCCGACGCCCCGGGCGGTCCGGACAACGACGTAATAGTCGGGTGCGCACCACATTTTAGGCTCTCGGGAGGCCCATCATGAATGACTTTTTCAGGGTAGAAGACACTCACACTCGTCAATCTGCTTTCACGCTGGAGTGACAAACAATTCAGCGATGTATTGAAGATATCGGGATCACCTCCCCCGAGACACGGTGCGTGATCCCCAGATCTGGAAGGCTCGTATGCGCGGCATAACCAAAGTTAGTGTCAAATATTGGTGGTTATGCTTCAGTTTAAGCACTGGGCTCTTGATAATGATCAATTCGGAAGCGATGGAAAGACACAGGACCACAGAACACGGGAGAAGAGCAACATGGCACGTACCTTTCCCCATGCGCCCCAGTGGCCCAGGAATACACGTACGAATCGCTAACGCGGACCGACGCCTACTGTGCATTCTCGCCTGCTGCCAGCGCGTCTCCAGCTAACCAACAGCGAAACTGCGGCATGGTCATCACCTCGCCATATGGGTGTATGCGCTCAGACTCTGCCACTGCGCGCGCCCCTGGCATGCCTAGCCTGGGAAGGGGTTGCGCGTAGAGTCCCATCGACACGTATGCGTCCATCAGGTTGTTCGTGATCCCTAATTCTCGAGCTCGTTTGCCGCGGAGAGCCGCGTAGGGGGGTGGCGGTGAAGAGTAGCACGGTGTAATGTCGGGCGCGTGCTTGAACTGGTAGATGTCGCCAAGGTTTTGTCAGTGCGATGCGTCGCGTACCGATACAGGAGTATCATACGACGCGTACCATATGTGAGCGATCAGAGGCGAAATGGTCCAGGTACGCTTGGGCAGGAATGACTCTGAAGAGGCTGCGCGTGCCAGTGTCGCGCAGACCAACATGAACACCAGACCATCAAGGACAGCCAACGGGAAGCCTACTTACCTTTGGTATTCCGGAGGCACTACGAACGCCGCGCTAAACACGTACGGGAATGTGTTGGCCACGTACTCTGCTAGGCGACCGGGCAGACGACACCAGGGCAGAGAGGTCAGCTGCTGATGCCGTGGCGCGCGGCGCGGACGCACCTGTTCCCTTGCTAGGGACTGCGAGGCGGGTGTCAAGATCGTACACCCAGGCATCTTCTGCCATCTCCGTCTGTTGTTGGCCATCTTCGCGAGGACCCGGATCTTGCTCTGCGCACTGCACGCGGCGGCGGAGAACGAGGACAACGTGGTAGTCCCACACCACGACGTCTTCCCGAGCTTTCTGGCTCCAGAGCGCGACCTAGTGTGGAGTCAGTGTGTGCGATTTACTGATAGGCTGAGGGTAGAGCGGGGTGGGTACGGACCGTCTTGCCGTGGTTCGAGATGAGCACGACGAAAGCTTGCCATGGCCAATCGGCGTTTGCCTCAGCGTTTGAAGCGAAGGCTTGTGCCAGGAGGTAGACATTTTCTTCACAATAACAGGGCGTGTAGATGGCGTCGGGAGGCAGGGGAGGTGGCACGCTTCGGGTTTGCTTTGCAGACATGGGCGTAATCGATACGGGGCGTTGTGGCGCTCAGGAATCGGCAACAACAAGTATAGATGAATAATATTGCATCGGCGAGAGCAATTGCGGAGGACTCGGAAGAAGCACGAGTACATGGGCAGTGTGAGAAGCCAGTGAGACGCCAATTACCCTGCATGCCGCGTATCCTAGAGTATCCTAGTGCATATGATTACAGTCCGCAGCTTTCCACCGTCGACGTCGCGAATCCGAGCATGATGATGGCCACGTAGCAAATAATAGAGTACAACCCACAAACACCCAAGTGACGACAGGGCGTCACGTTATGATCTGGGCGAAGCAGCGCGGAGATCAGCGGGCGTGAACGCAAAAACAGGGAGCGCGCGGACGCACCATGGATGGGTATAGCACAACAATGGGTATAGCCAGCACGGGCATCACCGTTTGGTGTTATGCGAGGCGACCTCGATGTGGTCGATGGACCAGGTGTTTTTGTTGGCGAACACGTCTGAAACCTTCTTCTTCAGCAGAATGTCATCGAGGTCCGGCGACGAACGCTCCGGACGGAAGGGGACGAAGATCGGCCGCGGTCCGCTCGAGGTCGTCTTGGCTGGTGAGGGGGCCTTCCGTGGCAGAGGCGCGTGGATTGCATTCGCGTTCGATAGCGGGGCGGCCGTCGCGTCCCGCAGTGGTGTCGGGATGTGTCGGGGGAACTGGGAGGGCGCGACGGGCTTGGGGAGCAGGCCGGAGTTGTTGGTGAAGGGATGGGTGGCAAGGGGGTCAAACGACGCGAATGCGGTTCTGGTCGACATTGCTGTGGCGTGCGGAGGCCGAAGGGGGAGATGCAATGGAAGGGGATGGTTCGAGAGGCTGGGAGGGCGAAGTAGGCGTCGAGTGACGAGTTATGTAGGCACGGCGGTCGGGAGGATGGAGAAACGGAAGAGGCAGGGCAGCCGGTTATATAGAAGAACAGAGCGGCGGTGGCCAATGTGTAGCCACGGACGACTTCTGATCACATGTGTTTGCCGTCCGTTGACAACCATGCCCTCCTCCTCCCTGCCATGAACCACATCCGAGGCCTTCCGAATCGTCCAATCCTATTCCCCCTCCCCGTCTCTCTGCAAGCCCGCCCAAATCCCAAATTATAGATGTGTTCCAGGTACACGGACGCCACAATCAACATTTAAACCGCGCAGGAATCTTAGAACGCCTCTACGGTGCGCTCGACGCGTTATGGGCCCAGGTCCGACGCGTGGCATGGATGCAGCACGGGCGAACAACAGCGCGACTATCAGGTGCGTCACCGACAGCATCTTCGCAAGACACGACATCTCAGAACAGTAACCGGGGGTGAACCTGCCTGCCAGCTGCATGCAGCCATCGACACACAATACCATTTCTTACGAAACTGACAACCCCATTCTGGCCTCATCAGCCTGATGCTATGCAGGCGACAGCTTGTGGCGTTATGCGTACGTCCTTCATGTACGTCGGTCATGGGTTGGACGGTAATCTCACCAGCCCCGTTGCAGAAAAGAGTTGACGCGAGGCCCGGTGTGGTTCTTGCGAAGGAAGCAGGACATATGGAGGCCCGTGGCCTCCCACGGAACGTCGCGGCATCCTCAGTGGGCGACAATACACTGTCTCCGAAGAACGGGAGAACCCTAAGAGGTGAGCAAGACCCGTTGTTGGAAAGTAGAGTATCATCACCTGTCCCTTAGCTGTCGCGTAAGCCGCAACTCGGTCGGAACATGGAGAAGATACAGTACGTGGCCATGGCTGAGCTTTGTCTTGACGCTCCCGTGGCCGCTCTCCTCTGCCGTAAAGACAGTCAAGTCGGCTATGTTGTCGTGCAAAACCTACGTTTCTACTCACGGAAGCTAAGCAATGAGCATGAACCTAAAAACTTTGCCGGATCAGATGAGAGAGTAACGCCGATGGTCTTCCTCTGCCTCGCACCCTCGAACACACGGGATATCCGTTCTCAGCTCGGTACAGATAGCACGCTCCCCCAAACGCAAACTGTAACATCGCGGCGTCCGGTGGCACAGCCAGCGGCGAAACGACGCGTCCTCGGAGATGTGGGGAACTGTACCATTACCAGTATCGGCTCCAAATCAGCCCCCATCGCTGAGAAACACGGCTCGGCGGTGACATGTAGTTCTGCAATTAGGTGAGTTGCGGAGTCAACGCAGAGGCCCCGTCATGTGTGAGGTACTGAAGAAATCACGGGACAATCAAGGGGTATCGTCCGGTATCGTCCAGACACCTATCATCGCGCCAAGTCCACTAAGTTGATGAATTCCGGAAGACTACGGATGGCCGAGGCACGCACATCGTGTAGATGAAATGAGCGGGACGCAAGAGGTTGGCCACCCGCATGACGCAGACCAGCAGATCGAGCATCGCGCGCGCCCATAAGAAGAATGACCTTGCGTCGTGTCCGGCGCACGGGGCGACAGTGTATAGATAGAGCTCGATGCAATTGGCGTGATGGAAGATCCATGTCTACGACGGCGAGGTGCATCATTATGTCGTCAGAGTTTCCCGGTATAGGCTAGTTTGCGACCGCTGGCCTCGTCATGAGAAATGTGCGCTGTCCTCGTTTGGCAACGACGTCTCGACTACTCCTCGCGTTTTGCACCCGGGGTAGCTGTGGTCATGTTCGCGCATGTTCCACATGCCATATAACTCCGGACTGCTTGGGTAATGATGACGCCAGCCTTCAGTCCAGATGCTATGCGGAAGGGAATGGTGCATAACTCTCTGGCAAGTGACGATGGTTCGGATATTCCAGCACCAGACGCGGGAGAATGCACACGTCCAGTAGGCTTTAGAGGAACAAAGCCAGGGGAGGACACACGACTGAATGCAGCGGGACAAGGTAACGGAAGAGGATCGAGCTGGGAGGAGCGCCCATGCACGACTCAGAGGCGCCTAAGACGCGATCACGCAACCACGTGTCTACAGACGCCGACTGCCGTCCTCGGAAATTTTGGATTTTGAGTGGAAGGCCTCTCCACGGGCACCATGTCCACGACCCTCCCACTCTTCTGGGACCTCTCCTCTACTTCTATAAACACACGGCTTGATGCGTCTGTGAAGCTTGTTGGCTCCCTCGAGCATTTCCAGACCCAGTTCGTCCCAAAGGAAGATGCCGGACGCGGGGAAGACGAGGAAGGGAACGAGCGGGCGGGCGATGGTCTGGACGCCTTGAATGCGCGGGACGTGTCGTACTCGATACGGAGGCTGGTGAGAGGCTTGGGGAGTCCGAGGGAAAGCAGCCGGCTGGGGTTTGCGGTAGCGTTGACAGAGGTCTGTCCTTTGCCCGTACATATCGCACTCCATTGTAACATAAACCCGCTATGCGTAGCTTTTATCTAGGATCGACACTGTGACATGCTACCAGATAGTTGCCCTCGTCATAGACGCCTCGAACCCGGAGGGAACTATGACTGGCCGAGAGGAGCGCGACATGCTCTTTGCTCGCCTGTTTGGGTTCATCTCCGTCATACAATCCGGATTGCTCTTCCGAGAGGCAACCCTGCCTTCGTCGTCTAGTTCTGTGTCGAGCCTGGACAACTATAATGAAGTACTTGCGCAGCTCGTGACTCTCGGCGAGAAGAAGTCGTGGCTGCGCGAGAGCGCGTGGTGGGCTATAGGTCTAGCTATCGACGGCCTTCAAGCGTCGGACGTCTCCTGGAAAGACGATGCCTTCGCGTCAATTATCAGCACAATCTTTGCAGAGAAGAAGATGTGGTCGCCCGAAAAGATCGCTCTCACAGTCAAGTTGCAGGCGTACCTCCCTTCGCAAGATTGGCAGAAAACGTTGTCCCCGACTTTCAAGAGCCCCGAGCTGCTCAGCACGGGCAACCTAGGAACAATCGCGCGTATACTGAGGGCGAGTGTGCAATCGTAAGTCTATCAGATCTTTGTGCTGAAGATAATACCTAGGAGTCAAGCGTCGAAGACGAGGAATCTGGCGTGCCCAAATCGGCCGCATGGAAGCCGCAGGTACACTTCGTCTGGGACATGCTCCTCGATCGAGTGCTCTCGAACAAGACGCACAGGGGCTCGAACACTGCATCATTCCCCGACTTCTTCAGGATAGTCGTAGATGGTGCGGCACGCCCTGCATTTGGTTGCGCCACAAATATTGACACTTCCGATGTCTAGAGTCCCTCTTCTCGTCAACGTCGTCTCCCGAGCGCAAGTATTGGGGCTTCCAAATATTTACGAAGGCGCTGCCTCGTGTCGGCGCTGACGACACGCCCATGCTCTTCACGAAGAATTTCATGCGCTCATGGATCAATCACCTGTCAAATAGCGACCGTTATCTTCACAAAGCTGCGAGACAAGTGGTATGCACATTCGCAATTTACGCATGGTCGTAGATTGACTCACGTTCTCACCTTTCCGTCAAGGTCTCAGATATACAGTCGCATGTCCGGGAGAATCCGGCACTTGGGTTCACGCTCATCCTACAACTTACGGGTGTCAACGGGAGCCGGCAGTTTGACAAACTGACGAAGACCAAAACGGTCGAGTCGATCCTGACGTCAATGGACCAGGCCGGCATTCAGAGATACATCAGTTATCTTCTGAAGCAAGTCAATGATGACCAGAGCGGCGAGCCGTATGTTCCGTTGACACGCGAAGCTCTCCGTGGCACTCACGCGACTACTTTAGAATCGACGCGCAGGCCGTGAACGCGCGGCGTGCATGGATCATCGACCAATTAGTCGCCCTCATCCGCAATGGCGCGATTCCGAAGGGCGACGATTGGGTGCAGTCTATTCTAGACTGGCTCGTAGTCCACGGTCTCTTCGTCGTCACCAAGAAGTCGGAGAAGAGTCTCATTGCGGCAGTAGGTCGCCGGCGCCCCCGATTCGCTGCACAGGTGTTCCTAACTATACCCTGAATAGCTTCGCAGCGCGCCTGCGCCTCAATTCTCCGACGAGCTCAGGAAGTTGTGCCGGGACCGCTTGCTCAGTTGTTTAGCCGAACTCACCGGGCAAGCGACGGTCGTAGAGAAGGGTATGTGGTTGCGCGCTCGTTGGTCTGGAGTAGCTCCTAATGCATTGTCCGGCGTTCCCAGAGGACAAGTCGGTGGTCAAGGTCCCCGGCGCAGCATCGGATGGCCGATTCTGGGTCGACAGGGTATTGTCGACTATCGAGCTGCTCGAAAAGGACACCAAGCATGTTGCTATTCTCGCAGAAGTCGACGAGGAAGACCGAGCACTGCGGTCCAAGGCACGCCAACTAAGCGCGCGATTGCAGACAGTGAGTATACCTTGCTGAGCTTCATGTTTGCAGTGTTGACAGGCTCTGTAGGTACCGGAAGCTCAGCGGGAGGCCGCGAAAGGCGCCGAGCTTCTCATCTCCGCATCTCTTCTTCACCACTATTGCGCCGAAGAGAATGCCAATGCCGACACGTTGGAGGTAGTGCTTAGTCTGCTTTGATGTGTGGTACTGCACTAACGGCATCCTCGCGACTAGAGCTGCATTGACGGCGCGGGGCGGATGTTCCCTGCAGAGACCAAGAAATCCAAAAAGTCGCGCAAATCTACGGGCGCCGATGCTGCGACTGCTACTGACGCTGACGCGCCGGAGCCCGTGGACGTACTCGTGGACAATGTGATTGGGTTCCTGGAGCAAGCTACTGCATACATGCGATCGGTCGCTAACCAAGTCTTTGCGCTGCTCTCTGGTTCGGTCAAGGAGAGCACCATGAATCTTATTCTCTCTGTGAGTGATAGGACTACTGTATGGTGCGGAGATTGGCTGATTCACTACGGCCCACAGCAACTCGAGCGCCGTGATCCTGCAGAGCTGGTGGCAGAGGAAGAGGAAGAATTGGAAGGCGCTGAAGATAGCGGAGAGGAAGAGGAAGAGGAAGACTCGTCCGAGGATGCGGAAGAGGATGACGACAACGAAGACGAAGAAGAGGAAGAGGACCTAGAGTTGCGTAGGAAGATCGAGGAAGCGCTCAGGATCAATGGAGTCGAAGCAGCAACTGGTGACTCCGACGATGAAAGTGACGAAGACCTCATGGACGATGATCAGATGCTCGCCATCGATGAGCAGTTAGCTGCAGTCTTCAGGGCGCGCGCCACGGAGCGGAAGACAGGGAAAGGCAGGCATCGACGTCTCATGATCCTTGGTCGTTTCACTCATTCAAACGCCAGATGTCGATGCGCAGCGCGAGGCAACACACTTCAAGAACCGTGTACTCGATCTCATCGAGATATTCCTCAAGAAGCAACCGACAAGCCATCTGACTACCCGCTTGATTCTTCCGCTGGTCGATCTCATCGTCAGCACTGGTCCAGACGAGAAGCAGCTCGCTGACAAGGCCACTGGCATCCTCCGGTCTCGGATAGGCAAGGCGAAAGACCTGCCTGCATCCATCGAGAAGGACGAAGCGGTGGTAGTACTCCAGGAACTGCACTCGCGCGCCAGGAAGGCGCCTTCCGCAGATGTCCTTGCCACTCTCAGCGCATGTAGCCTGTTCGTCGCGCGGGCGCTGCACCACGAAGGAGAAGACGAGTGGATTGTGCGGGCATACCGGGAGTCCCTGACCGACTTCGTGACTCGCAAAGCTTCGCGGTTAAACACGCAGTTCTTCCAGAACCTTGTGCACCGACAAGTGGCGGTCGCGTGGACTCTGCGGGACGATCTTGTTGAGGTCGCGGGTAAGGCTGTCAATGCCTATCGACAATGCCAAGTGTTTCTACTGCTTCACTCCTTGATCAAGGAGCTCCCGCAGTTGGTAAGATTAGTCGATGCAACTTCCTAGGTCATGGGCTGACCTATCCCGCAGCACGACGACGTCAAGGCTGAGATTCTACCGTTTGTCCGCAAGCTGCAGACGTCCCTCCTTGACACGATGTCAGACGCATGTGAAGCCTCCGACGCGACGCTCACTGTCGCACAGGTCAAGGAGATACTCAAGTTGGCGATTTTGGCTGTCCGTCAGTCGCGCCGGACATGTGGCGACAAAGAGTCGGCGGCAGTGTGGAACGCGTCACTTTGGAACAGCCTAGCTGCTAAGTTTGCGTCAAGCTCCCGCTTCAAGTCCTCGACAGGCCTACAGGCATCTTGCAAAGACATTGCACGACTCATTGAACAGCCTGCCAAGTCGGGAGACAAGCCCGAAAAGAAGGGCGCATCTGACGACAGCGCTGTGGCCAGCAAACGCAAAGCCGGAGAGCTCGATAACGCCCCGGAGCCGCAAAAGGTCAAACACAAAAAGGTCAAGAAGGCTAAGGCCTCATAGACTGTCTATTATGTATTGTATATTAAACGTGTATGCTTCAGCTGTGTAAGGATGCTTTTCAGCTCGCTCAGATATGTCACCGGTTCGTCCTGTAGCGCCGCCATGCTGGCCTGCATGATTTGCATGCATCTTCGTATTCTGGATCAAAGTCAGATGCCGGGTCGATACTATGCTCTGAAGCGAGGTGCGTCTGCTCACTTATTACGCCGCAATCTACTCTCCGTGGCTGTTCGTAGCGCACTCGACCTAGCTGTTGCCTCTCGCAGGACACACTCTGGTAGGCCTGCTAGTCGAGCGCACTCCACGCCGAAAGATTCTTGGGTGACACCGGGCGTGAGGTGGTATAGGAACGTGACTTCCCGTGTCCCATCGATCCGAGTGTCTTCAGTGTACCCCATGTGTACATTCTCGACTTCCTCAGGGAACTTGCGTTCGATGTCTACAGCTAACTGCGGATAGTGTGTGATAAACAACGTCTTACACTGCGTATGCTGCACGAGATGCTGCAACGTTGCGCTGGCTATAGCCATCTAAAAATGGCATACCCACAGTGAGTTCCCTTCGACTGGGCACGAGTATTTAAGGTACTTACGCCGTCGAACGTCGCCGTACCACGTCCAAGTTCATCGAGGATGACCAACGTCCTCTTCGTGGCCATCTGCACGATGTCACTCGTCTCTTGCATCTCAACCATGAAAGTGGAACGCCCGCGAGCTATCTCATCAGAGGCTGACAGTGGCAACCATGTTACTGTCGTTCAAAGGTGTGGCACATTGTGCATACCTCCCATCCGGGTGAGCACACCATCGAGGGGGCGAAGCCTCATCGACTGTGCCGGAACATAAGAACCTATTTGAGCCATCTAAGGCGATGGCCAACTCTCAGCAGCGGTACATAGAGATCAACGGCAGATACTCACAATGGCGCAGAGCGCAATCATCCTCACGGCCGAACTCTTACCACCCATGTTGGGGCCGGTAATGATCTTGCTTCGCGGACACCCGCTACCCATAATGACTGTGTTCGGAACGAAGGGATCCGACCTCAACGCCTCCACCATGGGATGTCGCCCCTCAACGAGCTCTAGTACGTCGTCCTCAACAAACTCTGGTTTCACGTAGCCTTCCTGCAGAGCAACGCGAGCCAAGCTCAGGAGGCAGTCGGCAGCGGCCAACTTATTGACAGCGTCGCGGAACAAGGCGTAGTATTTCTGAGTGATCTCTTGCAAGAAAGACCCATACGCCTTGTCTGCAGCTGCTGCCAGAGATTCCTTATGTTGCGCGCGCTCCTGAAGCTTGACTTTGACTTGGGGGGTGTGGTATCTCCTGCGCGTCGATGTGCTATCACAATATCAAAAGCGTGCCAAGTTATTGGGTGGGGAAATACGCTGACCTGCTCACTAATTGCCAGTCAGCAGGAACGTCATAATTTCCGTTCTTCTGGATCTCGACTAGATACTACAATTTGATGGTCACGCAGGTGATATTGGGAATCGCAACGTCGCATACCTCTTCGCCTGCCACGGTTATATACACTAAGCCGTTAATCTTAATCACCCGCCGGACTGTCAAATATCATGAGAATATAACTTGGAGGAGAAGTCGCGCCCCTACTGTTTCGCAGCTCATCCACGAGCTCTGATTCGACAACCTGCACGCTCTGCTCCAAAATGTTAGAATGATCAAGGAAGCACACGCCCGAAGCATCCACGCGCACCGCTGTGTGCGCATCTATGTCGGGATACTTGTCAGGGTCCGCCCAGATGGCTTCCTTCTTGCCTTCTTTCGCCGCCCTGAGGTTCACATTATCGAGGATGTATTTCATGGGCTCTCTTAGCTTGGGGAGTGCAGCAGCAATATCATTGAGCAAAGGGGACTTGAAGGGCGTATCTTCGGGGCGCGTGATTGGCTGGAAGGTCGACGCGATCCTGCTGAATGCAGGAAGCAGGACCGCTAGCTCCTGTGGCGTGCACTGACATCGCGAATTACCAAGCGAGTCGATTCATTAAGCATCGCACGGCATGTCGTAGAGGACATACCTTTCCGTACTGAATGCGACACAAGCCGCGCGCGAGGTCTGGCAGACGTTTCAGCGACTCGCGCAAGAGGATCAACTTCGGTGACTCGTCGGCCAGGATTTCCTCCACCGCATTGATACGGTCTTTCAGGATTCTACATAATACGCCGGGTATCAGCCTCTGGACGTGTTCACAGGTAGCATGGAACCGCGAATTTGGGTAGGCGCATTTGCTGGTAGGTCCGTGCCTCGCGCCCACAGGTACAGCGCTACGACCCGGGTCGATAAGACGGGGATACGCACCGCATGTCGACCAGCGGCCGTCCGACCCAGCTTCGCAGCATCCGAGCACCGAACTTCGTCGACGTCTGGTCGAGAATCCACATCAACGAGCCCTTCGTCGTGTAATCCGTCTGGTTCCTGTAGATCTCGCTGTCCCACACAGTCACCGTGCAGGATGAGCAATTTTGCAATGCGTGTGCGATGCAAGGAGGACCGCTCACAGGTTGGCCAGCGTGTTGCCGTTCAGGAGCATATGCGTGCGCTCGGTGAACTTTGCAAAGAACTTTGTCTCGCGGAGACAGTCCTCTACGCGGAAAGCCGCGAGGTACTGCACCGCGTACGCCAATGCTTGAACAACCAGCTTCGGGAAGTCAGAAACTGCTGCCATGAGCTCCCCTAGACGTGTAATCCGCGTCTTCCGTCAACCCAGCATTATAATACCAGGTAGCAGAGAGGCCGACATACCTGAGTTATAACCTTCGGAAGCAACAGCGGACTTGGATTTGTCCGTATAGAAGGAAGTCAGATAAGAGAACGCTTCCGTATAGGACAGACTATGCTTGATACGCTCTGTCCGTATCTTATGGTCCGGATTGGACCAGTCCGCATTCGAGTTCCTAGCGGATGCAGTGTTATCATCCACCACCAGGAAGAAGACACAGTGTTCGTACTGCGTGAAATGTGTAATCATCTTCTCGCTTGCCTTGCTTAGCTTCTCTTCTGGCAGCAGAAGTTCATAGGGTTTTGAATGGACCATTCGCGTCTGCACAAAGCTCACTAAGTAAGCGAGCGGGAGTGTCTCCGATAGCACGGACATACCTCGAGTTCGCTGCGCATATGATTGTCTAGCAGAGTGCGAGTGAGGATGGAAACTCGTTCATCTCACAGGGTCTGCGCACCTTCGAACTCGTCCCACACTATGTCGCCTGTGCTCGCAGAGATGACGATCATCCCCACCCTGACTTTCGCGTCAGGGCCCATGCCTCCCATGAGCTCCTCTACTAAGCACATGAGCGGCGGAGCAAACGTTGCGTCCAACTCATCCACCGAGTCGATCTCGTCAATGTAACTGTGATGATGATGTGTGGTATAGTTGAAGACTGACGCTACGATACACAAAGACTCACGTTGTTGCCGTATACATGTGAGTGACGTCCCTGCTGAACAGCTCATTCCTGGTATCCCCTGCGGCCTTCAAAGCTGCAGTTTCCGTTTGCTCGACAATGCCCACTTTGTATCCCTGCGCTAGCAACCTATCAGTGGTGAAACGTACGAGACATTGTCAGAGGATATCTAAGAGAGCAAGCTATTCAAGACTCACTTGCGTAAATAAATATGTTTCCTGTGAGGAGGTACCCAAGCGTTGAGGAAGTTTCTTTTCGGGAAACAGACAACTCCAAGTTCCTTCGAGGCTACCCTGGCATCTTCACCGTAGAATATCATCTTATAGCCAACCTCAAACATCAATATCGTGCCTGGATATCGTCGCTTCAGGTCCCGAATCTGCGATTCTCCTGTTTCGGACTCTGTCCATAGTGATTGATCGACAAGGAGGGCATACCTGGAGTTCCAACGCGGTGTACGGCATTCCACTTGGTCCGATCTCCTCTACCTTCTTCTTGCGCGCAGGTACTGTGGTAGCTTTACCCTTCCTCTTCTTCCCTTTCCCGCTCGAGCTCTCCCACATCTCACGCATTTGGGCGAACAGCTCGTCCGAATCGTCTCCAGCGCCTGGCTCTGCGTTGGCAGGGGCCGTAGAGTCGACCGGCTCATCATCGAGTACCTCCTCTTCACGGCTCCTATCAAATAGGCTAGTTTCCCCTAGAAGGATGCGTTTAGCCTTTGCGTGGCGCTTGTTCGAGTGATGATGCGTCGCAGTATGAGACAACGAGCCAGGTTCGAGTCGCCATTGCTCGGCCAAACCTACAGGCTGAGCAGACGTCTGGGTAGCGGAGGCCCCGGCTTCTCCCCTCTGAGGTTTGGATGACTGTGCATCGAAGAAAGTACTGGTCGTTCGCGCTCTCTTTCGTGGAAGTGGCTGCGTTGCTGCTTCATCGTCAGAATCTGCGGTTAGGTCGACCACCGTGCTCGGCCGCTTGCGCTGAGTTGTCGACGCCGGCGAGCTTGCCTGCGAGAAGAATGAGGATATGGTTGCCTGTCTGTTTGGCGACGATGAGGACATGAAGGGAGATGGTGGGTGTGTCGACAAAGTAGACGCTGGCCCTGGTTACGTCAAGAGCCACAGACGCGACTCACACAACGCCACAGACGCGTCGTGAGCAGTCACAACACTTTGCTGTCATCTTCGTTATCAGCTTCAAACACAGATAACTGGCGAAATCAAGGGCTGGGTCAATCAGGCCACTATACCGCTTCTCGGTTCAGATATCCTTCACTGCTTTATCTGACTCGGAGCTGACTTTTCAGCAGTATTTTTGGGATTCTGTCAAGTCCCGTAGGCGATTCCTCTCCGTTGCATGCCAGAAACCGTGTTCGCCTGCCATGAGCTCACCGGGCCGACATAGCCGCCCGTCCGGTTGCAGCCTGTAGCCGCTGTAACTCCGCATTCCTTTTGACAACCAGCGGTCATCGTGCGCATCCCACGTCGAGACTGTTTGTAACATCGAGTACAGTGAGCACACCTAGAGTTTGTTCAGTGGGATATTGACTAAGACATGATAGTACAATGGATGATTCAGGCGACTACCGCGACATGCTCAGGCGTTTGCCACCGGGTCACCCGCTGCGTCGACAATTGCTCGACATGCTTGATCAAGTCAGCATCCCGTTCGAGCAGCTTTCCAATCGTGTGCAACTCGACGAAGCCATCGCGCTGCACCGTGAGGCCCTTGAGCTGTACCCAATGGGCCACGCGAAACGTAGGGGATCGCTCAATCAGCTCGCAATCGGCCTCCACACACGTTTTGAGCGACTCGGAAATCGCTCAGACCTTGATGAAGCGATAGCACTGCAACGCGAGTCGCTCGCGCTCTGCCCACCTGGCCATCCATATCGTTCGGGATCGCTCAACAACCTCGCGAACAGCCTCCATACCCTTTTCGAGCAGAGCGGTGAACGCAGGGGCCTTGATGAGGCTATCGCGCTGCAGCGCGAGGGTCTTGAGCTCCGCCCACCAGGCCATCAGCACCATGCAATGTCGCTCAATAATCTTGCTGTTGGTCTCTCCACACGACACGAGCACTTCGGCGACCGCAAAGATCTCGATGAGGCCATCGCTCTGCAACGCAGGGTGCTCGAGCTTCGCCCGCCAGGTCACCCGAATCGCGCGGCTCCGGTCAACAACCTAGCGGTAGGCCTCTACACCCGCTTTGTTCAGTCAGGCGACCGCAAAGACCTCGACGACTCCATCGTTCTCCAACGCGAGGCATTGGTCCTCTACCCCAGCGGACACCCAGGTCGTGCTATGTGGCTCAACAACCTCGCCAACGGCTTGCTCACACGTTTCGACCAGCTCGGCGACCGCGCAGACCTCAACGAGGCCATTGCGCTGCAATCCGCTGCGGTCGACTTCTGTCAAATAGGCCATCCGAACCGTGCAATGTCACTCAGCAACCTCGCTCGCGGGCTCCACACCCGCTTCGAGCAGCTCGGCGATCGCGCTGATCTCAACGACGCTGTCGCGCTGGACCGCGAGGCCGTGGCTATCTGGCCGAGTGGTCATCCCAACAGTGTGACCTCCCTCAACAACCTCGTCGTTGACCTCTACACTCGCTTCGAACACTTTAATGAGCGCACTGATCTCGAGGAAGCTATCACCCTGCAGCGCAAGGCACTCGAGCTCTGCCCAGTGGGCCACCCAGATCGCGCTATGTCGCTGAACAATTATGCGCATGGTCTTCACGCACGTTTCGAGCTGCTCGGCAACCCTGCTGACCTCAACGAGACCATAGCGTTGCGCCGCGAAGCGCTCGAGCTGCGACCAACTGGCCACCCGGACCGTGTCGGTTCTTTGAACTACCTCGCATACGGCCTCTCTACCCGTTTCGAGCAGCTCGGTGATCGCGCCGACCTCGACGAGGCCATTGCGCTCGAACGCGAGGCACTTGACCTCCATCCTGGCAGCCAACCCAACCGGGTGGTCTCTCTCAACAACCTCGCCAATTGCCTATACGACCGCTCTGAGCGGTCCGGCGATCGCAAGGATCTCGACGAGGCCGTGAAGCTCTACGAGGCATGCATCGAGGGGAATGGCGATGTATGGCAGTCGAAGCGAATGCTCGCAGCTATCAAATCGCAGCCTCGCTCGCCTTACTACGACCCCAAAGCATCGTTGCAGATACTTTCGGACCTCCTCGACAGCCCGCTCGGGAGTGCGCAGGTGCTACTGCAGCGAGCGTTGTCTACGTTACAGACACTCTCGACCGAGAGCTCGCCCGAGAAGATACCTCGGAAGCAGATCGTTAAGGTCTATCAGCAAGCTGTGAACCTCATGCCTCGAGCCGCGTACCTCGGTCAGGGCCTGGCGAAGCGCCTCCAGTCTATCGCAGATGCGGAGCCAGCGGCCACTATGGCTGCTTCGCATGCTCTCCTTCTCCCGGAGCCCGACATATCCTTAGCCGTAGAGCTGCTTGAACAAGGCCGTGCAGTCTTTTGGCGCCAGTCCCTCAGTCTACGCACTCCCTTGGACAGTATCTCGATCCCCGATGACCTTCGCAACAGGATCATCCGGCTCTCCCAGCTTCTGGACAGTCAGCCGTCTCACCGGGGCTTCAGGGATAGAGCGATGATGGAGAAGGAAGATGCTATGAGGTTCAGACAGAGTCAAGAACTCAATGAGCTGATTCAGGAAGTGCGCAAGGGAGACAGCGAGGAACACAAGCATTTCCTGCTTCCAGATGACTTTGATACACTGGCCAAAGCCGCAAACAAGGGACCCCTTGTTATCATCCTCTCGACAGTTGTTACCTCTGGGGCAATTGTCATCAGGCCAGGAGGTGGCAATGATTGGGTACCACTTCCATTGGCAACTCCGAGTTGGCTCAGGGACTGGAATGCATCATGGCAAGGGCAAGTGGGAGAGGCCAGGACTTATCTGAGGGAGTCAAGAGATCATGAACATGCTCAGCCTCAGAGGGCAGCAACATTGTTGAAGTTCCATCAAGATGAACACACTCTACTTGGGCAATTATGGGACAACATTGTGGAGCCAGTGGTGAATGTATTGAAAGCATCAATTGGTGGAGAGGTATGTTGTTTATGCTTGGTATAGTTTTGCAGGTTGCTGACCTTATTCAGTTCATAGAAGGACAACACAGGCTTTGGTGGTATGATATTTTTCATTATAATCAATTAATGTCTTGCTCAGTCACTATCAGGTGTCCCACTGGTGAATTCACCTTCATACCTTTGCATGCTGCAGGGCTACATCCAGATGGGCCTAGCTGCTCAGATCACTTTGTCTCATCTTATGCACCAACACTCAGTGCCTTGTTGAGGGCTCAGAAGGCTTCTCAAAAGTCCCCTGCCATCAATTCAGCCAAGCTGTTACTAGCCTCGGTGGAACACACAGTCTACCCTGGTGCAAGTGATCTACCTGGAACAGTACAAGAGATCTCTGCCATCAAGGATCTACTTGGTGGCAAAGGCTCACTCATGCAACATTCAGCCAATATGGTGGTATTGCAGGGAGCCAAGTCTGGATCCCTTCAGCAGGAGCTACCAGGAGCTGCCATACTTCACCTTGCATCCCATGGTGTCCAAGATGATATAGACCCTCTGCAGAGTGGTTTCCTCATGGCTGATCAGAAATTGACCATCCAGGACCTGATGAACCTCAACCTCCCTAATGCATATCTGGCAATTCTCAGTGCTTGTCACACAGCCAAAGGGGATGCCAAACAGCCTGACCAGACTGTTCACTTGGCAGCCACCATGCTTTTTGTGGGCTTCAAATCTGTAGTAGCAACTATGTGGTGAGTTGTATTTATTAATAAATTACTGGTCCAGTGGTTCACAGATTGGAGAGGCAAATGCAAGATAGCTTGGGCAAGGACATTGCAAAGAAGGTGTACAGCCAAATCTTTGCAGACCCTACTCAACAGCTGGAACCAGATCTTATTGCCTTTGCCTTACATAAGGCTATAGGAGAGATTTGCAAAGCCACTAGTGGTGAACCACCACTCCCAAGCACTTGGGCACCATTCATACATATTGGAGCTTGATGGAAAGGTCTATTGGCATCTGTGCAAGGTTAAACCTCTCAGGCTTCTATATAATAATGACAAACCATATATGAATAGTGCTCCATTTTGTATCAGTTGGAATACAGCAATGATCCATTACTTCCTAGCATACATGTATGTCAGTGTCATTGGACATTTGTGATAGGGTGTTATGAACTTGAACGCGCCATAGTGTGCGGAAAGTTGACACTTGCCGCGGGCTCAGTGTGCTGCGGAGGAGCGCTGGGTAGCTACATCCTGGCCGATAACAACTGCCACGACACAACATGGTACTCCTTTATCACACATCTCCATGACCCCTTCCTTGTTTGTTGCAGCTCTACTGTCTGTATCTGCGCTCGCTGTTCAACAACCACTTACGGGTGTATACCCGCCACCGCAGGACGTGGGCACGAGCGCTCCGTTCGTCTTCAACTCGCTGTCGGGACTGTTGCGACAATGGCCCAACACCTATCACTGGAATGGACACACCATCATCTCAGGGACCCTCGAGCCCTTCACGCTGCTCTACCATGCCCGCCGGGACCCTGACTTTCCGTTGGCCGAAGAATGGTTCGCGTTCGATCCGGAGATGAGCTATGGGATCATGGGTGGACGCGGCCTCACGTACATGCTCACCTACCAGACGCTCCGACCTGCTAAGGTTGTCTACTTCGATGGCATGAGCGCAGCCCTCAGCGACTCCGGGTGGTTAGATACTCAGGAAGTCCTGTTGAGTGGTAAGAGCAAGGGAGATAGCAGCCCACGGGAGGGCGGGGGCGTCTTCGGCGAGGATCGCCGCCTGACAGAGCTCTGCAAATGGGTGAGGAGATTTGGTGTTGAGGGAATCGTGCGGATGAATGCTGGATTGTGCGTTTCCCATTTCCGCGTGGTTACTCGCTCACTCACTCCGTTGTAGTGAGCTCATGTGGTGTGACTTCCAGTCGCCATCAATCCACCTTGTCAGCTACCTGAACGTTACCGCTCCCGGTACACCCTACTGGAACAGCTCAGGCGTCCCCCGCTGGCCTGGTCGCCGGCCTGGCCGTCGTCCAGAGAGCGACCTCGCGCCTCCGGCTCCACCTAGAGGAGAACCACCTCGACGTGGACCCGGCGGCGACCCACGCGGCGGGCCCTTCTCCGGCCTCCCCTCTCCATTCGCGGCGACCTCCTTCCCTGAATGGCTGCGTGCTGCGAACGTGCGTAATACCTCTCCGCAGCCGCATATCATGCTCGACTATACAAGTTTCGTCTCGTTCTATAATCCACGCTACAGGAGCCTTGTGCGTGCTCGTGCAACACAGCGTGCCATGCGCGAGCACCGCGTGTGGCTAAACATCTCTGACGACGACGCGGCTGCTGCAGTGCGAGAAGTAGAGACAGCGCTGAACAGACCAGGGGGAGAAGGCAGTGGAATGAATTGGGGTGCACTGGCGGGCGATGTCAAGGAGGAGTGGGCGGGACGGACGGCGCAGCTGAAGGCGTTTCTGCACAATGCGAGCGAGACGAACAACCTCAACACTACGGAGGCCATTCTCGCTGTGCGCCGCCTTGTGTATTCGCCGCTCAACCCGTACATGGACACCTCATCAGCGCAGAATTCATCGGCGTGGACTTCGTTCGTCAACTTACCTATGACAACACCAGAATACCCCATGCAACTGGCCATGCCTTGGATGAATAGCTCGGCCCTTGAGCGATGTAAGTACGCGGCGACCGGTGGTACACACAACACACGCGTTTACCTGACATCACAAGAGGTTCTCCTGCGCACGAGCGTCGAGACAGTGCTCGAACGGTTGTGTTCTGACTACGGCAGGATCTTCGTGGAGAGCATGGATACAGACGAGGACGTGTCGCCGGAGATCGTAAAAGCGTTGGTGACGCGCTGGAGAGTCCACGTCGATGCACTCATGGAGTGGCTGGATTGGACTGAATGGCTGTACTGCGACGAGGTGTGCAACACCGATGTAGGTCCCCGTCTCAGTCTGAGTTCGCCTTGCAGTCCATTGACACCTAATTTGTTAGAGTGTTTGCAGCATGCCTCTATGGCCAGTATCGATGTGGATGGGCCTCGGTGCGGGCATGCCGCACAGACCGGGGGATGGAGACGGTAGCGACAATCCGGAGTATTGGAAGCCCAAATGTGTGCCGCTCCGGAGTCAGCCATTTGGCTGGCCGCCTCGCAGGGGTGCGACTGCTGATCTGGAACTCCTTGCAGCCCGGCATGTCCTATGACTAGCCTGAACATTCCTCTCAGCCAGTAAATATCTAGGACTCAAGGTATCCACATGTTCCACTCACCTCGTTTGACGTCCGCTGTGTTCGAATGTTCGAGTCTGCACGTCATGATCTTGCCCTCAATCTCTTAGCCATCCCTATCATTATTGGTCTAGAGCGTATACTTCTCTTGGAATGAAAGGCCGCAGAGCTTTCGGCGGGACATCGCTTTCTGACCTCTTTACTGTCGTCAGCTCGGAAACATCACTGTGGCGTGATAGAATTGTGCATATG
This sequence comes from Fomitopsis betulina, assembly GCA_022606075.1. Lineage (NCBI taxonomy): Eukaryota > Fungi > Basidiomycota > Agaricomycetes > Polyporales > Fomitopsidaceae > Fomitopsis > Fomitopsis betulina. The sequence goes on from JABYQK010000021.1 coordinate 31,949, forward strand.
TACCCGTACCCAGCTATGTATATGATCATTGAAACATAGGTCTATATGGTAGAGATTAGACAAGCTGCACTACCTAACTGTCTGCGCACGTCGTGGAAATCCACATCGTGAGCTACTCAGATATTAGCTCGAGCATATATGTCCACATTGATCACTCACAATCCTCGACCTCCCCCCATAGTTCAATCTGACTGTTCACTTCGGCGTTGGCGGCCTGAGCGGCCTGCTCAGCTGTGATCCGCCGTTTGACGAGTGCGAGCGCAATCAAAAAGGACTTTGACGTATATGTGGCCCTCTCCATGGCTAGTTATGTGTCAACGTACTAGCACTTGTGCGAATGGCGAACTAACTCACCAGCCATCTCCCAGTCGTCTAACCCAGACAAGAGCTTGTCGAGCTTCTCATACGTTTCCACCGGGTGCGGGTCAAGATTGAACGAATCAGTGGTGCTGACCTCGATGCTGAAAGTAGATCGAGCCCAGTCGAGGATTGGCCGCCAATGCTGGTCTTGCAGTTTTACGAGAGCAACTGGCTCTTTTTGGTGGAAGCTGGCGAACAGTTAGACAACATAGCACGACGCAGGTGAGGCGCACCATATTGTGTCGGTCTCGAAGTACTTGAGCAGCTGCTCACGCACTTCAGCGCGTGTCTGCTCATCCGAGAACGCGTCAATAGCCCTCGATGCAAGAGAGGTCTAAAGGAACTGTCAACTCTTGTGGATTCCGTTACGGGAACATTGGGAGTAGCGTACCATTGGCAACGAATGTTGCTTGATTAGCGTCTCCTGGTACTCCCACTCCGAGGCAATCAATGTCGCAACGAGTCTCTTGTCTTTGGGCAGAAGCAAATGCTTCCCAGCAGGCGTCCGTAGCGGCCGTTCATCCAGAGTGACGGCGAATACATCCCCGCGCTCCTCAACGCCTACAGTCTTCCAGAATCTCTTCAAGGTTGCTTCAGCACCTGACAAATCTACTCAGCATCCCGCGCACAGACCTAGAATCAGACCGCCGCCTTACGATTTGTTGCTGTGACTGCTGGCCCGGAGGTGGCGACCGATGCGAACCTTCTGGAGTAGAGAGGTAGACGGCATGTTGTAGTGCGTCTACATGGCGAGGTGAGACACGGGCCGAACGAGCGAGCAAAGCGACTGGCTTGCATGAATGGTAGCTCAGTCCGAGGTCGAGTGACGGGAATGCAGGAAATGCGTCACGGGCAATTGTGGTGTTGATATTAGACGCCCATCTACGTAGATCTGCATCATCCATATTGTACATCCAGTTTTGCAACAATCTCAGAGCATGGACAATGCAAAAAGTAAGGATACTGCGAGATCTCTGACACAGGAGAACCATGTCAGTGTTCTCTGTATGTTCGGGGTCTATAATCTATCCTATCAGCAGTTAGTTGAATAGGTTTCCAGGTCGGACTTGGCAAGAACTGGAGTCAAGCATATTTGGTGGGAATATAAATATTCTCGCATTGTCTAGCTCAGAACATGAATTTGCAGGGGGCCTACGTGAAAGGCAGATGCCGGCGGTAATCCTACCTTGTGCTTTGTGTCGAATGCGAGACGCTGACAGAGTGTATAGTCGTTGAGACGCTGCGATACACGAAGCGCATACTGTGCGTGCCTTGCAGTACTCCTGTGGGTCTGGAAAGGCCTGGTTCGAACTCACATAGGTAGGAAGGCCGCAGACTCATGTCCTCAGCACGGAGCTGTTATCAACGCAAATATCAACAACCCAACCACTTCGTTGCGCCTGAGACGTCCTGATACAACTTGCGAGGAACCGTTACTGGTGATTTCCAACTCGAGCAGGATCGAACCCTCTCGGAAACACTTGGCGGACGTTAACGTTGATACGAGCATTGCGCAGGTATTCTTCGTAAACGGTCCATTCGCCAGCCTCGCGGCTGTCCTCAAGGTGCGGGGGTAGAGTACCTTCAAGTATTCGGGGGACACCTGTCACCACACCACTGCGTCAGTAGACAGAAATCGGGTACAATCCGCCGGAGATATCATTGAGAGCTACTGACCGTGATATGCGCGCCGACAAGCAGGTCCTGACATGATGACTGTGTCCCCCGAGCGTAGCAAAATTGCAACGGGCTTAACGTCTCGGGTCAGACCGCCGATCAAAAACACGGCTGCACAACCGAGACTATCGATGGCTTTCAGCGTCGCATGAGCGTACACGAGGTTGGAATACGTACGAGACGGATACTAGTGGCGAAGTGGCGCAGACCTCGGATCGGTCAACGTGGGCCATCAATGTGTCCTAGGGTTCAACACAGTACTGTTCAATTGCACATACCACCGAGCGCTGCTATGTCTGATCCCACCTTCGTCTGATAGAAGTTGACAATTCCTGCATCGGGTTCTGTACGTGGCAAATGAAAGGGCCGTGAGGTTGGCTCCGACGGACTACTCACCATACGTCTCGTTCCATTGGTCCCAGTCAGGACCATCCTCACCCCAATCATCATCTGTCGACTTATCGTTCGCGAAAACTTGGTCCCACCTGACCGCCTGTACCGCCCGCCTGCATAGGGAGCGTATCTCCTGGCTAATCACCCCCTTGCCTTTCGAGAAGTCATACTGCTTCGTGCCCCAGTGATACGACCAGCCGATGTTTGCCCAGCGCAGCTTTGGGACGAGCGCGGAGACGAGGATAGGCTGTACCGAGGACGACGGTGCTGGGGGAGGCTTCGGTGTGCTTACGAGGGCCTCGTAATTGTGCTTGCCGGCAGGTTCATTTGTGACTAGCTTTCGTGGTCCCGGAGGCTCAGCGACACCTGATTCGCCAGGCGTTGTAGACAGAGTAGCGCACGGCTGGATATATTCATCTTCGTAGAGCTCCTGGCGCACGTCCAGGTATTTGTTCCATAGCCCGCCTTCGGGAAGAACATAGTGCGTATCGAGATTTGTCTCGTTCGGATGAAGGGCCTGTTCGCACAGCGCCCACCGCACGAGGCGTTTCTGTTCGTCAGGGCCCACGAAAGACGGCAGCAGAACTAGCCCTGATAGACACCCACACGATGTATGAGATTGGTCGACTTTCGAGCTATCAGCGCAACGGATGTGCATACCGGGTATGTCAGGAAAGATGTACGCCTTCCCACCCGTTGAGGGTCCGGCATGGCTGCAGTCATGCAGCTCCATCTCCTCCCATGTTACCGCATCTCCTCTTCCGCACCAGCCACCTCGCGATGTTTCCTCCTGACGGGTTTCATCCAAAGCAGCGAGGTCAAGCACATCGGCGAGGTCTGGTGGAGGAAACCGAGCCTTGTACGTCTTCTCCGCAGCGCGGAAGAGTGTCCAGTCAGCTTCAACGTCCTGGTGCCTATTGCGCGTAGCCTTGATGTGTCGTCTCCGAGCTCTCTTATACGCGGCACTCGTGGGATCGTGAAGGTCAGCAGGGGAGGTCGTCGCGGTCGGCATGTTGATCCAAGTAGTGGCAAAGCAAGAAGCACAGATTTGCCTCTCGATCGATCACTCGTGGACGCCTGACGGTGACACCGCAGTAAGAAACCAAACAATGCTGAGAGTGGGGTGGTCATTGTTCAAATAGTAGATACATATAGTAAGTGGTAGCGAGGATAACCATGCGACGAATCCGTAAAGTAAGAGCGTGCGTAACATTACTTTTACTCTATGCGGGACGATGAGCTGAAGGACAGGATGCCAACGAACATGCGCGACGAGACGTGATGGGGGTCAGGGTGCGAAAGCACAGGGGACGTGCGAGGGTGAAGCATATGTGGCGGGTAGGATGAAGGTGAGGATGCGGAAGAGTGGGAACTTAATCCTTCTTCTCGCCCTCAGGCCTGTTCTCCTCCGGCTTCGCCTCGCTGGCCGCCTCTTGGCTGCGCTTCTCGTACACCTTCTGGAAGAGACCGAGCGACGCCTGCTGCGTCTCGTTGATCTTCTCCCGGATCGCGTCAGCGGAGACAGAGTTGTCACCAGCCTGACCCTTGGCAGCGACCTCGCGGAGCTCGGCAACCAGCTTCTCGACCTTCTCCTTCTCAGTCGCATCGAGCTGCTCCTTGAACTCATTCATCGCTGAAGGGCCGTTGAAATCAGCGAGAGTGTAGAATAACAAGCACATGGTAACTCACCCTTCTCGGTATCCGCACACACAGATTCAGCCTTGTTGGCCTCCTCGATGACCGTCTTCCTGGCCTTGTCAGCCTCGGCATACTGCTCAGCGTCGGAGACCATGCGCTCAATGTCCTTGTCGCTGAGACCAGACGACGACGCAATGGTCATGGATTGATCCTTGCTGGTCGCCTTGTCACGGGCATTGACATGGACAATACCATCTACACGAAACGAGGGTCAGTCACATATGCTCGCCTAACGGACATACGTAACATACCAGCATCGATATCAAACGTGATGTCGATCTGTGGAACACCCTTCGGCGCCGGAGGAATGCCGGTGAGGTTGAAGTTGCCGAGGAGCTTGTTGTCCCGGACGAGCTCACGCTCACCCTGGTACACCTTGACCTCGATAGCAGTCTGGCCATCAGCGGCGGTCGAGAAGGTCTGGGTCTTCTTCGTCGGGATGGTGGTGTTGCGCTGGATGAGCTTGGTCATGATACCGCCAAGAGTTTCGATACCGAGTGATAGCGGAGTGACATCGAGGAGCAGGATGTCCGTTACGTTACCCGCCAAGACACCACCTTGAATGGAGGCACCAATAGCAACGGCCTCATCGGGGTTGACGCCCTTGCTAGGGTCCCGGCCGAAGACAGACTTGACGGTCTCAACAACCTTGGGCATACGCGACATACCGCCGACGAGGATGACTTCGTTCACTTCGTGTGCCTTGACACCCGCATCAACGAGCGCCTTCTTGCAAGGGTCGACGGTCCGCTGAATGAGTGGATTCACCATGCCCTCGAACTGCGAGCGAAGGACCTTAAGGTTGATGTGCTTCGGTCCGGATACGTCTGCCGTAATGAAGGGAAGGTTGATCTCAGTCTGTGAAGTGGACGAGAGCTCGATCTTCGCTTTCTCAGCAGCCTCACGAATACGCTGGATGGCCATGGGTTCTTGGGTGAGGTCCTTGCTGGACTCCTTCTTGAACTCGTTCAAGATGTGTTGCACAAGCACAATATCGAAGTCCTCACCACCAAGGTGAGTATCACCATTGGTGGACTTGACCTCGAAGACACCCTTCTGCATCTCAAGGATAGAGATATCGAAGGTTCCGCCACCAAGATCGTAGACGGCAATGACGGCGTTGTCTACCCGATCAAGACCGTACGCAAGGGCAGCAGCTGTCGGCTCGTTGATGACACGAAGGACGTCCAATCCAGCGATCTGGCCTGCATCTTTCGTTGCTTGACGTTGTGCATCGTTGAAGTAGGCAGGGACGGTGACGACAGCGTGGCTACGGCATATTAGGCGACGGAATTCCTATGACGTGGCACACTACGTACTTGACTTTCTTGTTCAGGTATTGTTCCGCAGTCTCCTTCATCTTGACGAGGACCATAGATGACAACTCCTCCGCCGACTATATACCATATATCAGCGTGCTGTCGTGATACAGCAAATCAATACTCACGAAGGTCTGCCTTTTGCCGCCATTGTCCACCTCAACAGCAGGTCGTCCATCAGGCTTAGGTACAAGCTTGAACGGCCTGTATGATAAAGGTCAGCAATCGACAGACCATAAGGAAAGCGACAGAGCGTACCAGTGCTCTTGGTCCTTCTTCACCTCCGGGTCGGTGTACTGACGACCAATCAGACGCTTGAACGCGAACACCGTATTCTGCGAGTTCACGACTGCCTGACGCTTAGCCGGGAGACCGACCAATCGCTCGCCGTGTTTTGTGAACGCAACAACGGAGGGAGTTGTCCGTGCGCCCTCGGAGTTTTCGATGACACGCGCCGTCTTGCCCTCCATTACGGAGACACAAGAGTTCGTCGTCCCCAAGTCAATGCCGATAACCGGGCCTGCGGCGAGATGAGGTGTTGACCCAAAGTTTGCTGACACACGTAGCATACCATTGACTTTGGTGTTCATGTTCCTTGCGATCATGGACCGCGGAATGCCCTGCTTTGCTGTCAGCTGCGAACATATGACGAGAGCCATATACACGTACAGCATAGTTGCCAGCGCGGGCAACAGAACGAATCGAACGGACAGCAGCGAACATGATGAATGAGGAAGAGGAAGGTGAGTAAGTGTGAACGCGTTGCGCTCAATTTTTGAGAGAGTATGGAGTTACATAAGCGCCCGGTAATTCCCGAACATTCTGAAGATCGGCCGGAACCGTGTCGTGCTGACACATGCGCAAATTCATATTTTCACGGAAAACTTATTGAATATCATTCTGAGCAATGAGCCATGCGAGGTTCCAACGAGCAAGAGATTTGCTCTCGCAAGAATGGTGGCCCATAGGGACGAACACGCCGCCAGGTACAAGTCAGACGAGCCTCCCTTCCGTTGCTGAGGTGGACGAATCAGAGGCCGTGAAATCCAATGGCCAATAGGATTCATGGGAAACTCATTTGCCGCCGCGTAAGATTCGGCGTTCGTGGTACACTGCCAGTAAAAGCTGTCTTGCCTGAGGTGCTGGAGTTGAACAATGTGTGCGACGCAGAGGTAGATAGATGCCAGAGTGTGACGAAGGCAGCCGGCTGTGCATCAATATACGCAAACACAGAGTTGAGCACTGGCGTCACCGCGGCTCGGTGGCTGCATGCATTTCTCTGGCTGGCCTTTACCTCTCCCCGTACTCTCATCCCGCCTCCCAGCTGGCTTAATTTCCAAAATTGATGTCTGTATGGCTCCCCAAAACGTCTCCTGCGCTCCTTGCTCGCACTGCTAGTCACCGAAACCAGCAGGTCACTCTGCGTGTACTCGCCGTAGTAAGCCGGGGCACACAACTCCCGCTAACGCCGCTTGCAACGTCTGCTCTCTCTAGACGCTACCAGAGTACCCGCCCCTCCAGCAATGTCCGCAACGCCTCGAGCTCCACGACGGAGCCGACCCCCGAACCCAAGCCGACCCTTCCTACGCCCAAGGATCCGGCGGCAGCAGCTCCCTTAGCGACTAGGGTCTGGAAGAAAGTCAAGCATGAGGCGCAACACTACTGGCACGGTAGTAAGCTGCTGGGTGCAGAAGTCCGCATTTCTTCGCGACTCGTATGGAAGATTCTGCATGGCGAGGCCTTGACGAGGAGAGAACGCAGACAGGTGTGAAAGCTTTATAGCGAGGCTACATACGTGCTGAAACGGTGTCTGGATAGCTGAAACGTACAACTCAAGATATGTTGCGTCTGATCCCGTTCGCGGTCTTCGTGGTTGTACCGTTCATGGAGCTCCTGATTCCTGTTGCGCTCAAACTATTCCCGGACATGCTCCCCTCTACATTTGAGGACAAATTCGCTGCAGTAAGTCCCTGACCTTGCCTCCATGCGCAATCTACTTAGCTTCGTGTAGCAAGAGAAACAGCGGAAGCTCCTCCGCGTACGCCTGGACATGGCTAAGTTCCTACAGGAAACTCTTCGCGAGTCTGGCTTGAAGGCCAATGCGCACATTGTCGGCAGCGACGCGTTTAAAGAGTTCTTCCGCAAGGTCAATTCTATTTACACTACAAAACAATCGTGTTGCTCAATCTGCCTCAGGTTCGTTCTACCGGTGAATCCCCCTCGGCCACGGACGTCGTCAATGTTGCGCGCCTCTTCGACGACGACCTTACGCTCGACAACTTGTCGCGCCCGCAGCTCGTGTCAATGTGCCGTTACATGGGTATCAACGCGTTTGGCACGGACAACTTCCTCCGAGGCAACCTCCGCCAGAGACTGACAGAGCTCAGGAGGGACGACCAGTCTATTGACATGGAGGGCGTCGACAACCTCAGCACGTCAGAATTGCAGGCGGCGTGCCAAAGCCGCGGTATCCGGACGAGCGGCGTTTCCCCCGCCCGCTTGCGGGAGGAGCTCGCGACGTGGATCAACCTGCACCTGGACAACCGTGTCAGTGGTGTCCTGCTTGTTCTTGCAAGGGCATTCCAGTTCGACAAGAAGCCAGGCGATAATGAAGACGGCAAGACGGCGATCATCCAGAGCTTGGAGAGTGTACTCTGTGGCTTGCCCGACAACCTGGTACGGCGGATGTTACAACGCAATGACGTCATGCTTACCCTCACATAGTTGAACGAAGCGGAGCTAGAAGTCGAATCCGACAAGGCCAGCTTCAAGCAAAAGCTCGACGTTTTGCAACAGCAGGAGGAGCTCATTGAGGACGAAGAGGAGCAAGAGCAAAAGGAAGAGGATGCTCGTCGTGCCAAGAGGGAGGAAGAAGCTCGTCTTGCAGAGATGCTTCTGCCTGAGACTGAGGTTAGTTTGATAGCCAATGTCCTGTTACCGTGCTCATCACAATACTTGCAGCTGCAACCTGAGGGTGCCGCAGAGGCTGATGCTCGTATGACTACTGAACAGCTGAAGGAGCTTGCATCTGCTCTGTCCATTCTCTCCTCTAAATCCTCTGTCCTCAAGGAACGTGACGAGTTACATGCTCTCATGGAGGAGAATATGTCCGCTGAGGAGGTACGTCTGGACACTCTGTTATGTCCGGCAACCACTGATCCGACATGTCCGGTCTCTGCAGCAAGACCCAAAGTCACCGGCGGCCGCATTGACGAAGCGCATCAGATCCATGCTGACGAAGATCGACGCACAATTGTCCGACTACGACGAGCGGGTCGGCTCGTCGCTGCAAATGATCTCGTGTGATCCGCAGGGCCGGATCTCAGTCGCAGACCTCGACAAGGCACTAGCGGTCATCAAGCACAAGCCCGACGAGGAGGTAGGCCACAAGGTCATCGAGAAGCTGGACGTCGACAAGGATGGTTTCGTCGAGCTTGAACATGTTCTCGGACTCGTCAAGGAAGAAGGTCTAGGTGCGCTACTTCTTGCAATCGTGTGTCTCCGTTGCCGATCAAATATCCTTCTCTCAGGTACCCTCATCGACGACGAGGCCCAGTCACTTATCGGACAGGGCATCGAGCTCAAGAAGAACAAGCCCCGGAAGGAGGACATCGTGCAGGAGTGATCTGAGCCGTAGTTTCTTCGACATTATTACAACCTAGACCTAATGCGCTATGTTACAATCTGCATTGCAGCGACGTCCAATCTCTTCGAACACCCCTCGCTATCAATCTTGTGTGCGCCGCTGCTGCACATACGATGCCGATGGTCGGTGCTATGGTCAATGAACGTCTCTGTTCCGCGCTTGTGAGATTCGGACTTAGATTGTATGAAGAGAACGTTGCTCCTCGGGTGGGTCGGCAGGAGGTTCTCCTGGGATGTCGGTTGATCCTTGACCAGGCGTTACACGCCTTCCGGTCCATCGGAAGTGCTTGTCGGACGCCCACAAAGTCCAGAGTGCCTTCGGCGAAGTGCGAGATCAGGTCTACCCTTATGTGACGATTTCGTAGGATGATCATCGTGCTTCTTCATGCGTTCAGGGTGTCGGCGCGTACCTGCCGCGGCCACCACTGTTAGGCAAGTAACAGCGGGCCCGGGATCGCATAAATTGTCTCAGAGTTGATCGTGGCATAGTAATGCGCGCGGCACAGATACTACTGAATTGCCAGGATATATGGTATCCGTTGAATTGAATGGTACTAAAGATACAGTGTGTCAAGAGCGAGCATATCTTAATACATTGCGGGGACGCAGAGATGCAGGAAGCAGAAGAAGAAGATTTGTCGACGATATATATGGGGAATACATGGCCCAAGGAGGGGGCCAGGACCTGGATGATAATTAGCGATAGAAGCGTTCTCTTAGTCGTGTACGTCTACAGTCGGGAGGAACATAGAAAGTCCGTGTCTTCATGAGGCACAAGGGTCATGGCAGGGCGGCTACGGGGAAGAAGAGCGCCAGACGGCGCATGGCCACGAGCAGATTGTTAAGCTCATTCGTGATGGCTGCGGTGTCGTAATGCTGCAGCTGCATCTGTGCACCGTTCAGTATGCATGCGTAGACGTCCGCAACGGAGCGCCAACATGCCTGCAAACACACTGTCAGCCCACAGGCGCGTCGATGCACAACATGGAATGCGTACGCTGTTGATCGGATCGAGGAAAGCGAAATCGTCCTCGTTCAGCTCGCGTACTAGCGCCGCTACCGAGCTCGCCGCATACAGGCATTTCTCAAATGACGGTGTTTGCGTCTCGATATGGTCTCGATGGAGGTGGATAGTGGCGGTATAAATAAGCGTGTGTATGGTGACCACGTCCACGTCCGACCTTGTCGGCGAGAACTGGTTCGTATGCTGGCTTATCCCGGGCAGATTCGCAGAGAACTGCGCGAGGGACATCTCGAGCGAGCGCCGGCCAGCCCAGTCTGATTCGCCCTTCGAGGACGCTGCCAATGGGACGCCAGCGTCAGCGGGGGACTCGTGAGCAAGCAGAGGAGCACCCACATGCGAAGCGCGCGGTACGCTCGAACAGCATGACCGCCTTGGCTCGTAGCGTTACATTGGACGTCGCGCTGCCGCTGCACCCCAACATTGAAGAGCCGACGAGCGCCGGAAGGTTGAGATTCGCTTCTGGGCTCTGTGCAACCGTGTCAGGGTCCCTATTCATATGACGGATGCAGAAGGCAGCGCGCACTGTCGACATATCGGCGATGCCCATTGGCCACGTCGTCGCAATTTGTGTCCGCGGGTGGTCGTCGTCCGGGAGCGCCGACGGAAGACTGGTCGCGACCGACCATGCGCGATCGACGATGAATATTTGCCAGAATGCAGCGACGCGCTCCGCGTGCTCGATCGGGTCCTTCACAGGGGGCAGCGGGAACGTCGCGTCGGTATGGAACCCGGCTCCCGCGCCCGCGCCCGCACCAGACCATTCCGTCGTGGGGCGAATCTGGTGGAGGCCGACGTCGATGGCCAGTCGGGCGCTCGTCGAGGAGTGGTAGTAGCCTTCGAGAACACGCCCTTGACAGAAGAAATACACGGCGATCAGCGACGAAGCCTGGAGGACTTGGACCATTCGGTCTTGCCGATGCAACGCTTCTGAGATGCCGGCCAGCGCGCGTTTTAGAAAGTGAGGTTCGAGCTCGCTAAGGTGCGGTAAACGTGAGAAGTAGCAGGCCATGAGGTAGATTGCGTCCATCAGTGCGGGATGAGGTTGGTGCGGTGCGGTGAGATGGAGGGATGCTTGGAACCTAGCAAGGTGGCAGTCGAATGCACATTGGTGCCGATGGGAGAAGAATATCTCGAGGCTGGCGGAAAACAAGACATCAATGCATAAAGAAGGGACATGCGGGCAAGAAACGCATACAGTTGTTGCTTGTTTTTGCAGAAGGTCGAGCGATCCTCCCACCATTTCGACGTGGAGGCACTCTTTGGTTTTGATGCAGACCACCCGGCGACGGTGAGCTCGTCGTTGACTTGGATAGTGTTCGTTGCCCATGAAAAATCGTCGGAGAACAGGCTGTCGGTGGGTGGCGGGGATGGTATCGTCTGGGCAAAATTGATGGTAGAGAAATCCTGATCCCAGTTCAGAGAGGCTGCCACCGCAGTTAGAGGATCTGAACGCGGACGCGCGCCTCGAGTGAGCACTGCCACCGCTGATCGCTGCAGACCGTAGTGTGGCCGCAAAGCTGGGACTTACCTGAGAGGCTGATCGTGTCGAGCTGGGATGGACTCGGGGGACTCGGGGAGGACAATGACGAGCTTGAGCTGCTACCAGATGGCTCGGGTTGCTCAGACTCGAGCTCGCGTAAACGGGCTTCGAGCTTGGAAACCTTTTGCTGGAGGAGTTGGGTGCGGCTGATGTGCTTCTTCTCGTGGTATTGACAGTCGGTACCACGATTGGCCTTCAAACATTGAGTGCAGATGGGCCGCATGCCGTCGCATTTCTATCAAGTGGCAGCTATCAGTACTAGACAATATAGGCATGTAGAATGCGCGACGATCACCATCTTTCGCTTACGACAGCACAGACAAGCCATGCCCCGCTGGAGAGGGGTGACGACCTTCATGGCGATTGATAGGGGAATAGAGCGGATTCGGAGTATGGTCGAGGTGAAGTAGGATCAGCGATGTCGGCGCAACGACAGATATCGCCTTTTGAGTTGCTTCTGAGTCTGGCGCCCCCCGTATCAAAACATCAACCGCTGTGTGGCGATCGTAAGGCTACAGGCGCTGTGTCAGTTGGACTGTGCGGCAGTGGAATGGCGGTGAGTGCAGATGGCGGGGCAGAGAGCACATTGCGCAAGTTGTGGTGGCCCTGTTTTATAGGATAATTATTTGGAATTGCGAGTAAGAGTGCACTGTTACTCGTCTGTGATACATACAGATCAACCTCCTCTACGGCGTCTATCGCCGGCGGCGGCGGGCTCATCCTCATCTTGGGCGCTCGGCAGCCCGATCGAATAATACTCGAGTTGTTTTCTGCGAGTACCGCCCCTCCTTGCCAAAAAATCACACCGTTCCTACCGACAGCATAGAAGTAAACACAATACGCCGGTCCATGGACAGATCCGACCGACCGTTGTGAATCGGACCCGCATTCCTGTCCTTCGCGCCTGGCCGCTGTGTTCAGATCCTTAAAGTCACGTCAACCTACGGCCCGTTATCTACATAGTGTGTATGCAGGTGCGCAAAACTAACCCAAAGTAGATGTTCCACAACTTCGACGATCATGTCCGCAGCAAGACCATCACCAGTGCCGGACAGTTCCGCATATCTACGATGACATCCTTTTCGGCGGGGCGTTGCGCCCGTAAGGGCACAGTTGTGGGGATTTGAAACCCCTACGATACCTAGGTTCGGAGCAAGCCCTTTCTCCGGGCCGGTACCCGGCCACCTTCGGAGAAGGGGCTTGCTTGAAAGTGGCTGAAACCAAGGGCCCTGGTCTCGTAAAAGCAGAGATGGCTCAACTCGTCCTTTTGCCTTACTTCAAGTGACTAACATGTAGCTATGCATCCTGTGTACATACTCTGAATTTATGAGATTTTAATTCGATGCATCGGGCGAGCTGCAAACATCGCTCGCGTGTGACTCCGTCCTGGATAGGACTGTCTGGGGCGTCATCCCAGTGCACCAAAGTTTGATCTTTTTCTCCCGGAAAAAGAGAGTCTGGGAGTTGCATACATCCACAGGGTATGCATACCAAGTATTGTAGCTTATAGATGTCACTTACTGTGTGATTACAGACAAACGGCGGGCGGCGGCGCGATATGACGCACCACCGCGTGACAGGCGCATTATACACGCTTGAACGGTCGCGGCGCATCACGCGTCGGTGCGCCCTGAACCGTCGGAGAGGTGGGATATGCTGCCACGAACCTCAGGAGATGGGGGCGGAAATATGCCAATGACTTTCGAGCAATGCATGCTCGAATTGTTCCTGCAACACTGTGAGCCATGCCTGCCGGCGAAGTACAACAAGGCTTACTGGGATTCTGTGCTTGGGCCTGTGCAACTGCCGAAATCACCTGCTCTTCTCACTGCTTACGGCCCATGCCTGTTTGGTCTTCGAGTTCTGCTCGTTGATCATGACTGCGCGGACGCCCTTCACCTCGGCTTCCCTGACCTAATGCACAGTGAGTCATTGAGTACCTAAAGAGTAGTCCACTCACCTGATCTGCCTCGAGGGCCTTCAAAGGGAAAATCACGATGATTGCCTTGTTGTCACCGCTGAGTTTCGCCAGACCTTGGAAGATGAGACTCTTCCCATAGCCAGTTCCCGAGCTGAAAATTCCATCATATCCACGCAGCGCGCGGGATATCACCTCTGTCTGCCAGTCGTCAGGTTCTAAAGCCAGACTCAGCTTCTCTTTCAACTCCGCCTTCACCCTCTCGCGCGTGAACAAGGTTGTGCGGGGCTTGGTGCTCTGTGTGCTCTTCCGGTAAGGTGTTTTGTGCCGTCGCGGCGTCCCCGGGCTCCTGTTATCGCTTCCTAGTGCTGGCGCAGGTCGCCTCTGAGGCATACGAGGAGTGTCGGCCATCACGCGGAGCAGTGAAGTCGTAGAGCGCGAGAGAACACGATACGATGCGACGCAACACGACGCGTTGCGGCCTGTTGCGGCGCGTTCAGAACGGGCGCTAATACAGATCTCGCAGATCTGGAAGGTCGTGTCGCCTCCTCAGTATCTTGACGAAGCGTGGCCATTCAAGAAGCCTGGTGGACGTGTACAGTGGGTATATGTAGCACATGCTCAACTTTGAGGATATTTGACGGGGTAGAGAATATTCAATTTGTTTTCTCGATCTGGGACCAAATTCACCGCTCGAAGCCTACTTTGCTCGCGGTGTAACTGAATATAGGCGCGCTTCGCGGCTTATAAAGACTACGAGTGATCTACGTTTTTGCTTAGCTACAGATTCCTCCCGCAAAGTGAAGCGCGAGGAGCGACGAGGGAGGAGCTCTAGGGGCAAAGCTAGGCCCTACTTTTGGTGGATCTTCAAGCAAGCCCCTCCTCCGTCGGTGTGCGGAGCACGAAATGGCACGTTTCCACCACGTGAGGAGGCGGCTTGTTCCGAACCTATACGATACCATCCTGAGTATGCGAACAACAACCCGATGCAGCTTCGTGATCCGTCTTGCATCTTCGAGCAAGCCCCTCCTCCGTCGGTGTGCGGAGCACGAAATGGCACGTTTCCACCACGTGAGGAGGCGGCTTGTTCCGAACCCACGATCCTTCCACAGCCACGCATCATATACCGCGCCTCGAGGACTGCCTTCGCTTCCTCTTTCTTGCGAGACTCCGCGAAAGATGCGCTTTCCGACGCCCTTGCAGATACGGTCGAATTGCATCCGTCATCCTGCCAAGGTCCCACAATGGAGGAGCGATTTGGTTGGAGCACGTCCTTGGCATCACGTCCTTGGCATCACGTCCTTGGCATCACTAAGTAGACGTGATCTATCAATATGAGATGCTAATCGCTGTTGATGCGGGGGTCCGGGGCACAAAATAGGGAAGCAACCCCTCCATTGTAGTTCGAAGAGACATAGACTTGCACTGTAGCGCCCCGAAGGATGCATAGCGAACTGTAAGTAAAGCACAGAGAAAGCGGGAGGAGCAGACCTATCAATTTAGATCCCGGTCACCACATCTGTGATGAGGATATTGAGACAGTGGCAATATTAGCGATAGGGCCGGTCTAGAATAATGATGGGAAATGGATGCGTATTAGACACAGTGGACCAGACATCGGATGTGAGCTGGAGCGGTTTCCAGTCCGTTCAGTGGGAAAGGAAGATGCGGGTACTTCGTGCAACGATAGCGTAGGTCTAGTCAAGAGCGGATGCACAACTCGGTTGGTGTCAAGCACCTCGATGTCGTACTTAGCGGCGCTGCACCCGACTGCACCTTACGATCACTGATCGACTGATCTTCACGACCGGTGACAAAATTGAGCGTCCCTTGCAGATCCTTGATTGTCGAGTGCGATACTTAAGTGCACGTCGAGCGCAGTGGCTCCCCTAGCTCATTCCCGTTCTATATTTCTGAGCTCACTACAGCAGTGGTACTGGTTGGTACGTTGCCCCTTCTAATATCCTATGATCAAGACGCTTCAGATGCTCATGGACGAATTTGACTAGCCCTGCTTGCTTTCTGACGACTTTCACTTCCCTTCATTCACCGATCTTCACGACCACGCAACCGCACCCCAACTGCAAATAATATCTCACCATGCGTGTCTCCACCGTCGTTGCTCTCACGGCCGCTATCGCCTCCGTGGCGCCCGCTCTTGCGTACACTTGCGTGTGAGCATGCGTCTTCCCATTGGCTAGTGCATGACTGACCGAATGCACAGTAAACCCCGCGACTTCGACCAGATCGTCTCCCGCGCCTATGTAGACGGACAAGGCACTGTCCACAAGGAAACTACTGTTAAAAAGGGGCGCAAGGGTTGCGGCAATGCGGCCCGTTCCCTCGACGACGTCGAGCTCGTCTCCCGCGCCTACCAAGTAGGAGGCGTTACCCATTGGGCGCCGGGTGTTGTACCTAAAGGTCGGCGCAAGGGTAATGGTGACGGCGCTGCTAAGCCTCGTTCCCTCGACGACCTCGAGCTCTACTCCCGCTCGGACAAGAAGGTCTCCTGGGCTGCCGATGTCAAGGGCGGAGAATCAGATGACGAAAGGCAGGTGCCTAAGCCCAAGAAGAAGAGAAAGGAGCACCCCACGCGCTCTTTCAACGACGACGTCGACCTCTACTCCCGCTCCCTCTACGACTACTACTACCTCGACTGAGTGTTTGCGTTTTGATATGCCGTGGTAGCTGTTTGCATGTGGCCATCGTGCAGTAATGAAGTAGTGAAAGCCGTCTGTATTGGAGTCTGAGTGTTTTGAGCGCGTCGTGATCACAATACGATATGTCTGGTCTCTCTTTGCGGTGGTGTCTAGTTCGCTGTGGTGTTAAGAGGGGTTCAAGACGCTGCGGGTAAGCACAGCAGCGTTGAGTCAGAGCCGTATACGGCGTGCAGACGAACAAGAGCGACAGGCGACTCACAGGAGGACCCCTGATAATAGGCGGGGAGGCCAGATGCCCATCCGGACAAAATCTGGCGGCCCAAGGGCGGAGGCCGGATCTCATCCGGACGAAACAGCATGGGGACCGAGGCAAGCCCAGATGTGTCATCCGGACGATGGTCGCCCAGTCACCCAAGGCCAGCTCCCATCCGGATGCCGGGCGGGCTGAGTTTGAGCGGTCTCTGCTGACGGACTAAGGGCACTCTATGATGCTGAAGTCCGCTTACAGGGGCCTATGAGGTCTGTTACAAAGTTTAAACCCCGAAACATCGCCTCACGGTAGGCTCATCAGTTCCCTTCCGAGTTGTCCGTCTCGATTCTTCGAATTTACTGCCTTGTTCCTTCGGAACTTCTTTGAATTCTTGCCCAAGATAGAAGGTATGTAGTGTGTGCCTTCATGCTGCGGCGAGATGGACGGCAGACGGCGCTACCAAGCATAAACTCGTGGTTCATGCCAGGTATGGACCCAGTGCTCGACGCCCGTAGTAGCGTCAACCCTGCCGACGTGACTCTCGTCCAACACGATTCCGGGATAGATTTTGACGACAATATCTCGGATATCAGCGATTACAGCGATGAGGCCATACCACTCACCGATGCGGAAGAACTGGAAAGGCTACTGGCAGCCGAAGAGGACGCGCCTCTGCGAGAGACTCGGCTAGACGACAAGATGCTGGGGCTGCAATGTGCAGCTGTGTCTGTCGTGCTTGGGGATATGGACGATGTGTGAGTTGCATTCTTGGACTATATAAGCAGTGATACTCACCGACTCACACTGACTCAAAAGGCAAACCTACGAGGCCCCAGGTGATCAGGAATTGCAGGCCTATGCGAAG
This sequence comes from Fomitopsis betulina, assembly GCA_022606075.1. Classification (NCBI taxonomy): domain Eukaryota; kingdom Fungi; phylum Basidiomycota; class Agaricomycetes; order Polyporales; family Fomitopsidaceae; genus Fomitopsis; species Fomitopsis betulina. The sequence continues at coordinate 49,298 of JABYQK010000021.1, forward strand.
GACGACCGGTTACAAGTCTTGTGCGCGCTGTCCGCTGCCACTGCTTGCATTACGGCCATCCAGCTACCATCGTTGAACATCGCTTCTGAGAAGATCCGGCAAGTGTCCTCTTGTCCGCCCTGCACGGAAGCCTGGATACATCACCCCTCGTAGACCTCCGTCGAGCGCATGAATCTGAACGCGCTGCAAAGGGGCTGCGCACTTCCGTGAATGTCCACCAATCCAGGCCATCGAGTGGCACCAACGAGCAGACTAGCACTCGGCGCGCCATCATCCGAGAAATGTCGGCCGTCATCCGAGAGCAGCAAGATAATGTCGGTACAACTAGCGGCCTCAATCGGCAGGTACGAATCCAGGAAGGATCTGTGCCATCCGGTAACTCTGCGAACGCAGCATTGGCGGCTGGGCAACGGGCAGCGGCGGTGCGTACCGGTTGTGCGACGGGATTGTGCAATTTATTGTCATGACCAGAGTTCAGTCACGGTGCTAATAACTTCGCGCTACAGGTTATTAAGCGTCGCGCGAAAGCCTTCAAGGAGGCCCGTGTACCGTGCTCCGCGGATCTAAGTAGTGCATGGATTGCCAAGAACAACACAACAGCAAGTCCTCATAGCTCACCGCTTTCCCCGGGCGACTATGGAATCATACTTCACGAAGGCCGTGTTCTGGTTGGACGAGGTACAGTCTTGTTGCCTGTTTGCTAGGTTGCCTGTTTGCTGATCTCTGTTTCAATTCGAACCAAACAGTCATCTCGCTTTTGTCGCGTTCTGGCGGGAAAGGTGCCGCACATGCCTGGCAGGCTAATTGTGTGACAATCGGCCATCTTTCGTACGTGTCGGTTCAAGTATTCGAGCAGCAATCCCGGTGTCAATTCCGGGCCATTCATCGTGCCATGGCTCATCATGATCTACAAACCTCTAAGTATGCTCATATATCGTCTCACCACTTCCTTCTACGCCTGCCTAGCAATGCATGCACACCGTGGAGTGATCCGCGCCAACTCATGCTTGATCCAGAAGTATTCAATATCTTCGAGCAGCTCCAAGACGGCTGTCCGCGCATACTCGCGGCGATCAAGACACTCACAGCACGGCGCAAAGCAAAGGGCCAGACGAGTCAAGTTGTGGAGGACATGTCGGACATTGACGGAGACGAGGGCCCAGGTGGATCGAACGCTCAGTAGTAGGCGATGTTCACGAACTCTGCTTCCGTTCGACATTTATCATACTATGTATCCTGGATACCACCAGATGTCTTTTAAAGCTCTATTATAGTGTGCTATCATACAAAGGGAATGTAATACTATCCATGAGAGGCCATATCCTGTCATCCGAACCAAGCTTGTCCTATCCTAGCCCAGATCCCGAGTCCGGACAAATTTGGACGACCGCAGAGGCAGGCCAGATCTCATCCGGACGAAGGTGAACGGAATCATCCGGACGAAATTTTTGGCACAGGATCTGGCCTCCCCGCCTATTATCAGGGGTCCTCTCACAGGGTGCCCCGACGCTCGGACAATGCCGAGCGGGCCATCATCGTCCGAACCTTCTCCGCGTGCACACATACCGACCCACTAGTACTTCTCATCATGGTGGAGTGGCCGCCGTCTGTGCGAGCTCTCCATGCTGTGGCGGCATAATAGCAGTTCGGACGCGTAAGACTGTATGGTGTACGCTGATATGCCCTTCATGTTCATGCAGGAACTTCCGCTGTAATCTTCACAACGGGGACTAGTGTTCTTCCAGGCTGAGCGCACCAAAATTGATCACCAGTGGTATGGTATACTCATGCTCAATCACCCCAGCCAAAATTCGTCACTCCACGGTTGTTCCATCACTTATGCTACTCTACGACGACCTTGGCACCGGCTGCTCAACTTGGTTGGCACTGGAAACTCGATCCACCAATCATATCTATGGCACTAAAAGTACGGACAGCGACCTATATATGCGAACGTGTGATCTTGACATAGAGGGTGTCACTGCCGTGGCACCCTCTCATCCGTTGCTGATCACAGCCACAATAGGTGCGTTCAAAATTGGCTGGAGCTCTGGAGCCCTGGAGCTTGGAGGTCGGAGGCGCCTGGAGGTTGGTGGGTTGTCGGCAGTTGCCGCGAGCAGTCCTCCTGAGTTACTCGTCACTCTGAGCCGCGCCAAGTCACACAAAAGTGACGAGCGTGACGTGCACGCGACGCGGGTCGCGTCGCGTCCACGTCTGTTCAGTACTTTCAGCATCACCTCTCACACCGCTAGATAGCTCATAGACTCAGCTACCATCACTCGCAAATATCTATTGATTTTCTCTACTACCTCATGTCCAGCAGCAAGAAGAAGCACAAATCTAATGGTGCCGAGGCCGCGTTCACAGAGCTCTTGAGGTGGGGTGATTATATCTCAGACAGTCATGAACTTGATATAGGCGTCCCGATACCGGCTATGCATCGTTGTACAGACCATGGTGTGCGAGATGAGTAGTGAGAAAGCCGGCGGTGGCGTAGATGCTCGCTGCCACACTTGTGACATGACATAAGCAACCTGCAGTGGCAAATAATGGGAATATTCAGAGCGTTGCTGCGCGTTTCGGGGATTGCCGTGCTGCTTGGAGGACAAGCTCCAGCCTCCAAGCTCCAGGGCTCCAGAGCTCCAGCCAAAAAGTTGCTGGAGCTCTGGAGCTCCAGGGGGCTGGAGGCTGGAGGCGGGCGCTGGAGGCGACGATTCTCGGGGTTTGCCGGCAAGTATTTTCTGGCAGCCTGCGCCACTGGGGTCACACGGAGGTGACGTGTGTGTGACTGCCAGCGTGGTAGCACATCACTCTGAAGGCTCGAATCGTCGCGACCAATGTCTTGTATTGACAGCTAGCATATCGCAAGCCGCGTCTCTTTTAACCTCTCGCTCTATTATTTATTATTTGTAGTCTCATATTGGGAGCGCGCATTCAGAGCACCATTAGAAGGCCAGCCGATGGACTGTCAAAGTATCCTACATGTACTACTGACGGTAGTGTTTCTGCAGAGGGAGGGTGAGGCGAGTCGAGTCAGGTAACTCGTCATAACTCGTTGATGAGAGGCGAGTTGCCTCGAGAGGTGCCAAGGATAGTGTCACGCGACTCACCACCAATCGGCCAAGGCTCGCAGCTCTCTAGGTTCGGAGCAAGCCCTTTCTCTGGGCCGGTACCCTGCCACCTTTGGAGAAGGGGCTTGCTTGAAAGTGCCTGAAACCAAGGGCCCTGGTCTCGTAAATGTAGAGATGGCACAACTTGTCCTTTTGCCTTACTTCAAGTCATTCATATGTAGCTATGCATCCTGTGTACATACTCTGAATTTATGAGATTTTAAATCAACGTTCCAGGCGAGCTGTAAACATCGCTCGGGTGTGACTTCATGCTGGACAGGACTGTCATCCCAGTGCACCAAAATATAATCTTTTTCTGCCGGGAAAAGAGTATTTTGTAGTTTCATACATCCACAGAGTATGCAGACCAAGTATTGTAACATATAGATGTCACTTACTGTGCGATTGCAGACAAACAGTGGGCAGCGGCACAATGTGACATGACGTGCCACTGCATGACAGGCACGTTATACACGCTTGAATGGTTGCGGCGCATCACACGTCAGTGCACCCTGAACCGTCGTAGAGGGGGATTTGCTTCCGCGAACCTCTGGAGATGGGGGAGGGAATATACTGATGATTTTCAAGCAATGCCTGCTCGAATTGTTCCTGCAACACTGTGAGCCATGCCTGCCGGCAAAGGCTTGAGGTACGACAAGGCTTACTGGGATTCTGTGTTTCGGCCTGCACAACGGCTGAAATCTGAGCAGGACAAGCTTCACCTGCTCTTCTCACTGATTGTCTACCTCAGCATTTCCATCAATCAGTTGCTCCAGTTCATCTTCACAAGCCAGCTCAAACCTGTGAAAGAGCGCGCTGTCGCGGAACTAGGTCGACGTGCACATGGGAAGCGAGAAAGGTCTCGCCGGGATCTACCCCATACGGACAATGCTGAGTGAGTGGGATACTCACCAATTGGGTGTAAAAGGGCTTGAAGTCAACTGTTACACGGACTAGGTTTTAGAACGCTAGCACTCCAAGTTAACATTACTGTTCTGTGAGTAAATACAGTGCTTACCTAGCACTCCAAGAGGACGAGATGGAGTGCTAGGACTACGAGCTACACTACTTATACCCCTGAGGTTTAGGGCAGGACTCCTGCATCAGACAGCCGTCACATGCGTGAGGTACTTACACTATTGGCTATCTACCGATGATGCAAGATGACGCGATCTACCATAACTCCGGTCTCGGGATATGAGTCAACGAGTCATGTGCTACAAGAGAAACCCTAGTATGTGGTTATGTCACATGACTAGTCAGAATGCTGTTCCAGGCAAAGTCTTTATTGAGCGTATAGTACAAGTCCATTGTAAAGCGGGATAAAATAGTAAAAATATAGGGAAAAATAGGGCCTGGTTGTGCCTACTACGACACGCGCCAGTGCATTTCTTGCAATCCGAAGCCGGAATGGACAAAGGGAGTGGTATGGTGCAGGCAAGGTATTTGAGTTATGGCACAGTTACTCAGTACAAGCCCGCCATGACTTGCATGATCGAATTATCAAGCCGTGCATGGACAAGATTGCTCTGGTCAAGAGTGATAGAATCATCAAAGAGAAGACACTCAAAGTTTAACTCAAACAAGTCACTTCAAGTGGCATTCGCTCGCTCTTGGACCCCACTACCATTGCAGAAAAACTGCAGACACCCGTGCCATTCACATATGGGTATCTTCTTGCCTTTGCGGCTTCACCAAATTGGTACCACCAGAGGGCCAAGTTTGCATGAGACTCCAAGCATGAGACTCCCAGTGAAACACCAGCAAGTTTGGATGCTGAAGAATCTGAGGCAGAGGATCAGAGTGGGGATGGACAAAGTGGGGGCGAGGCACTGGAGGGTGTAGCTTGGGAAAAGGAATTCCCTGGTTTCAGTCGAAACCCAACTACTGTGAGTGTGGTCAGAGCAGGCTCAAGAATCATGATGTGTCCTAAACATCATACCTTGTGTAGGCAATTGTCACGGCTATCATGATGCTTGCATTCATATGCAACCGTGTCACCAATGCACTCGCTCTGCCACTCGAACTCTTCTTTGGCATTTCTGGGACAAGCTCACATGTCCTGGGTGTGCTCAGCAACATCAGTCTGTCCGTATCGGTGTCGACAATCGAGGAGACAAAGGCGCACATCTCACAGGATGCTATCACCCTCGCTATTGCCCTCATAACAAGTGGTGTATTATTCTACATCATCTTTGACAACATTAACCTGTACCTGCGGAAGTTTCAAGAGTGCATCACCAACCGAGCATCAATGATACATGCTACAAATGCAGCTGTGATTGCTCTCCACGGTGTCGATGAACTTGAAGATGCAATGAATCTTGATGTGAAACTCGCACGACGGGGTCATAGAGCGAAGGCTGTCTTCAAAGATATATGGCCTACGAAACATGACGGAGACCACTTGCAGGCAGCTTTCGAGTGCCTGATTGGCGAGCTGTTGGTCTGCTATGCACCTGGGAACAAAGAGTGGGAGGAGAGAAGCAAGATGCTGAGGGCTCTGAACAGGGAAAAGCCGACTGACCGTCCTCTCCCACCACACAAGACTGATACTCGCCCATTTGGGGTCTTTGACGTCAACGAAGGCTCAAAAAAGGGAGTCATTGAAGTGCTCAAGGACATGCAAGTACGCTCGACACTTACCGAGGAGGCTTGATGCAAGGCGACTGGTTGACGGTCCAGAATCTACGGATAGCAAAACACGAGCATGTGGATGACATTGTGGCATTTTGCACTGCAGGCTATGCATATGCTGATGCGCACCCACTTCGGCCATGCAACTGTTGACCCGACATCGCTTGCAGCCCACAAGGGGCTCCTTCATCGCACCTGGGATGTTGATAAGCCAAACTATGCTGCTGCAAAAGCCCTGATTCGCCACTCACTGATTGCTCGGCTTCTACATTGTGTTATGTGAGTGTCTGGCTGCTGTTCTCGAGTCACACTGATGATGTCCTGTCAGCGTACTCAAGGGTTCCAAGACATGGGCTGACCTTACATCCTGGTCGCCTTCGCTGATGGGAATTCATGAGCTGTCAAGAAGTATTGCGTGGCAGTTCACACATGCGCCCATCGCAGTCGAGGCCCAGAAGATCGGAGACAATTGGCATGCTCATAGCGTCTATTTCATGTGCGACACCCTAATGTTCTGTGAATTTGAAGATGGTGTGGCCAACGCAGATGCAGGCCGAGTCCTACGCATCCTGAAATACTGGGCCTTCTCTTTCGAGGGTGCAGGGCGGCACAACTATGCACGAGAGTGTGTCGAGGTGCTCATCAAATGGAAATATGAGCTTCATGATACCTTGTGTGCTGCTCTCGAGAGGGCTTGGTTCGTCAACCGGTGGGGTAAACCAGGTCGATGGATTGCCACTGATCTGTATCTCGAACAATGTAATTATTGGGTCAAGGTCAGTACTATTGCTGTTGTAGATTATACATGTTGCTGACATTTACATAGTGTGTATACATTGCATCTGGGAATGCTGTCACTATTGACTACATTATGGTGAAGGGGTCAGCAGCTGTCGAGGCATTCCAGGAAGTCTCTCATCTAGTGGCCAAGTTCTTTGGTGATCCAGACAAACCACGACGACACAAGGAGATCGCCTTCAAGGAAGATATGCGTGTGCTCGTCGAAGCCATGATCAAGGAGAGCATACATACAGTATCACTCAACAAGCCACATGCTGTCCCCGCACCCCCAAAGAGAAAGAAGACAGCCACAGATGCAGGGCTTAGGTCTGCAATCATCGATGTGTTTGACATTGGAGCACAAGCCTGGCAGAGTGGGAAGTTTGACGAGTACATCCAGTCTACAACATATGATCCTGCACTGGGCTACCCAGTACCAAAGGAGCAGAAAACGAAGAAGAATGCTGTGTCATCAGCATTGGATAATGGTACAGTGTTCGACAACTGTGAAGTCAATGTGTTATCATATGATGCATACATGGATCTTCACGGGGATGACTCAGAGCTGGGTGACGGGGCTGGAGGACTCGGAGCACTAGGTGGTGGGAGCGAGTTTGACACTGGCGAAGACGTGGGTGAGGCAGAGTCATAGGCTTGGGAAGAGAGTGAATACTAGTGATTGTAAGGGTGATACGGCGGCAAGCCCATATTTAGATCAGTGTGTTCAGATGATGTGCCATGATGATATCCTGCCAAAGGAATCGAGGCGACAGGTGGCACGGTCATACCACCATGCACAGAAGATCCTGCCATGGGATATCGTGCAGAATATTGCTGGGCCGGAAAGGTAGTGTATGGATAGGGAGATGGTGGCCACGATTGTACTGTTTGAGTTGATTGCCTGCTCCCAGTACCGTAGCCTGCAACCTGGCGAGTCAGCGCTGATGATCTAGGTAAGTGCCAAGCAGGCCACATCGTCGGGACAGGAGTCGGCGGAGGGTATGGTGGGACAGGAGTCGGCGGGGTGTACGGCGGGACAGGAGTCGGCAGGGTGTACAGCGGGACAGCGCAGCCTCCACTGGCAGGATACTGCGGTGACGGCGCCGAGAACGGATCTTCCTCAAAGAGGGGTGTCGATGGTGTTTGAGAGATGGACAGTAGCCGCTGGGGCGGACTCGTAGCTGCAGGCCGTGATGAAAGAGATCGTGTGATATTTTGGGGCCCGCGCGCATGACCTGCCCCTGGACTGCAGGACTGCGAGTTTGTCGGTGTCTGCGGTGAGTCGAACACAGGGGCGGCAAGAGGCGGTAACGCCTCAGCGGTGACCATTCGCGCTCGCTCGCTCGCACGGCGCTGAGAGGCTGGTGTCGCCAGGATAGCTAGCCGTTCGCGCCAGCTTGCAATGACCTTTGCTACTTCCTCGAGCTCCTTCGGGGATGCAGAGCTCCACGTGATGACCTTCAATACATCACCCGGCTGCACGGTAGCTGAGGTCAGGAATTCAGCACAGCGATTGATGAGTTTCTCGATTAAGGAAGATGGGAAATCGACTGCCTTCGACATGAAGACATAGTCACGCTTCGGATCCTGGTACATGTCACGCCACTGCAACAACGAGGCGCGTAAAATCTCCTTCTCGTCCATCGGAATACGAGGGTGTTTTGCATTTGTAGTAGAATAGCTTGATGTCCGAGATGATGTAGAAACCTGCGAAGCAGCCGACCACGACGTGCTTGCAGTGTCTGAGCGCGAGCGGGTACCCCCTGGCATGGACGTGCCGGCTTGCGCAAGAGGTGCCGCAAAGTCGCTCGCAAAGGCCGCCAGCCTGGGATCATCACCAGAACTCGATGCACGAAGATCTTCATGGCACGGGGAGCAGTGCATACAGCACCGGCTAGCATTTGGTATGCGCTTGAGGTCGAGAATCGTCCAGGTGATCTCGAATGCCGATGAACGTGAACGCTTGCCAATGTGCGAAGGCGAAGGTTCATTGGTGTGGTCAAGGGTATGAAATGTTGTCAGCTGTGTATCCGGTCGGAATACCTGGCATAGGTACGCATGCGCGCACTCTGGACATTTGTCAGATCGACATTCCCTGGAGATGTGGGTGCACTGCTTACTTTGGTCTGCAGTGCCCACGCCGACATTGATGAACTGCTCTAATGTCAGCGGCAATCGAGCACGCCGTGCTGCATTGGCCTTTGATTCGACTTTGGGGGCCTGATTGTCAGCCTTTGACCTGCCCTTTGACCTCTTCTTTGCCTGGCCCTTGGCAGCAGGGCCAGCGTCGCGCAGCCGCTTCAGTGCAGGGTGTACCGCTGCCGAGAGGGTAGCGTCAGGTCGAAAAGCCCATGGAGGAACCAGCAAGAGGCAGGTAGCCGCGGTTGAGCGATCTCGGCCGGCGCGTCCCCAGCGTTGCGCGACCACGGAAAGCGACTTGGGACACCCAACGATGACAACATACCGGATGTCCGGAACATTACATCCCATCCCCGCCGCATCCGTGGCGCACAAGACACGCAGCGATCCTCCGCGGAAACGCTCCCATAATAGGTTCTTCGCCTTTTCTGAGATCGACGACGAGAAGGCGTATACCGCATCACGAAGGTGAGCTGGGAGGCATTTGCGCAGCGTATTCTTCGCCTGCAGGCACGCATTCTCGGAGTCGAAGTACAGGATAGTCTTGGGAATGTCGTCGAGGGTAGTCTCGGAAGTGATGACAGGCGGGAGGATGTTCAGAATGTCGATGACTGGGTTGGCCTTGTTCGCGATGGGGCGAATATCGAAGAGGAGGTTGGGGCGGTCGCAGCCCACATCGATGCCCCAGAACGGGCGGTAGCCGTAGCCGAGAGTGTCCCACAGGACGTTGAATGTTGACGTCGAGCATGTGGCCGTGCATGCGAGGAAGGGAACTGAGTGACTGGCGTACTCACGAAGACGGTTGAGCTGGCGGTATTGCTTCCGAAAGTTTTCTTGTCCCCATTCGTCAATGCAGTGCGCTTCGTCAATAACGACAGCCTGGAGGCGCGCTCGAAATGTCCCGTCTCTCCACAGCTTCGTGAAGGAATCTGCAAGCGCCATCTCTGGTGAGAGATATATCATCTGCGCTCGCGTTCGTGCATCGGCCCATGCCTGTATGGTCTTCGAGTTGTCCTCGTTGATCATGACCGCGCGGATGCCTTTTGCCTCGGCTTCCCTGACCTAAAGCACAGTGAGTCATTGAGTACCTGAAGAGTAATCCACTCACCTGATCCGCCTCGAGGGCCTTCAAAGGACAAATCACGATGATTGCCTTGTTGTCCCCGCCAAGTTTCGCCAGACCTTGGAAGATGAGACTCTTCCCATAGCCAGTTCCCGCGCAGAAAATTCCATCATATCCACGCAGCGCGCGGGATATCACCTCTGCCTGCCAGTCGTCAGGCTCGAAAGCTAGGCCCAGCTTCTCTTTCAAGTCCGCCTTCACCCTCTCGCGCGTGAACAAGGTTGTGCGAGGCTTGGTGCCCTGTATGCTCTTCCGGTAAGGTGTTTTGTGCCGTCGCGGCGTCCAAGGGCTCCTGTTATCGCTTCCTAGTGCTGGCGCAGGTCGCCGAGGAGGCGTACGAGGAGTGTCGGCCATCACGCGGAGCAGTGAAGTCGTAGAGAGTGAGAGAACACGAACGCGACGCGACGCAACACGACGCGTCGCGTCGCAACGCCACCATCCGCTCCTTGACCTCGAACCACCACCATCTCCGGTAGGCGCCCGCTTATCGGAGCCCATCTATTTACCCTCCCCCCTCTAATTCACCCTCGTTTCCTCGCGTCAAGGCCGTCCAACTCGGCCCCCACATTCACTATTGTCGACCAACTCGACACCGCGACATAATCCCTCTTTCCCCTGGGTTTGAGGACCATAAAACACCCCTCCTCACTCTCGCCAACCAAGTGCCATCGATCGCAACCGTCGACCTCCCACGTCCCACTTTAGGCTCCATGGCCTCGCCTTTCCTTCCCCCTCTTGCCTGTCGCAGTAACGTGCCCTAGACCCCGGTGGCGAAACGCACGGGAGACTCCCTCGTGTGAGTCCGATGCGCGAAGTCGGGAAGCAAGCTCCGGGGCGCCTTTGGCCCCTGGGATAAATCCGTATTCTGTGAGGCACTGTAGGGAGGTGGAAGTGGAGGTGTTGCATGTGGAGGGAGGCTCGGGTCCAACTGTGGAGGTGGGGAACCTAACGCGAACAACACCAGCACCCTCTTGCTGGAAGGTGCTATGCGCCACCCATAGGTTTGCCCCCTGCTTTTCATTCTGGTAGTGGAGAAACAACAGACGAAGAAGAGAAGTGCCAGAAGTGGCCTGGATGATACGACGAGGAGGAGGATACATATTCACTATTCCTACGACATTCATTTCCTACGGGATAAGCCCCTCACCCCACCGGTCCCCGAGGGGGGCCTATGAGTCGAAAACGAGGACCTGGACCAGGAGTGTCCATACCTACGAAGGAGGAAGCCTAGTTCGCCCATTGGGCCTCAAGTGAACAGCGGGTGGATGCCGGAGCAGGGAGCCACAAGGCGCAGTATAGGTCCTGACTGATTTTCCTTGTAGTTATGGTCTCTGCATGTACTTCGAGTACGGAGCTTAAACAATCAGAATGAAAAAAAAAAAAAAAAAAAGACGCGTCGCGTCGCGTTCAGCACGGGCGCTAACTCAGATCTCGCAGATCTAGAAGGGTTAAGCCGCCTCCTCAGTGTCTTAACAAATCTTGGTCACTCAAGAAGCCTGGTGGACGTGTACAATGGGTATATGTAGCACATGCTCAGATTTGAGGATATTTGACGGGGTAGAGAATATTCTATTTGTTTTCTCGATCTGGGACCAAATTCACCGCTTTGCTCGCGGTGTAACTGAATACAGGACGCGCTTCGCGGCTTAGGAAGACTACGAGTGATCTACGTTTTTGCTTAGCTACAGATTCTTCCCGCAAAGTGAAGCGCGAGGAGCGACGAGGGAGGAGCTCTAGGGGCAAAGCTAGGCCCTACTTTTGGTGGATCTTCAAGCAAGCCCCTCCTCCGTCGGTGTGCGGAGCACGAAATGGCACGTTTCCACCACGTGAGGAGGCGGCTTGTTCCGAACCTATACGATACCATCCTGAGTATGCGAACAACAACCCGATGCAGCTTCGTGATCCGTCATTTTCCGAGCCATGTCGTCGGTGACATTATTGTCAAGAGCATCTAGGAACAGTAGTTATGAGCTATGCATTTCCCCTTGCGGCATTGACTTAGGATGCCAAACGACCGGTGCAGGACAAACGAAGTCTCTAGATAGATATGCAAAAGGGCGCCATCTAAAAACGAGGCTCGCCTCAAAACATGTACATTCATCGACATGCAAAATGTAGTCGACTACGCTTTTGGCAGCTGCGCCGTGAAGACCTTCCGCAGGTTTTCCCAAACCAGTGTCGGTGACTGCGCAGCATCGATAGGTCTCCAGAGGCCCTTCTGCTTGTAGTATTCGATCACCGGACCGGTTTGCGAGTGGAAGACAGTCAAGCGCTTGCGTAATGCCTCAACATTGTCGTCGGACCGTTGGATGAGCGGCTCGCCGGTGACGTCGTCGACATTCGCTTTCTTGGGCGGGCTAAATTTATTTTATGCTTCTGTAAAACTATCTTCACTATGCAAAACAGGTTCCTGCACTCACTGGAACTCTCTGTGGTATGTCCGGCCGCTTGCAGGGTGGATGAGCCGACCAGTGATACGAGAGATGAGCAGCTGGTCATCAATCGCAAGTTGCACGACGTGGTCCAGCTTCTCGTTCCGGGCATTCAGCATGTCGTCGAGCTTTTCGGCCTGCGGCACCGTCCGAGGGAAGCCGTCAAGCACGAACCTAAATTACACGAAGAGATGAAATGTCAGCAAAGATAGCCCAAAAATTGAAAGCAAGGCGGAGGCAGAAAGGTGTAGGTGATATGCGACCTTCCGCAACTTGAATTGGATATGACGATGACGTACCCGTTCTTGCACGCCTTGTTGTTCTCGAGCTGGTCCTTAATGATCCCGACCATAATGTCGTCGCTGACCAGACCGCCTGCGTCCATGATCTTCTTCGCCTCGACGCCGAGCTTCGTCTTCTGGGTGACCTGCTCGCGCAACATGTCGCCCGTCGCGAGATGGCACACGCAGAACTCGTCGCGGATCCGCGGGGCCTGCGTGCCCTTCCCTACACACGCGGCCACCGTCAGCACGCCGCTAGAGCGGGCAGGGGGGCGGGGTACGCACCTGCACCGGGCGGGCCCATGAGGATGGTACGCAGCTGTTGCGCTGGCGTCTTGCGCGTGACCGCGTCCTTCGACTTATCCTCCAAAGCCTTGATCTTCGCGTTGAGCTGCGAGACGAGCGTCTTGAGGTACTCGAGTTCGTCGGAGCCGGCCATGGCTGTCTAGCAGTGCGCGGGCGGGCGAAGGGGCCTGGAGCGAGAGGAGGTGGAGGAGAGCGTGAAACTCGACGGACGGTGCGTGGGACTCCCGGTGCCGCGTTATGGCCGGGACGGAGGCCCCGGAGCCCTCCGTCTTCCCCCGGCACTTTGCGCGTGGCGGAGACGCGAGAGTGGCTGCCTCATGCCGCCATCATTGGAATGGAGGTAATTACGAGACAGCGTGGTACAATCCTGACTATTACTTGTCGTGCAATCGTAATTTCATTGAGGGAACGAGCCTCACCAGTGCCCACGTCGACAGCCCAGGGTACAACGAACACGACAGGCCTAAATTCATATACCTTGCGACAGATCCTCTCGGAGTTCGAGCGAGTGACATCATCTAGTTCTTCTCAACTGCCCTGATTCTAGATCCGCGAGAGGATCCCCGAGTTGGAGAATTCGCAAAGTCGCGCCCAATTCATATTGAGGATGCGTGTGGACAACGTCACCTTCCCATCCACTCGAACGAGCGCATTATTCTCACCAGCAAAACCGGACTCGTGTCGCGTGGATGACGTCCCATCCGGTCCAAAAGCATCGGTTGTCACAGCAAATCAGGTTACAGACAAGGGTCCATACAAACAGGACACCTGCACACTAGTCAGACTTCGTGCTTTTCGCCTTCCTCGGCTCCTCGCCGGCAAGCCATAGCGCGCAGAACGCCAGGAAGGCAGCGCTGGTGCTGATCGCGCCAGCATAGTAGGGCCACGCGGGGCTCAGGAAGCGCGGGTACTCATCGTGCCGCGGCGGCACGACGGGAACGACGGTCGTGCTCTGCAAGTAGGACCAGCTGCAAACGGTATGGTACGTCAGCGGACCGGTATCGGCGAGAATGGCAGCACGACGCACCCTCTCCGCTTGTAGTCTACGTGGAATTTGAATACGCCGTGCCGGTCTGGAACACGGAACGTCAGCGAGTACTCGCCGGGCTTCTCGGGCGTCGGTTTGAGTGCGGCGCGGATGTGTGGGTCCAGCATCGTAAATTCGAGCTGCATGTCTTCGATGCCAGAGTACGGTTCCCACTCTGCCGACGTCGGGTTGTATTTCGACACGTGCATCGTGTACGTCTGCAATGGAAACGGGCACCGGGTCGGCGCGATCTATAGCGGACATGAAACGAATGGACGCACGACGTGATCGTTGATAGTATACTTGTCCCGCGGCGCGGTCTCGTTTACGCGGTGGTGCGTCGTATCATCGACGCGCAGCATACCCGTCTCTTGGAACGTCCACGCCGACACGTCGGAAGCGAACTGCTCGTTCCCGGACTTGACACCGCTGGAGGGACGCGTTAGACCACTTAATGCGCAGCGCAGACCGTACTTACTTGGGCGTGGGCTTTTGCGCGTACTCGTCGCTGAACAACTCTACCCCACCCACCCAGGTGGCGCGGCCGCCAGCTAGTGTCTGGAACCCTGCGACGAGGCCGAGCGAGCTGCCCGCCCAGAGGCCCTCGCCACCTTTGTTGGCAGCGTCCACCAGTGCATCCGCTCCCGAGTCTGAGTCTGAATCAGCCGCGAAGCTTTGCGGGGGAGCGTTGAGGATGGGCACGACGTGCGGATTGGTGTTGGACGCGAAGGGCACGCCCGAGAACCACACCGGCGGCAAGTCCTCCGATACGACAGGATTGGAGGAGACGTTGACAGGGATCACTGTGGCAGGTGTGTCGCGCTCTGGGAAGTGCGAGACTAGGGGCGTGCCAGGTGGGGGCAGGATGAGCGAGAATTCCGCGGCGAGTGATGTCAGCGGTGTCCCCTTGGGCCCTACTGCAATGAGCAGGTTCGTCTTCTTTGAAAGGAGCGTGACCAAGGACTGCGGTGTTATGTCCGCCGAATAAGCTTGAATGGAGAGACGCTGAGCACCATGACCGACACAGAAAGAGTGCGTCAAGAGGGACTTACTCTTCGACTCTGGCGCGAAGAGTATTATATGTGCGAACTCAGAGTGGTCATGCTCGATGACAGCCGGGGATGCATCCTTGGGTGCACGGAAGGTGAGCTCATACCCCCGAGCTAGCAAAGAACATAGCATGTCAGTCCATACGCCAATTCGACTGAAGACTCCACACGCACCCTCAAGCCCATCGAAGAACCTCGAGAAGTTGGTTCTGTTCAAGCCAGGGTCGAGCACTACCAAGACGGAGTTGCCTGTACTAGACTTGGCGAGAGCAGCTGCCGCAAAACCCAGAAATGAGAGGAACCTCCATGGCGAGACCATGGTAGATGAATGTGAACACTAACTGCTTGCGCAGTCGCAGGTTGCAGCCACCGCGCGACTGACCACGTAGGCAGCCATATACTTACGTAAGCTGACAGTAGCTGCTATTTTTAGAGGTCTGATGCTGTCACGCTCCTCTTGCATTGCTTATCGTCGCTCCTATGTAATTATCAGCCTACACAAGGGCGCGATCTGCAAGTCGAACACCGAAAACGCATGCATGATATGCTTGCTGGCCACGTCCTTGGCGACCTCTCGTCAGTGTCACCCCCGACTACCTGTTCGTGATGGCAACGTCGTTGCAGGCGCCGCGGGATTATGTACGCGGACACGAACTGGACCCTGAGGCTGGTTGGGGCGAGAGAGGGGGTACATACGGCAGTCAACGAAACGTTCAACGCGCATCTTCCTCGCGCATTCCCGACGACAGTGGTTTCCCGGACAGACAAATGGCGCAGACAGCTACGAGCCATGCCTGCCCTCACCAGGGCATGGTAGTGTACTGGAAAAGCAAGTACGAACAGGCTCAGCGCGAAATATCGGCACTGCGTGTGTGTATCGCGCCCTTTATGCAATGGCTGTTACTGAGAATTGTGTGTTCGTCAGCGCGTCATTGAAATGAATCGCAGCGGTCCGCCTTCCAGTAGTGACAATGTTGACGAGCTCATTAAACTTGTCCGGGAGGAATTGCGCCAGCGACAAATGTCCGATGCGGAACTGGCCCAGTGTTTTGCACCTGTCAAGAAAGAGCTTCCGCTAGACGCTAGTATGGACCCCGCCGGACGTGTCTTGCAGCTGGAGACAGAAAAGGCCGCTCTAGAGAAACGCGCTCAGGATGCCGAACAGGAGCAAGCAGTTCTGACGCATCAGGTATGTATAGTCAGTGCACAGTTCAGTGGCTCAGCGTGCACGAGCTATGCATGTTCCATTACAGATCGGCGTCTTTCAGTCAGAAGCCTCTGCTTTGGCTGTAGAAGCGCGTCAAGCGCGGCGGGAGAGGCTCGAGCCGCTATACAAAACCAACGGGAACGTGCTGTTTGAAGAAGGCTTCAGCCCGCGCCCCGTCTCGTGCAGGCACGCCCAAGCGTGGTTTAATAGTATACCGCAGGTACGTACAGCACTTCGTGTCATGTAGCCGACCCCCGGCCCCGTTGTGTGACCGAGATTTGCGCCTTGGACTGACGCTGTTACTCAGGAAGCGCGAGCTGGCAGAACGTGAGTGCATGGTGGCTCCTGATCACCGCGCGACAATCCGTGCCTCACTTCATTTAGATTGTTCTTCTTGCCAAGGCCACCGCATTCCCTTCCCATACACGTGCCGGGTTGGGCAAAGCCTGGATACTGGTTTCACCCTGAAGGCGCAATGGTGGGGGACAGGGAATTCGAACTCATCATCGAAACTAAGCCTGAAGAGGTATGTAGACTGCTGGTAGTCATGCGTGATTGCTGAAGACCCAGTCCGATGCAAGTGGTGCTACGTAGGTCGCTATCGTAGCACTCCCATTTCAGGGTCTGAAATGCGCCTATCAGAATGGATGGAACTTCAAGACGAGGTCCGTGCTTTCCCGGCTTTACACACTACATATGCTGATACAACCAATGTGGTTCCAGACGAAGACGTCATTTGCGGCTCGAGTGCAAACAGAAATCTTTGGCCGGAACGTGATCCCCTCTGGCCACCAATACACCGTCCAGACCATCCGGAAGAACTACGAGACAGGCGTGTGGAGTGTTCCTTGCTATACTCTGCAATGCGTAGGCTACAGCAGAAGACTGTACGATGGGCTTCACCTAGCGGCGGCTCGGGTGAGAACTCCAGTGACTTCGTAGACATGGGACTGTGTGATGTTCCCGAACTACGAACGTATGTCCCAATGTTGTTTGTTTCCATCTAGCATGTGGTGGTTACTTGCCTCTTGTGATACTTGGTCTACCTTAGCACACACTGTAATAGTGCTCATGGCAGGCTTACTGATTTACTTCTTGGAAAGCCTCGCCATCCTTACTTAATTTATAATCTTGTCTCCCAATCACCAATTACAATAGAATGCCCTCTTCAGTCTTGGTAGTCGTGCCCATGAGATCCGGATAATCAAGTTCTTTTGAGTGACCCACATAATTGTACTGTGCATATTTATGGGTGCTGGTTGGTGGTTTGGTGAACTAGCTGTTGAAGCTAATAGGTCCTCAGTCGACGTGTATAACGAGACTGAGGGACGACGAACATACGTCATCGCAAACTTCCCGGCGATCTAGCGAGCACTTTTAGGGCTGATAAGATAACGCTCGATATGATAAGTCCTTATCAAGCCTTCATAAGCGCTTGTGACAATTCGCGCTCCTCGTAAGTTCCTCACAAGAGCTCACAAGCGCATATGAAGCTCGTGAGCGTCAGACAATTGGTATGTTTACTATCTGGTCCGTGCGCACACTGAGTCAGCGCAGAGCGCTTCCATGGCGCTTCGACACTTCGCTCAATTTTCTTCTCCTTCCCTCCGACGTCGATGTCGGTCCTCGGTTCCTAGTGGAGCCCTGTCACTGGGCACACAACAAGTGTCGCGAGAAGCACAATGTGTTGACGACAATGAGAATCTCGTTGTAGTTGTCACGCTGTGGTCCCCGCGACATCACCGCAGTGTTCATCTACTTGACATCGTGTGGCGTACTCAATGACAATGCAACCCAGAAATCTCAGGAGCTAATGTGAGTCACGACTCACAACCTCTTCCCTGCATCCGCTTAGGGGCCTATGTCCTCCGTCACAGCACTCGAGCGATCTCGTTGCCGCCTGTTCACCGAAGCGAGAACATTGGCACCATCGCGCGCACACTGTGAGCTTCAGCGGGTGAATCAACCTGATTGTTCTCGCTCTGCACGGTGCACGACGTTTCGTACTCGAGTTGATGCTCGTTTACGGCGCGATCGTGAGCCGTGCACGCCGAGGATATCGATTTGTGCAGCTTGAAGGACCCAATGAAGTGTATCTAGTAGGCACCGAGTCTAGCATGGCGAGGAGCCACGTCTTGTCCGGGTGCTAGTGCCCCAGCATTGCAACGCTATCTGTCCCCCTTGCCTCCATATTGTCCTGAAATCACAGCATGACGAGCCCTACACAACCATTTGCTTTTGTAGCTCTTATGACCTTACGACTGCTGGCCTGCAGCGTGCTATGTAAGGTGTATGTGTACTAATGTGGCTGGTGACATTGGTGCAGAGTCTTGGCCAGATAGTGGAAGTGTACCTGTAGTAGTTGAATGATAATAACTTAATACCAGTATTTGCGAAGTATGAATCATGATGCATGAAGGCTAGCCTACACATCTATGATATTCATGGGCATTGCATACAAGCCCTTAGCACAGCTGACACTGCATATAATGTCTGGGAGACAAATGTACATTACATTCTTACATCAACAATCACAATGCTTACAACATCCTCATCATCATCACATACGGTGTAAGCGGATGCCATATAAACAAACACCACTTATGAGCAATGATGCAAGATTATGAGCACTCAGAAGTTTTTCGGGAAGTTTGCGATGGTAGCGAGCGATGTATACGGGCGCCTATCTACCGTACATGGCAATCGTATACAAACATAATGAAGTCATAACTATGCTACTATAGTCTTGATTAGAACTATCTAAACACTAGCATCCTATGGTTTCATTAGTCTTCGGAAATGTATGCAAGGTATTGGAAGATGATACGTATGGGTCTGACTAGCTCCTATATAACAGTAGTCATAGGCAGTACTTGGTATAATATACAATAGGAGGAGGCCTAGCCCTAACCCTGAATCTGGAGCTGGGAAAGCTTTGTCATTGCGCGATCTGCGCCACCGACGGACATACTCGCGCCACCGGCCGGCAGGCCTACAGCAAGTCCCTGCTCTTCCCGACCCTCGACCTTCCTCCCAAAATACCAGATAATGTCGAGCTTTGTGAGTTACATCCCATGGCTCTAGAACAATGCTCATGATCTCTCGCAGTTCTCCGGCTGGTGGGGGGCATCTGCGCCTACCCTCGAACCTGCAAAGTATGACCCGACGGACCCCAAGCAGAACCCCCTCAACCCGCAAGGCCTGAAGCCGTACGCAAAGCATGACATAGCACATATCCGAATATTCTGACTTGTTTCAGATGCTGTGCATGCCCACAAACGAAGTCTGTCCGCGACGACTGCTTCCTCAAGCACGACCCTTCAGAAGCGGATGAGAAGTGCAAGGAGGTCGTCCAGGCACACATTGCATGCATGCGCGGGTACGGATTCAAGGTGTAGTGACCCCCGCATACAAGGACCACCTAGAGTCAGGATGGGATATGCCATGTTCGACTAATATGTATATCTGCTATTAATGTATGGCTACCTATCCCTACTCAGCTGCGTATACGGATACCCAGGCGTCACGATTCACCGTTCATTATTCCAACGTGGCAAGGATGTAAGCAATTATCATTCAATCATCCAGCGGTACTGTGAACCCCCATCTACCCTCAGCAAGGCCTTCTGCAGCATCTCGCTGCAGTATTTCGTGTCGCATGCGGACATAAACCTATGCCATGCCTATGAGACATGTATCTCAGGACAGAGTGTGCAGTCATCACACACCATTTTATCCATCATGCGTTGCCGAAGGCCCTTTATGGTGTCTTTCTCTACTTGTTCCTCAAATAGCTGAGATAACTCCTCTACGGCCTTCTCGAGGTCTCTAGAGTACGGAGCTCACGCGTCAGCTCCACACGCGATAATGTTATCGTTGAGCTCACGCTTGGAGGTCTTCGAATATTTGTTTCTGGTTACCCGCAACAAGGAAGTACGCCATTGCGTATGACCATTTGAGCGTCCGACGACACTTCGTGAGCTCATCCACTGCTGTTTGCATGAACGTTGCCTGTACGCATCATCAATCAGCCCTCATCGCGCCCAAAAGTATGGATGGACTTGTTTGTACCTCAATCCATGAGAGATCACTGCTCTTCTGCACCTCCGTGACCTTATCCTCCGCGCGCTCGACGAGTTCCTGGTCGAGGCGCGACGAGAGCTCGTGGTTGTTGAACCTGTCGAAGTAGAAGAGCCACTTCTCAAGGTTCTGACCCGCGGCGGTCATGACGTCGTCCTTCTCCGGCTCCTTCCACGTGCTGCACACTTCATTGTTGTACCCATGCACTTCCCATTTCTTCATGCATAACCAGCAGAACTGATAATTGCAGTTCCGGCAGAGAATCCGGCTGAGCGATGCGCTATTCAACCCACAGTCAAGCGACGATAGAAGAGGGAGGTCACGTACTTGCACCCGCCCGCCTTCTCGATGCTATTCTTGCAGTTAGGGCACGTCCGCGTATTCGCTTTGATCCACTGTGACGTGCCCGCGTCCTCGCGCGCACTCTTGAGCCACACCGCGACAAGCTTGCATACGATCGGCCGGTGGTCTGAGTCGAGCCCGCACCCGAAGCAGAATTCGTGCCCCGCGCCACACTCCACTGTTGGCACCTCCGTCTGTAGGCTCGCCCCCCGCCCGCCGCTGCAGAGCACCGTTTCCGTACAGCTGGGATGCGGGCAGAAGCACAGATTCGAATGCGCGCTAACGTAAGATTGGAGGAGGAGGTCCCGGTACCTTATGCGTCACTGCATGCGTCAGTTACGGAACTTGTGCGAGTGAGCAGATGAAACGGAATGAGAGGGGCGTGTACGGCCACGATGAGCCGTCTGGGGATATTTGAGGTTGAAGCCTTCTCATGTGCAGACATATGCCAGTATCCGCCGCCGTGCATGAGGATGCCGATGATGCAAGTCATGTACGGTAGCACTTAGCCTGAAAAAGTGTCCTGAAGATATCGTCCCGGCCCACTGAAAACGGACATGGACCGTGACGACATCTCCTTGGCGCGACCGTACACATTTTTGAGAGAAAGCGGCTGCTATGATGAATCTGATAGCCGTTCCCAGACAGCTATGCCAGGCATACAGATTGGAGACACGGCCCCACATGAATACCGCGCCCCGCTGCTCTCGGACCACGCGCGAGTAAGCATCGGAATAACATGCTGAACCCACACGCACAGTCCTTATACACACACATTGAGATCTTCCACGCACCGCTGAAAGACAGAACTTGATACCAGCTTCTCGATAGACGGTTCGTCCACCGATGCTTTACACCCGTCCTGAATGCAATTGAACAAGCACTGGCCTTCTTCCTTGATCTTGCCCGTTACATAGATCGCCCAACACGCCTCGCAGAACTCGTGCCCGCACCGGAGCCGAAAGACGTTCGCAGGGTCAGTGTCACAGCAGATGGCGCACATGAACTCGGTCGGCGTGTCGAGGCGCGCGCGTTTCAATGGACGGGGATTAGGGGATGACGGGGTCACATCCGGCTCGCCTACGTCGGCCAGGACGGCAGCGGAATCGTCCATGAAACGTTCGATGAGGCGGTCGCGGTTCCATCTGAAGTGTTGCAAGAGAACAGACGCGATGGGTGACTGCAATTCAAAGGTGGATCAGGGTCAGCGCGAAGCGACCAAGGAAGGTGAGCCAGGACAAGGAACGCACCTCGAGCCCGATGATACTCGCTACTGTGCAGATGTCGTCGTTCACGCGCTGCTGAAGGCGCGCAGACGAGAGGCTCTCGTACTCAACGCGCGAAGGCTTCGATTTCCCCTTCGCTTGCGTGATGGGCTCGTCGTCGAAGTCGGAGTCGTTGGCCTGCTGCAGAAAGGGCGGTCAGTCGCGGTGGCGCCTCAGAATATTGCGGGGGCGTACACTGTCAGAGTCGTAGGAGTCGCTTGGGTAGCCGTCGGAGTCGTCGTACATGGTCGTGAAGAGGATCGTTGAATGGGGGAGGTGTAGCGGTGGAGTCAGGCAGGTGTATTGAGGGACAGGCAGCAGCGCGTCTCGGTAGTGGCGCCGGCGCTACCGCTTTCGGCCAAGGATCCTCAGCCACCGACGGGCGCTTCCTGGGGGCATCGAGATTCACGCGTCTTCTGTCACGCGCATCGCGCAAGTCCCCTATCCCGAATTCAAACGGAGGCGATAACATGGACGCTGTGATAGCCCGGCTTTCGTTTGCTCACCCACCATGACCCCGCCCACGGATCTGAAGGAGGTCGTCGACTCTGAAGTCAAGTATGTCCTGCCGTCGTACCTTGTGAGCTCTATCAGACATTCTTCATAAGGGAATGGCACTTTCGTAGGTCATCCGCGCTCGAACAAGAGACACAGCAGACCCATTGAAGCCTCTAGACATCTACTTCCATCAACGTAATGCAGACGAGCACCAAGCCGCGCTCGAGCTGCGCGATGCGGTCCTGCGCCTTAGGCGCGACGGTGCTTTCATTGCGGTACCGTTCTTCAGAGTGAATACAGACCCCATGGGCCCTCATCCTGTCGGTGGGTGAAAGCAGTTGCGGAAGTTGTACTCTGACGCAAACCCATTCTGTAGGCTCGTACGAGATTTGGTGCCCATCGGAATCGTTCGCGTCCGTCTATTCATACCTCTGCATTAATCGCGGGGACCTGAGGTACGCTATCTCTCGCATGCGCTGACGTCTTCAATATTGAACGAGAATAGCGTTCTGGTCCACCCTTTGACACGAGAAGAGGTGAGCGTATAATCTTATTCGCCTGCAGCAATGCACTTAAAATCCCTCGTTCCCTCAGAGAAAGTGAGTCGGCGCTTTGGCAGCGCATCGGTGTCCTTTGACATTGCTCCGCAGAGATCACGAAATCCGCAACTCTTGGATAGGCCCGTCATTCCCGCTGGACTTGTCCACGCTCCCGGTTCTAGCAGACCAAGTCCCCCTGCAGTACCCTAGCCTCAGTATGCATTGCCAATGCAATCTTCTGAATTCTACTTACCCCCGTACTTAGAACTTGGATACTCCTCCGAAGCTCCAAGACTCTCGTTAGATGACAGACGCAACATCGGCGCGAACATTGAACGCATCCTCAAAAATGAGAAGGAGGCAGCCAAGGCCCCAAGCGACTGACTTGCTGTATGCGATCACTTGAACCTACAGAAGGGGTATGTGCACTATATGTATCTCCTGTATGTTTGTGGACGCACTGGCTCCAGTTGGGATACGCACTGGTCGTATGTCGACCGGCTAGGAATTAGTACCGCACGAGTTGCTCCCCTTGTGATATTAGAAGTACCCCAGCACTTCGAGTCAAAACTTGTGGAAAGCATATTTGGGTGCAAACTGCGATGACTTCGTTCTCGCCCGTCCGCAATACTTATACGGCCTCGATAACGCACCTGAACTCAACAGTCCTCCTCGAACACTACTGCCATGTACATGTCGCCGCATGCCTTCAAGGCTTTTGAGTAGTTTGACATGTGTAAACAATGTTAACTCAACCTTGCTAGCGACCATGACTCCGAGTCATCCCGCCTACATCCTCGCAGCACATATTGCCTCCAGCTCAATCTTGCCACTCTTGTGGGAGCCTTGAACACCCTTGTTGCCTAAAAGGACGCTCGAGCTTGGATAGCACCCTCACATCGCTATGGCTCGCGCACGCCAGGGACCCTCGAACACGATCGTGATCAAGCTAGGTCTGCTCACCCCGCCCACACCCGTTGTACTGCGCTCCTGACCGCATTTCGGCGGTACAGGAACCTCATCTATCGTCCATGAGAAGACACACCAGCCACTGTTGTCCACGCTCTCGGCAGTGGTGGAGACGGTCGTGCACCTACGCGAGCAGGGGCACAAGGTCGTGCTCGTCAGTTCGGGCGCGATTGGTGTCGGATTGAAGCGCATGGAGATGCCGCATAGGCCAAAGAGCCTGGCGGGGAAACAGGTGAGCCCTTTGCTATGCTCGTATCACAGGGGTAGCCAGGGGGGTGGGATGGGGTCCACTCGGAGGTAGTGGATGCCTTGCGAGGAACTGCATGTTGAACGAAAATCTCAGGCACTCGCCGCCATAGGTCAAGGGCGACTGATTGCGTTGTACGATGCCCTCTTTGGAAACCTGGACCAACCCATTGCGCAAGTACTACTGACAAGGGGAGACATCTCAGACGTACGTGACAATCATCTTGACATCCACCTAACATACACTGAATTCCTGGTAACAGCGTACTCGATATCTGAATGCAGTCAACACATTCAACGAGCTGATCTCAATGGGGGTCGTGCCCATCGTGAACGAAAATGACACCATCTCCGTCAGCGTAAGTATCCTCAAGGCTCTTCGCTCGCCCATGGATTAACTCAATGCGTAGGAAATCAAATTTGGCGACAACGACACGCTTTCTGCCATCACTGCTTCCATGATCCATGCAGACTACCTATTCCTACTCACAGACGTAGATGGGTTGTACACTGCCAACCCACGAAAGGACCCGGATGCGAAGCTGCTGGAAGTAGTCACCTCGGTAGCATCAATCCGCTCACAAGGTGGGCATCCATGGATTCTTTTTGCTAAGCCTGACTCTCAAAGTGTGACTAGTCAGCACATCTACGTTGGGCTCAAGTTTGGGAACCGGTGGTATGGAGACAAAACTCATCGCCGCCGACATCGCGACTGCCGCTGGGGTGACCACAATCATCACCTCGAGCAAAGATCCCAAAAGTATATTCAATATCATAGAGTATCATAACTCCCTTCGCTCTGGATCATCAACCCCCGCTCATACTCGGTCGGGCCGTTCAAGTCCCATCCCGTACCTTCCCACCGCTCAACAACTTCCCACACCGGATTCAATCACACCATCACCATCGCCATCTGTCGGCAGTACTCCATTTGGTGTGACCAGACCACCGCACACGGTGTTCAAGCCATCGCCCGCACCGCTGCGCGACCTCAAGTCCTGGACGAGCCATACGCTGCACCCGTCGGGGACTGTGATCATCGACCGCGGCGCCCACACCGTGCTGTCTCGCCGGGAGTCCGGTGGACGCCTGCTCCCCGCTGGCGTTATCGGCGTGCGCGGGGCGTTCGCCTCGGGTCAGGCGGTACGGATCGTCGTGCAAAAACGTGCCGCGGGTGCGATGCATGAGACACACATAGGCGCACCGGAGCTCGGGACGTCAACACCCAACACTCCGCTGCTCCTCGCCAGTGCATCTGTGTCGTCCTCCATCTCGACGCTCGATCCAGGGCTGGAGCTGATGGACGTGGCGACCCATGCGCTCTCCATTGTAGACGAGGAGGTGACGCCTTCGGTGGCCCAGAGGGTATTGGAGGATGAACACGTGCTTGTCGAGAGGCCGGTGGAAGAGAATGAGGAATGGGAGGTAGAGGAGGTAGGACGCGGGTTAGCCAATTACAACTCCGTTCAAATTGACCGCGTCAAGGGGCTGAAGAGGTGAGTTCTCAGACCAATCCGTGGTTATCCCCAGGCTCACAGGATATCCGCATTTCAGTTCGTACATCCCACAGTTGCTGGGATACGCAGACTCGGAATACGTTGTAGAGAACATCACTATCCGTGTGCCCCCATGACATTCCGCTTCGAACTACCTTCGTTTATCGGGAACCGAGCTTTCCGCTGATAGTGCAGCATGTTTGACGTCGACGTCGCTGAGGAAGCTGCCGAAGAGTAACTATTTGAGTTTGTCGCCCGCGAATCAGTGTCTGCGATGGCATGAGGTAAGGTCAGTATGCAGCCTTGCTCGGCGGGTCCACGCTCTCCTCCTCCACTCCTATCATCTCCTGCCCTAGCGTCCGACAAATTCACGGTGGTCGTATCAAATTCGCGATCGATTACGTAACGTGAGGTCAAAATGCGCGCACCTGGATCATTGCTCTCAAGAGCAGTGCGCCCGAGGTTCGACCAAATTTCAGCTCATCCTCCTACCCTTTCCTCCTTCTGATACACCCTCTCTACATTATCATCTCTTTGCATTGAATGCTGTAATACTGCTCTCTGCTCAACGAACATGCTGCACGGAAACTCTGTCAGAATCCTGACTGGTAAGGTCCCCTCCGTGCCATTCCGGTGAAAGCTGACCACGGACGTACGCTCCCTTGTGCAGGCAACAGTCACCCTGAGCTCGCCCAGGCAGTAGTGGAGCGGTGAGCGCACCTCCTCCGCCAGAGCGTCGCGTCCAAAGGACGGGAGATTCACAGAGACCTGCTTCAGGCTCAACGTTACCTTGACCCCATGCACGGCCAAGAAGTTTTCGAACGGCGAGATCGACGTCAAAATCGCCGAGTCTATTCGCGATGAAGACGTCTTCATCATCCAGTCTGGGTGCAACGACGTGAACGACAGCCTTATGGAGCTGCTCATCCTCATCTCCGCTTGCAAAGGTGCATCCGCGCGCCGTATCACAGCTGTCATCCCCTGCTTCCCTTACGCCCGCATGGACAAGAAGGACAAGTCGCGAGCACCCATCACCGCTAAGCTCGTGGCGAACATGCTTGCCGTCGCTGGTTGTGACCACGTGATTACTATGGACCTCCACGCTAGCCAGATCCAAGGTTTCTTTGACTTCCCGGTCGACAACCTCTACTCGGAACCGCTATTCATATCCTACATCAAAAGGAACATAGAGGATTGGAAGAACAGTATCATTGTGAGCCCAGATGCAGGCGGCGCAAAACGGTGAGATTGCAGCCCTGGCTCAAGGTGTGCGGGACCTAAATATGCGCAGTGTCACTGCTATTGCAGACAAGCTAGGCGTGGAATTCGCTCTCATTCATAGAGAACGGACTAGCAAGACAGAGCCAACGCGTGAGAAGATGCATGTCCTTGTGGGTGACGTTCGTGACAAGGTAGCGTCCATCTGACCTTCTCGGCGGACGAACGTGCTCAGCTTATGCGGTTCAGGTGGCTATCCTGATTGATGATATGATAGACAGCGGACGAACGCTGGCCCTTGCCGCACCGCTTTTGAAGGAGAAGGGAGCCTCGAAAGTCTTCGCACTGATATCGCACGGTACGTTTGTCTAGTAGCCGGTCTGTGTGAGCCTTCTCAGCAGTGTGTCCACAGGGTTGTTGTCTGAAACGAACCTCGCCATGATCCAGGAACTGCCTATAGAACAGCTTGTGGTACGTGCATCGCGCAGCGCAGTTATCGCAGAATATGCAAACAGAACACTTGCAGGTCACCAACACTGTGCCTCAGAAGCACCATCAAGAGGATTGTTCAAAGCTAGTTACCATCGATGTCAGCCCGACAATTGCGGAGAGCATTCGTAGGACACATAATGGGGAGAGTATCAGCTTGTTGTTCGGAGATTGGGCCGACGGGCTCTCCGTCAACGGCGTCGGAAGTTATTGAGGATTAGGAAAGGCTCGCAAACGCACTGTATCACTTACATAGAATGTATTCGTTACTGTATGCCACCCGCAAAAGTGGCTCAACCCAAGTGCGTGTTGCATGAATGTACATCGCAAGGCATGTGAACTACCATGCCTTTACATACTGTAGAAGGCAGTATGAGCTCAACGAATGTCAGCGAATGGAGCGTATATGCGCACCACCTTCTACAGCCTGTCTACCCTCCAACCTGCATCAAGAGCATCCGAGATCAGGAATTTGTACCAGAACACAGTGATGGGCACTGTCGCTAAATGCCACAACGAGTGCGCATCGATGACACGCCTCCATGGCGGAAAGTCAAAGAGCTCGAGCGAGGTCGCGAGTATGGTGAGGATGACGAAGAGCGCTGCCGCGTTCGCGTATGATGGACGGTAAGACCAGGATCTGTGCGGAAACCGGTGTAACATGGAGACAGAGCGCGGCAGCGCATACGCCAACCACAATATGTTGTGGATCATCCCGACCGTGATGTTGAAGACTATGTTGTATGTGTAGTCGAAGCGTGGAAGGAGGGTAAGATACGAGACGTGTGCCACATAGGTGACAGTACAGAGACTCGACCACGCGAAGTTAACGAGGTATGGCTTGCTACGTGTGTCGGTCGGGTAGAAATGGAATAGCCGTACAACCGTGTAGTAGAGGGCATACATGATAGCCAGCGCGGCAGAGAAGTAGTCCAGTTTCTCCGTGAGAGGGAAATCTAGGTGGCAGATGAAGGTGAAGGCATGATAGGCTGCAGCCAAGCCATGACACACGTACCTCGAGTGTGGAACACTGACGACCAGACCCAAGCATTCATGCCGGCGAACGCAAAGCGTCGGTAATAGCTTTTCATGGGGTGGCTCTCAGGAAGCGTCCTCTGTATTCTCCGCCAACCTCGGTAGTGTACCAGAAAGTTCAACATGGAGAAGGCAACGGACGCGGGTTCCTGCATCCCCGCCAGTCGCCAGAACGGCCACTTCCCGTGGTATTGTTGCATAGGAAGCGAGTGGTTGAGGGCATGGTCCGTAATGGCGTGCATGCAGCCATACTTGCAGTCGTCGGAGCAGGTCCATCTCGTGAGTTGCATGGGCAGGGAGATGGAGCTAGCCCAGGCGGCGTAGTTGTCCCCGCACACCCGGGACTCGCATTTTGATACGCAGTTTCTGTATTCGTCTGCACGATCCCCCGCTGACGCGTAGACCAGACTAGGAGCAGCAAATAAAAGAATGTAATGCCATAGGCGCATGATGGTGTACAGATGTACAAGCAGTGGGGATGAAGAGGTTGAGAGCGACCTGCCACAAAGGGGTGATGCCACATCCTAAACGGCCGTATGACGTAAGCGTGTGGCAGATCCTCCCAAACTTGCATGTCAGAGCAGCTCAATAAGCTCGTTCCATCCTACCACCAACTTGGAGACTGTATTCTATTTACCGCATATCTCGGTGAGTAAAACATGCTGCCAGCATCTACACTTAGGGCTACTCACGAGTCGGCAGTCATAAACAGGATCGAATCTGGCGTTAGTTGAGTGGGTCATCGGTGGCTGAAGTGAGGCGGTTCCCCACCGTTGTACTCTTTTGTCCAGAGCCCGAAGGTGAGGATACGCACGAGATGTGGCGAATAGCCCACTCAGTGATCAAACTAACACGCACTGTCAAGTCACACGATGGTTCGCTCATATCAAGCGACTACGTTTTCTTCAGCACCATATTTTGACGATCGCGGCCCTCACGGTCACGCCGAGCCAATAACGGAACGCGTCAATGTAAGCTATGTAATGTGCGCGCTGCATAGGCACTCACATCTTGTAGCCCCATTCTCGCCCCATAGTCTCCTACTATTCCGCAAAAGGTGTAGGCGCACAACATTATGGAGTACGTAACGAGAGGACTCTCCCTATGCATTGCAGGCTCTAACGTCCGCTTCAGGAGCGACATCCAATGAAGCCACATCGATTAACCCTCACCAATACTCTCGTCATGGGGTATGGATTAGATAAACAGATCCACAATATTTACAATCCGAGGGCTGCCACTCAGGCTGAGTTGGAGGCCTATCACGACCATGACTACATAGACTTCTTGTCAAGGTTCGTAGTGATCAGTGCGAGACGTGTTGTGACCTCTATTGACGGGGTCTCTCGCAGAGTTACCCCACAAAATCAAGCGGACATGAAACATCTCATAGACACCTTCAACTGTGTTGAAGATTGCCCCATCTTTTCGGATATGTACGACTTCTGCCGCATGTATGCGGGAGCATCTCTGGCAGCCGCACGGAAACTCTGCGCTGGCACGACTGACATAGCTATCAATTGGTCAGGTGGCTTACATCACGCGAAGAAAGGCGAAGCCAGTGGTTTCTGCTATGTCAATGACATCGTGTTAGCTATTTTGGAACTTCTCAGGTAGGCCGACAGCGGTGCATTTTCTCTGCTTAGATTATAACATCCTGACAAACGTTACTCCGGTAAGGTACCATCCTCGGGTCCTCTATATTGACATAGACATCCACCATGGCGACGGTGTAGAATTTGCATTTTACCACACCAACCGCGTCATGACGGTGTCTTTCCATAAGTACACCGGTGACTTCTTCCCAGGTACCGGCAAGCTGGACGACAACGGCACCGGGCCAGGGAAGCATTTCTGCCTCAACGTGCCGCTGCAGGATGGTATCGACGATAACATGTATTTGACCACGTTCAAGACAGTGATCGAGGATACAATCACTGTATTTCGACCGACCGCGATTGTCCTCCAGTGCGGTGCGGACTCGCTGGGCTGTGACCGACTGGGTGCCTTTAACCTGTCAATCGCTGCTCACGGGGAATGCGTCAACTTTGTGCGCAAGTTCAACGTGCCGCTGCTCGTTCTCGGCGGAGGAGGCTACACTATCAAGAACGTCAGCCGCTGTTGGACTTACGAGACATCCGTACTAGTTGGTGCCTCCATCCCCGATGAGCTTCCGGTGACGATCTATGACTCGTTCTTTCGAGAGTCCAACTGGAAGCTCCATCCGCCGCTCACCGGGAAGGTGGAGAACCATAACACGGCAGCGTCGCTCCAGCGCATCACAATTGCAATCCGCAACAAGCTACGATACCTCCAAGGCGCACCAAGCGTCGCCCTCCAGGAGATACCACCTGATCTCGCAGGCTGGCTGGAAGACGAAGCACGGACGCGGGAGGAGAAAGAGGAGGAGCGCAGCACCGCCCATGCGGGGGAGAGTCGTGTCCACCGCTCCATACAACGAACCGAGTTCTTTGACGGAGACAAGGACAACGATGCCGACGATGCCGACGATGAGCCAATCGCTAAGAAGATCACCACCCGTAAACCGCGTTCGAGCACAAGCAAGCGCGGTAGAGGCAGGGGGCGTGGTCGGGGTGCTGCATCAGCCCGTACAGCGGCTGCAGAAGACGCGGAGGACGATGATGAGGACGATGAAGCACCCGCGCCCGCGCCCGCACGACGCACGTCCCGACGAGGACGGGGCAGGGGCCGCGGGCGCGGACGTGGGCGAGCCAAGGTTCAGGCTCAAGAGCGGGACACGGAGACTGAGAGTACGCAGCTCGAAGGCGACTCTGTACTAGAAACAGAAACAGAGCAGGCACCGCCAGAGCTCAATGTAGACTGAAATGTCATTTTGTGGCCCAGACACCGTCAGTCAGTCAGGGTTCAAGTTGATGCTGTACGGTTGCTCACTGCGCGTTCTTTCTCATTATAGGTCGTCTTTGCTTCTAGCTGCGCCGTTTTCATACCACTGTAATCACCATAGGCGCACAACGCCGTATCTGGATTCGAGAGAAACGGCAGGCGTAGGTGCAGGATCCGAGACATTACTTGGGAGGGACATGCTTGGCGATTACATTAGACTACAGCTACTGCATATATAATTTACGATCTGAAGTGTTGTGGGACAAGGACAAGGGGTTATGCTTTTATTGATTGCACCTTCGCGCCCAGTAGCGAAGCGATCTCGAAGCATGCCACGAGCAAGGACTGGCCAACAACATCCATCAGTGCAGAGTGGATCGGCAGTGCGTACATGTCTGGGTCCAAGTCCCACTTCCAGAAGTACTCGGTTATACCTTTCGCGAGGAAAAGCGCGATAGCCACCTAGGTTATGGGTTATGGTCAATGGTAAGCCGGGATCATGCGGGCGCGTGGATAGTACGTACCGCGATGAGGTATAAGAGGACCTCGAAGACGACAAAGACGAACGGAAGGTGGATCCAACCGAACATGTAGATGAACGCGAGGAACACAAGCTGTATAGGGAATCCGACTACGAGTAGTGTTGTTATCACTAATCGAGCACTTGGATAGGGTTTGCGGTCCACGATAGGCAGTATTGTGATAGCTGCGGCATGGAAAGCAGTCGACAATCTTGACACGAATATCGCACCGATACTACCCGGAAGACCTAAGTAATAGAAAAGCACGTCATGGCAAGGCTTGCGTCCTGAGGTTGATTCGACCTACCAGTGATGACAACAGCAATTAGGGCATAACCCTGATACCGTGAGACGAAGGTATCCAGGAGCAGCCCGGTGCCGTTGCTAATGATCATCGCCGCAAAGAGTGGCCACCATCCCTGTCTCAGCAAGTGGGTGACCTGGGGATTCCGATGAACAGCTACTGCCAAGCCCATGGCAATGCAGCTCAGGCTAATGACAAAAATCAGGGGCAGAGCGGTGGTTTCAATGCGAGTGTGAAGCAGGGAAACAAAACTAAGGATCGACAGGGTGAGCATATCACCCATGCACCCTGCAACTGGTGGAGAGACATTGTCTAGGCACGCTAAGGGTCAAAATAAACACATACGAGAGGGACATATTGTGCTTACCGGGGTCAAATCCCCAACGACGGCATAGCACGATGAGCGTGCACATGAAGGAGCCCAAAAATACACCGGAAAGTGCGCAAGAACACATGGCAGCGGAAGCTACCATGATGAACCTTGGATGACGTCGCTCAGCATGTGTCGGAGGTAGAGCGGTGGCAGACCTACTCCTGTGGCCCTGAAATCTTCTTGCCCGTCTGTGGTAGTGGAGGTCTTGGCGTCCTAGCATCCAATGACCCAGAGAGTGTAGCCAAGGCAGCATCATGGAATATACTCGCAGTCGCATTGACGAGGGTTGCGTTAACGGAAGTAGCTGGTGACGCGGGGGAATGGGAATGGGCCGTTATTCGACCAAGGACGAATGCGACACATGCCGCAACAAACGAAACGACGGCCGCTTGCACTTGCAACAGCGTCAGGTTGCCGATGATGATTTGTCGGCGTGTATCCGGCTTGTCGAGCTCCCCAATATTCGCTGCTGTACTCAGGCGTGCCGAGAGATTCATCTCGAGGTTCCCTTTGAGATTGAGAACAACGGGAATGATCATGATGAGTTCATCCACGCGGGACAATTCCTTCCAATGCTGCGAATGGGGTC
Source organism: Fomitopsis betulina (assembly GCA_022606075.1). Taxonomy (NCBI): domain Eukaryota; kingdom Fungi; phylum Basidiomycota; class Agaricomycetes; order Polyporales; family Fomitopsidaceae; genus Fomitopsis; species Fomitopsis betulina. The sequence continues at coordinate 82,218 of JABYQK010000021.1, forward strand.
AGTACGCTGACCATCGAAACCAGTGGATCCGGAAGATATGAGAACGAACGATTCAATCTCGCTGCACCATGAATAAGAAAGGTAGACAGATGGAGATAGTCACAATAAAGAGCAAGCGACAGTACGGGAGATAGTAACATACCGAGACGGTGGCTAACAACTCCCCAGTGAACAACAGCCCCAGAGTAGTGATGAGCAGTGTAGGCGAGGTCTAGTCCTCGCCCAAGTGTCAATACAGCCTGTCAGGTCCTGAAAATGATGCCACCGCATACCTCGACAACAAGGTTCTTGACCTGAGCCCATGTACCACGGCTGGGGTGTGCGGGAGAAGGGGAGGACACTCGCCTGCCAGCATCCCTCCCTTGTCCTAGTAGGGCACGCTCGCCTTCGTCCAGACCGTTATCCTCGTCATCGGACGCGTCCGGCTCTTCGGGAACGAGAGATGATTGTCTATACGGATGGCGGTGGACGTGGTCCGGGTCTGGAGTAACGAGGACGTCCTCGAACTCGTGGAGTTCTATGGTGTCTGAGCTGGAAGGAGAGAGCTCAGGCTTGCCCATGGCTGCGAGATGAGGGCAGAGGGAGAAGTCTAAGAGGGAGGGGGCATCGGAATCGCAGAGGGCATGTCCGCTTCTCGCTCGTATGGCGTCCCCCAGAATAGCCCTGACGCGCTCGTGAGAATCTCTTTCCTTTTCCGTTCCAATACCATTAGACGCCATGTCGGGGCTAATGGGCGCTTCTACTACTTGCTTCCGCTCGCAACTACGCTTGCGGGCCACTTCCTGCACTGTCTTCCTGGGCCGTCCAATCCAGCCCAATTTTGGTACGGGAGCTCTGCGCTGGTGCTACTACCCGCTGCATACTATCGGTCTGGCCAAAGCGGACGCGTTCGGGCCATGTCATTGGTGGTATCACCGTACGATCCACTACCTACGATCAACTCTGCATTGCTCAGGAATCCTCCGGACGCGGTCCCGCCCACTGGTGATCTTGAAAGCCTTCATGCGGAGCTGAAGCTCTTAAGAGAGCGAACCCTTGAGAGGGCAAAGAAAGCCGGCGAAGACCTCAAGATAATTGAGGAATCCATGAGACGCATGAAAGAGAAGGAAAAGGGAAAGGCCAAAGCTTTGGAGAAGGTGAAGAAGGAACGTGGCTGTACGTGTTCTTACAACTGCTTCAGGGGTACGCTCTCATCATTTGCATTTATCTTGATCCTTGTCAATGCGCCTCCCTCGCCACTCGCGTCAACTTACGCGCCTTCCCGTGTCTTCCCTCCACGTCTCATACTTGTGATGGCTATCATCTGGCCGACGTCGCACTGTGGATATGGTATGCTGCTTGCGGCGTTGCCTCTCGCTCGTGTGCTGTCTGCTTTGCTCCCATGTCTCCGCTGTCTTGTATTCGGCGCTGTGTCTTCCTGGTTCGTACGGCTGCCGTGAACTCCCTCTGCTGGCATCATACCCTCTGAATGGACTGCTCTCTTTCACTGTCGCCTGTCAGTCACGCCGCTCCCAAATGCTGACACGGTGGTGAAGCCTCCGACACCGGCACACCCATTACCTCCACGACCCCGCCCCGTTCGTGAACCAAGTATATCAATACCACCCACACCTCCGCCTCCAGTGGAAATTCGAAAATCGTAAGCTGCCCAGTTGGTGACACCCTTTCCAGTACTTGATACTCCGTTAGCACGACTGATGATGCGAAGAAGAACAAGAAGAAGAAGCGAAAGCGTGAGGAGTTAAGCGACGCTGAATCAGGTCAGGGTTCATGAGGGCCCACTCCTCCTACTACCGTTCATAACAGTGATGTCTCGATTTCTAGCGCGATCAGAACCTCCGAAGGCTCGCAAAACCTCCCCTATGCCCCCGCACCCGCCCCCGCATCCACACCCTCAACCTGCCCATTTACATCCTCCGAAGCCCAAATTACAGCCGACGGCATCTACGAGTTCGACCAAGGTATGCTATCTCAGTAGTAGAGAGTTTTGCGGACTGTGGGCACTAAGAGTATGCACTAGCCGGACTTCGCCCTACCTCCTCAAACATCTCTCTTACCAACTCGTCCGCCACCACAACCTGCACCATTACCAGGGCCGAGCAAGCCTACCGATGTCAAAGAAGACTTCACCAAGAGTAGGGTGCCGGCATCCCAGGTCCAGGTGACCACCTTCTACACGAGCATAGAGCCATGGTTACGCCCCATCAAGGAGGAGGATATCGGCTTCCTTGAGTACGCAGGCGACGATATCGAGCCATTTGTTATGCCGAAGCTGGGGCGGCATTATACTGAGGTGTGGGAGGAGGAGGATGTAAAAGCGTACGGGTGTCCACTTCCCGGCACTGCTGCGATGCGCGCCGCCGCACGCAGCCATCCAGCTCTTCCTGCCGGGCCATTACCTCGGTGGGAGCCGTCTACTCTCTCGGACCATGACGCCGTGACGGAGGAACGAGGGCATGGGCCGCTGACGGAGCGGTTGATCACGGCACTCATTTCGATGAGCAACACCACGGAGTGGAAGGGTGTGAAGGCTGCTGAGGAGGCCATGGAAGGCCGGCCTGGTACGAATGGCGCCGCCGCCGCTGCAGCCCGTGACAAGCTGAACGTTGCCGACCTAGAGGACCGTGTCACAAACGTTCTACGACATCATGGCATATTGGATGAGGTCGTGAGTAAATCTTCGCCACTCACTGAAGCTCATTCACTCATGTGTCCCGCATTTCCCCCGCTTGTAGCCCGATTATTCCGAAGCAGTCGACGATCCAATAGCGACAGCGTTGCGACACGCCCAACGCGAGCTGCGGACAGTGCTAGCTACGAACAAGGTCCGCCGGAAATGTCTTACTGCCATCGCGCGCGACCGGCTCGGCTACCAGGAATATGTGGATTTGCGTGACACGATTGACAAGAATATATGGACCCTCTATACTCGGCTGCAGAAGAAGGACAATCCAAAGTCGAAGAGCAAGAAGAAGCGTGTCTCCGAGCCAAATGGCGTCCCCAACGGCCCGCCACCAACGGGTATCAGCGCGCTCCCACCATGCCCCGCTGCCCTAGGCCTGACGCAGGACGAGGAGAACCGGCTGACAGTCCCAGAGCCGCTGAAGCGGCTCGTGGATACGCGAGAGCAGTGGGTGGAGACGATCGGTGGGGTGTTCGAGGAGAAGGAGCGCGAACAGCCTGGGCGGATATGGGGCTTGCCGAAGGCGAGCGTATACGCGGACACGGAGGAGGATGTGCAGCGGGAGATGGCGCACTTGCCCTCGGCGTCGTACGCAAGGTCTCAGCACGATGCGGTGAGGGCGTCCACGAATGTCGGCGCACGGACAAGTAGTAGTGGTTCTGGAAAGGGAAAGCAAAGAGCATCGGGGGACTACATGGATATCGGCTAACGCACGTCTATGGCTCGGAGACGCGGCGGGATACAACTGATGGACGGTGGATCCAGACTATCACATTATTGCTATTATTGCTACTTTGCCCGCTTAGAGTTGGCTACGCATGCTATCCGCCCAATGCATCTACCACCTTGCCGCTAACTATGCCACAGGGTTTATTGTCGTCAATCTACGGAAAGGCTAGGCCACTGCCTTGGACTTTTTCTGCTTCTTCGATGTCCCGTCCCCCTTACGCTTCTTTTTCGGGGGTACATCTGTATCCTGCGAGAGGATGGCGGGTACAGGTTGGTCGACGTCCATTGCGTCCGGTGCAGGTGCACCGGTGGACGCAAGAGCCCCCAATGGCATGAAACGATGTGTCAGCACTTCGAGAGGGTAGCGAGGGCGGGGAGGGTTCTTGTATATTGCTTCCTGCTCACCAGCATCCTCTGCTGGAGTAGCCACTGTTGACTTCGCAGTGACGACAATATGCCTTGCGACGGGTATGGGTGCTGCAGACATTCTTTGGTCTCGGCGCTGCAGAGGAGATACAGAATGCACACCTTGATACAGTTTTCCGTCCTTGCTCTTTCGAGGTAATAGACATGACAGTCGCTTCAGCTCTTCCCCACCTACATGGTCGGACGGCGAGTCTCCTAGTGACCAGATATCATACGACGCGTGCTTCCGGTCTATGCTGCCTATGCGTGACGTCTCTGACGACGAGGGACAGTCAAACTTTATATCTTGCAAGTGCTTTGGCTTTAGCTGTGGAAGACAGTCGGTCTATGAGGGCGAGGCAAGGCAATCGGGAAACTCACACCCTGCGGTACGCGAATGACCCATAGCTCCAGGTCTTCGCCGTCATCATCCTTCAGTGCCTCCCAATTAAACTCTCCGGGATTAACATTGAGGTCAACGGGCACAGCGCCTTGTGGTGGCTGATAGTCGTAGTTCGGATCGGTGCCCTCGTTCCTTCCATGGGCCGTAGAGGTTGCTTTGGATGAACTTGCGGCAGACTTCTTGCTAAGCTTCTCTGGAGACTTTTTGGCTGTTTGCGGTGCCACGTCGCCTTCGGAAGACGAACCAGAGTCACTCATGGGGTAGACAAATTGAACTAGGGGTGCGTGAGGATGAAATCTTCCAGCCTGAGTGAAGATACTAGTGAGGATGTGTTCATTGGGTGGACAAGGCTTTCGTACCGCAGTGGTCGTATGATCTGATCCTGTCTACGAAGTCGTGGTGAATGGCTTCACGTAAACGTTACTTAGGTGGACGACCTCGAAGCCTTTTACACACCACGTGCGCTGAGCTTGGGCGTTTGTGCGATGTACACGCTCCCCATCTGTGTCGCTTCGTACATGGTCCTCACGCAAACAACTGAGCTTGTGTAAAGAATCATCGTACATCCATGCTACAGCTGATCTAAATGTACAACAGTCCTGAATTCTGAATACCAAGACATCAGGCAGTAGAGGAGTTTATCTCCTCTCCCGAACCTTCAACCATACAGTCCCAATTAACATCACACCGAACCCAGCGATAAATGCAAATAAGACGAGTACATCGCGGTAATAGTTGTTCTCGCCAAAACCGAATAGCTGCGGAGAAGATCAGTGGAAATAAATAAAAAATCAACGACAGCGAGGTACGCACGGTCTCCATGATAAGACTTGCGGACACATCCACTGGTACGCCATCGAGTGAGTCGGCAATCATGAGGCCCGAGCCGACCTCGTTCACTGAGAGCGCCTCCAAGTTCTAGTGCATCGGACAGAGCCATTGGAGCCAACGGAGGACCGGGGGAATGTTGTTCAAGTGGACGAAGAAACCGGCGTACGTCATCTGGTAGAGTGCGAGAAGTGCACTCAAGAGGATCGCGACGCCCCCGTTCCGGAAGAGACATGCGAGGAGAAAATTCTGTGGACGAGAGTCAGCCTCGGAAGCGGCGACGTGTATGGGAACGCACGAAGAGGGTCATGACCAACGTATACAGAACAAGGATGAACAGGAATTTGAAGAAATGTGCGGCGTCGTGTGTGAGCCCGACCATCCAGTACGTGCTAGCGATTGTGCCGTCAGTGCTCACGCTCTTGGGTGAGACTCCGCACTTACATCGAAGACACAATAATCGTGGGGAGAACACGGAGTGGAATAACATCAAAGACGAAGCGTGACAGTAGCCAGGCCGTAGGGCTGTCGATGATATTTCAGTTGATAGACCGAGGCTTCCACACAATGGTGACTCGCCTGTAATATGCCGCGGAACGCTCACGCATGAATAGCGGTCGGATTTCGACATTATTGTACAGCGCACTCAGCGACGAGAACGCGATGAGCGCACCCTGCGCTCACCACAGGTGTCAGCGAACGGCGTGACGCGATGTCTGCTTGACACACCAAAAAGAACAGACACCCCACTCTGGACTGGAAGCCCGCGATCGTTACACCGGTTTTGAAGTAGAGCCCGCCTGCGGCGAACGATTAAACAGGTCATCAGTGGGGATCGACGTTGATGGACTTACCAACGAAGACACCAAGGACACACGACACAGCGATGTGGGCGAGGAATAGTGTTTTATCTCTTCGCAAAATTATCCACTCTCGTCCCGAGAGCATCTCTAGCTGTGTCAGAAACGCCGCAGCATAGCGCCCCGCATGAGCCTTGCGCGTCTGCGCTGCCCGCTCGCTCTGCGTCAACGAAAGCACAGGCATGTTTGTGGCCGCCTCCTTCTCCACATCTACATTTGACCCGTTTCCGTCGCGATTGCCCGGTTTGTCTTCGTCGCTCTTGCTCTTGCTGCCAGGATCCGACTGGAAGAGGCCGATAGGAGGGTCGCTGGCTACGTCAAGGAGGTAATCGGCGACATTATACCCGGTCATATACGGGATGCCTCGCGAGGAGAAGTACTCCGCCGGAGCAAGTCCGCCCGGACCACAATAGAGAGCGCGGCCGTGAGAGAGGAGCATGATGCTGTCGAAGCACTGGAACAGTTGGGAACTGGCGATCCCCGCGTACATACATCAGTCCTCGCGTCTCCATGGTGATTTGAGGGCAACACCTCGGCTGATGGATCGACGCGATGACCGCTGTCGGGATTTCCTTGTCGTGCGCCAGCGCCCTCAGGACCTCGCCCACTTTTTTTGCGCTGACCGAGTCCAGCCCGCTTGTCGGCTCGTCCAGTATGAGCACGTCTGGCCTGGCGACCAGCTCCAACCCTATACTGACACGACGCATTTCGCCCCCACTGATTCCCCTCCGCTCGCCGTCGCCAATACGCGTGTCCCGGATGTGCGCGAGGCCAAGCTGCGTGAGGAGTGCGTCGACACGCACGCACTTCTCCAGGTCGAGCACAGACTCGGGTAGGCGGAGACGGGCGGCGAAGAGCAGGGCTTCGTGCACGGTGAGCATCGGCGGGAGGATGTCTTGCTGCGGGACGAAGCTGATGCGGGGCGCGCGGAGGCTGCCGTTTGTCGAAGGGAAGCAGACGGCCCCAGTCGTGCGCCCTGACATGTGCTTCCCAGCGAGGATCTCTATCATAGTGGTCTTCCCGGCACCTGGAAGAGCGCGTTGGGCGAAGAGTGATTGAGTGTGGTGGGGCACGCACCACTCGGGCCCATTACGGCCATGATCTCACCAGGCCGCACGCGACCACTAACGCTGTCCAAGATGACCTTGTGGTTGCTGAGGTTGCGACGACTGCGTCGGTCGCGTAGCGCAGCGCCGAACCAACCGCTCCCATTCTGGGGCACGAAGTAGCTAAGGTCCGACCATTCGACGGTCACCCTTCCGCTCTCGCCGGAACTCTTCGGACACGCCTTCCTGGCACGTCGCTGCGCCCAGAAGCCATATGCGAGCATGAGCAGCGCGAGTAAGATGAGGCCGCCCACGACCGCAAGGCCGGCAACGACGCCTCCGCCGAGAGACTTCTCCTTGCCACCCGATCCCCCGGCGGAACCCGTCCCGTTGTTCGTGACATCGTCGATGACATTTTGAGTGACGCACTCGCCAAAGACGCATCCGGTCAAGGTCAGGCCACCCGATCCGAAGACCGACTCGATCATAGCTTGCTTGAACGCACAAGTCGATGTCCCATCTGAACCCGGCGCGCCGCACGAGATGGTCAGCTGCCCGGAAAGCACGTCAATGATGCCCGTGAGGGCCTCCTCCCCACTGCAGAAAATTGCGTTGGCGATACATGTGCATGCGAGGTCGGCACACGTCCAGTCTGCGCCGCCTGTTGAGTTGTCGAGCGATTGGACGCAGGAGTGGGAGCTACAGTAGAACTGCTCAACGCCGGCATACAGTAGCTGCGCGTAGACAGAGCCAGCGGGGCCGAAGCCAGTGACGTTTGGGACAGGTGTGAGGGATGGGTTGAGCGTGCGTAGGATGTTGAGGTTCGAGGCTATGGGGAAGAGAGCTTGAAGGGTGGGGTTCTGTCGTAGACTTAGGATAGTCACAAGCTGCGACAGGAAACACTAACGTTAACGGCGCAACTCAATTGTCCGGCAGCATACACCCTGGCGTCTGCATTGCACACGAGTGTCTCGTTCGTCCCGCTTGAGATTTTCGAAGAGCTCGAACTATACCCGGCACTTGAGTACGCGGACTGGCATGCGCCCGCGGTATTGCAAACGTTGCACCCAGTCCCAGCCCACCCATCCTCGCAGCCACAGCCGGTGATGTTTGGTAGCAGGCCAGAGTTCCAGTTCGCCAAAGAGCGACCGGAGCCTTGGAAGATGGTGCCTCCGCACGCGGGCTGAGAACAGTAGGCTCCGCCGAACCCCGTCGGACACGCACAGGAAGATCCGTTGACCACGCCGTAGTTTTCGCAGTTCGACGACATGTCGCCGTTGCTCGCAGGGAGCGGGAGACCAACAAGTTTGAGAAAGAAGTGAGGAGACAGGCTGGTGGCACGACTGCCAATTATGCCAGACGCCTGCTACTTGAACGGGATTGCGGGGGATCGCAATATTGACACCTGGATGCACGGCGACGTGAGTGACGAGCGCCCCGTAGTCTGCGACTCTGATCAAGCATTTTAGAAGCTGCACAGAAGGGGTGCAGAAGTAGCGGAAGTGAGCTAGCATCGTGCTTGCATGAGAGCCCGGCACCTTGCACGACATCCTTCACGAAGCTTACTCGGCGAAGTGATCAACATACTTTGAGATTGAAGAGACCTCCATGGCTGTTACACGCAGGTAGGCTGGGCCGCGTTTAATGCGGACCATCCAGACATGTTGCGGAGGGAATCCGGATGTTACGAGGAAGAGCCAGCGGTGCCGAGGAAGGTCTGTGCTAGCCTTTGATACAGGCATCGCGAGGTACACTTTGACAAAACGAGCCTCGCCAGTAGACAGGAACCGCGATCACGCCTACAGGTCGTCGAGTAGCGTAACCAAAGCTTAACCTGCAATCCATTAAGCAGTCCAGGGCGGAGCTACTTCAAGCGAGGATTCTGATGTCTGCGTTCTACATGAGTGAACATATATATTTCGCTAGAGTAGGACTCACTCGCTCCCCCTCCTCTCTCCTCCCGTACTTCAGGGTGTCGCTTTATTTGCTCAGGTACCGCTCCCTGAGATTGCAGACTAAATTGACCGTCTCCCCGCCGTTATCGCTGGGGCGTGGATAGTCCGGGCGCACGTCGGGCTAATCCTGATGGTCTGCACGCAAGATGAAGTTGTCACGCGGCTGCTAGAGGTGCCGTTGGTATTTGGGAGCCGTGCTATTCGGAGAGCTATTCGGAGAGGCGCGACGCCGGTAGAAGGCTCGAGGAACGTGCGCTGATAACCTATCTCGATCATCAGCTTGGCAGTGTGTGACGATGCCGTGACAGATTCCCGAGCGTGTGTGATGGGCATGCCGTGCGTGACTCAGAGTGCGTCGACTGCACTGGCCATCCGCCGACAACTCCTCCCCGGGCCTGCACAAGCTGCCCTCGCCTTTCTTCCTTCCTCTTGTACCATGTCTCACTGACCCAACTCGGCCTGCTAGGATCCCGCTCTTTTCGCTCCTGCAGCTCCCTTCTGCACAAAGTTACAAGCTCCGGACATCCACACTCATCTCGGGCACTTTGGTTCTTCTCGCCAGCACCCCCGTGTCCGTCCGCTCCCTCACAGGGACAGGTGGTAGGCAGTACATCTTTGGTTGCCTGAAATACCCACATTGCTCATTCTTCCCCTCCAACCTCCCTAGGCCCGCCACTCTCGCCCCTTTCGTCTGAGCAGACATGCTGGCCAGCTACAGTGGGCACCTTAGCCCGTCTACATCCACGGACAGCAACTCGACCCACTGCTCTCATCTCAGCCTACTCTCTTCCGCCTCATCGATTTCTTCACCTCCCTCTGCACCATCACCGCTACCGCAGCCCTCCCCATTTATCGCATCCATCGGCCACAAGACCCATGCGTTCTTTGGCTCTCCCTGGGAAGGCTCGCTTTCTCCCGTGCCGCCGCCGAGCCTCCACAAGGACACTTATTTCAAATCGAATGCGTCGACGAGCTCCCTAACGTCCCAGAGCTCCTCCGCGTCCACCTCCTCCGACAACGGGCACGACGCTCAGCCCGACGAGACGCCCCGCATGCCCCAGGAGACTCCGCGCATCGACCAACGTGTAGTGCCCAAGCGCTCTCTTAACGAAGAGTTTTTCGGGCCCTCGGCCCTGCCGACACCGCCGCAAACAGCTGCACGACTTCTGACGCCGTCCATTTCCTCGCGCGAGAGCTCATGTTCCCCTCCATATTTGAGCCGTGCCCTTCCCCCGGTCCCGTTGTCTCGGTTGTTCCCTTCACGCCGACGCTATGGCTCAGAAAACGACCATCTGGACCTCGGAAGCCCGCCGTCCACTGGTCGTAGGGACCTCATGCATCTTGACGATGTGGTTCCGATTGTACCATCATACACAGATGCGTTTACGTCTTCACCTGTCGCTGCGCATATTCCTCGCGGTCACCCGGACGCCTCGAGCATGCCGGCGCCTCCACCGCACTCCGCAGTATACGAACGGACGTCATACATTTCATCAGAACATGCGACAAAGCTATTACCCCCCGTGCACCCGATTCCCGTGCAACTGGACCCAGTCGTGTTGGAGAAGGGGGTCGTGCTACAGAGCACGAGTTTGTCGGTGCGTCTGGAACGGCCGTTGGGCCAGGGTGCGTTCAGTAGCGTCTGGCTTGCCCGAGATATTGCCGGTCAAGTCGGCCTCCTCGAGCTGACGCGCAAGACGAGCCTGCTCCGAAGCAGAAGTCAGAAGCGGGGACGGCGTTTGGAAGGGACGCGACCGAAGACAGTGGGATCTGTCCCTATGCGGCGCGAGAAGAGGATAAACGCGCATGAGCGCGAGGAGAGTGAGGAGAGCGTGGTGCTGCGGGAAGCAGATGCGACGCCGAGGGTGGAGGGCATACTGGCGGCGGCGAGGCAGCAGGAAGGACGACTGGTCGCCGTGAAGATGACAGATCGTTCACTCTGCGAGAACAATCCACGATCGAAGGTGAGCTTCGTGCGTGAGGTGGAAATACTGCGAGTAAGTATTGTCTTTGCCTCCCCTGAGCGTGCCGGCGCCCTGCTGACCCTGATCCACCCAGCATATCGCGCACCCGTCTATTGTGTCGTACGTGCACTCTTTCAGCACGCCCGCGCATCATTGTCTCGTCCTCGAGTACGTCGGCGGAGGCGAGCTCTTCGATCTGATCGATAACTCCGAGAGCCACGCGCGCCTGGACGAGACGCTCCTCCGCCGGATGTTCGGCGAGCTGTGCAAAGCCGTCGGCTGGATGCACGGGGTGGGCCTCGTCCATCGTGACATCAAGCTCGAGAGTACGTCTCTCCTACATCACCGTCCCCGTTGACTCACCCGTTCCCAGACATTCTCCTCACAACATCTCCGTTCTCCTCATCCCTGCCCACCCCACCTGCCTCCCTCATCAAGCTCTCTGACTTCGGCCTCTCGCGATTCATTGACCCCGCGCAGCCGTCGCTGACGACGTTATGTGGCTCGGAGTCATATGCAGCCCCGGAGCTAGTCACTGGGCGACCGTACGACGGGCGTGACACAGATGCATGGGCGTGCGGAGTGGTGTTGTACGCACTCACGGCGCGGCGCCTACCGTTTGATCGTGCGATGTCACGTGAGCGCGATGGCGCACATAACGAAGCACGTAGCCAGGTGGTCCACAGTAAGGCGGAGCGCAGGGCGTTGTTGATGCGCATCGCGAAGGCCGAGTATGCCTGGCCGGGGGACTACGAGCCACTACACGAGGGCGAGGGCCCGTTGAGGGGCACGCAGCTCGTGCAGAGTGCGGGTGTACGTCGTGTCGTGGAGAAGCTGCTCGTGCGGAACGCGGCGAAGCGCACGAGGGTTATCGATCTCTGGGAGGATCCATGGATGCGCGGCGAGGGTGCCCCGGGTTTGCCCTTGGTCGTTGCTCACGGGAACGTGAAGGAACCCGAGTCCGCAGACGCATCTGCCGAGTCGGATGTAATGCCTGTCTTTGGCCGTGCGTTCGACGCGAAACTAGAAGGCGATGACGATGTGGACGTAGACGCGGACGATGAAGATGACGATGGCCTCATAGTAGATGCGCAAGATATCGGTCCGGGCAGCGTCGCACACCAAGAGCACTAACCCGTGTAGGGGGACCCTTCTGGGTTCCATCTTCCACCTTTATTTGTTCGACACGAGAGCCTAGGTATGCACCTGGGCGGCCATGATCCTTCATTCTCTGTAGATGGTTTTGTCTCATTTTACTCGCGCCCTTAAACGGCCTGAAATGCACTCGCTAAAGCTAGCTCGTGAAGCTCTTACATCTTGTCTCTCCGTATTCACACTGTTGTTGTGCCATCAGCGGTTGGTTTCGTTCTTGTTCTTACCCCGGGTGCACATCGCCCCGCCCTCCGCTCGTTACCCCCTCTGGCCTCACACACGAATTCAAGCTTGCCTGGCCTCCATATCCTCATTTGTCTCAGTATCATACATACTTGTACGTCTGTTATCCGTCGTTCTGCGTCATCGGTAGTGTTAACGTACCATATGAATCCGTACAATATTGTCGCGATTGTCCCGGTCTGGTTATAATATAGGGACATCGCTGTATATGATTCGTCTGCCGCGTCAGAGCCTAGTCAGTGTGTCAGTGGTGTTGACCAGTGCGTCTGTGCGAAGCTTCTTCAGTGTGTAGAGCTCACTGTGTATGATGCCGAGAGCCAGACCTTTATATCATGATACATTTAGCCACGCATAGGTAGAGTCGAGGTGGTAGTGGGTTGCAACTGACTCTCACGGCTGGGGACGAGAACAATGACACGGTCAGCCAGCAAGTTCCGCTTTCACGTTCGCGTCCTCTGGTGTTTGTGTAGTGCTGTCAAAGGTGTTGTTACACTGCTTGTGGTATACCCATTAATATAATTATCCGCAGCGCCCAAGCACATGTGTTGAGTACCCCCGGTGGTTTAAAAACTACTCGAACATTCGTTGTTGTGACTAGTGTTCACTATAACCTAATCAGTGTATGCAGTACGGAGAAACCGACAAGACACATACCACATATTGAACTCCGTCCCAAATCGCTGCCCATCCACGACCTCCACGAACGCCGTGCGCTCCTCCATCAGCTCCAGCCGATACTCCTCCGCCTCCTCCTCTGTCATGCCCCCCACATGCCCCCATATGATGTCGCGCAGTTCGACGGGCAGCCGCTCCCAGAGTTGCGTCCCCGCGACCGCACGCCGCATCCACCCCACCTGCTACGGCGCGACTGTCGATGCGGAGGGGATGCGGATGTGCGGGTCGACGAGGAAGAACACAAGGATCTTGCGGTGGCCTGGCTTCGTCGGGTCCACGAGCCGGAAGGGCGACACGAGGTGCTGGTACATGTTCGGGAAGGCGATGCACCGGTCCTGCTTCGTGACGATCTTGCCGACATCCTGTACGCAGCGGTCGCCACTGGGTCGGGCATCAGGGCGTGATTGAGGGAGTAATAATGGGATGGCACACGAACCGTTTTAGCCCGTAGAGGTAGTACATGCAGTAATTGTCATCCTGGCGGTGGTAGCGTAATGCGTTGACGGCATTGCGGAAGGACAAATTCGACTCCGTGACATTCTCGCAATCATAGTACTGCAGTACTGGTTCAATAATGGGGGACACAAAACAAATTGAGCAACGCACGTAGATGAAAGTCGCGACTATGGCCTCATTGTTCATCCCTATGCACAATGTGTAAACCGGAGGTACGCCATGTAAATGGCGTTGTGTCTACCTTCGACATGCCAGGTACCGCCCCCGTATGCTGGCTTCTCCGGAGTCAGCATAATGTTCGCCAGCTTGACTATAATCTGCATGGTCTTGCCGCGAAAGTCGACCGTCTTCTTCACCTCATCCAAGCCACCATCGCACGCCGGCTTGCTCTCTGGCCATGTCTTCGGTGCCTTGTCGTACCGCTGAAATTCGAGGATCCGGTGGAAGTTCACGAATGGCACGTCCTCCTCGTCGCTAGCTTCGTCGTACTGTGCTTGCTCAAGGCGCTCTACTTCCGTCTTTATAGCTTCGTGCTCTGCTGTTGTAATTGACAGTTCGGGCTAACGGTGTCCGGTCAGCATCCGCGCTTCAGTAAAGCATGGGGCAGGCAAGACCGTGACATACGTGACCCTCCCATACGCATCCAGGGTGATTCTTTCCTTTCAGGTCGATGCGGGTCGAGAGCTGCTTCGTACGCCCGAGGTCCGAGAGCACCCATTCAAACATGGGTACCGCGCGTTCAAGCAGCTTCGGTATGACCTTCTCGAGCGCTGCGTGGTCTTCAGGGTGTACGTTGTTGATGTATGGCGACGCAAGCGACACACTGCCGTCTTCTGCGACGTGGAAGTCCGACGGTAGCCACTGAAATCGCTCTGACACGAATTCCGGATCGACGAGACCGTCTTCGCGAGGCTTGAGTATCTCACCAGACGTCGAGACAGTGCGCTCATAGACGACAGAGTACAGAGATGGGTGGACTAGATCCAAGACCTTGCCATCGGAGTTCGGGTGCCAGTCTTTCTCCGAGTCGGGGACTGACTCAAGAGGTTCGACAGCAGCAAGCAACTCAGACTTGAGAGCAGCAGGAATGAGTTTGTCTGACTCCCATGTACGCTCATATGGACCTGGCTAGATTCCGCTTTTGAGAATTCTGAGGATTGGATGAGCTGCCCGTGTGCGAACCTCGATGCCAGTGTTTTTTTCGCGAAGCACAGCATATGCATCGAGCTCGGTCATGACATAGTTGATCTAAGAGGCGGTTAGGCAAGAGGCTCGAGATGTTCGTAGCTGCCTCGCATACCATGTTGTCTGTGAGCTGGAGGCTTTCGTGCAGGTCCTTCTGTTGTTCACGAATTTCCTCTGCCCACCTAGAGCGTATCTTCTCATCGCGGAACTTGACATGCCAATCAGGCTTCTCGCGTATGGCGGCGCTCAGCGCGCACATACGGAGCTCGACGAGGGTGCGGGCCGTGTCGCACTCTTTGGGATCATCATCGTCGTAGACGTCGTAGTGCCCTTGGCCGACTTGTGTGAATGGGTTGGGGAAACAGTCAATGTCAAGACCAAAGATGTCGTCGGGGTCGGTCTGGTAGAAGGACATCGGTGCAGATGCCGTGTTTGCTGAGAGGAGCCTCTCGGCCAACTCGACTCATATTATATAGCGGGGAGTGTGGACCGTCCTGCCCTTGGTCGCCGCGCGCGGTGGACACGCCGACCGCGGTCGTGTACCTAGTAAGAGTCAGTTTTTCCATATGCGCATAGACAGACTTGGCAAGGCCCTTTTGAAACGCGACCTTGTTGAACGAAGCGGGCGGTCGCCCTGCCTGCTGATCGCCGTCGCGACGCTTGGCTACTCTTGGCCATGACTTGGTATGTTCTAACGATATCATATAGGGATCCTCCTTTGCGGAGTACAGGACGGTTACAACGTTTCCTAACCAAGCTGAATGACTACCTACCGGCCCGCCGCTCCTGGAGCTCGTCTTTCGCATCTTATCTTGTCATGTCTTCCAATTTCGACAACAACTCTGAGCCCCGATCTACCGAGGACGGTAATGAGTCAACCAAAGGCAAACGATACAAGCACCCATTCACTGTGGACAGGGGATATGCATACTACTCAGAGCTCCAGGATGATCCTACCGACAAGGACACGCCGAAGACCCTCGTGGAGTTGCGCATGTGCGCCCTTAGCGCAGCCATACGTGCAAAGCCTGAGTGGTGGGTCAAGTTCAGGGACGAGACGGTGCGAGCAAAGTGGATAGGGGAGATCAAGGAGCAGCAAAAGGACATACATCGGAGTCTGCAGTTGACGGACAATATGGTGCGTGCTCCCATGACTTGTACACTATATTGAGATGGGTCAACGAGACGCGTTCTTATCTCACAGATCAACTATATCTTGGGTGAACTCGAGGCATATGCAACCCTCCGCGATCCGGAGACAGGCGTAGAGGTGCGTACAGCACGCGTATCACTGTGCATAGTCATGCGCTCATACATTGTCTAAAGGCTGGCCCATACGAGCGGATATGGCAATCAGACAAGCTCATCCCCGAATCCTTGAGAGAAGACCTTCTTTCTGCAGTTGCCCCGCTCGACTCCGTGCCCGACGCAGAGAAGGACTGGCACCCTGGGTCGAATGGTCAGGTGCTTGACCTTGTCCACCCGTCGCTCTGGCCTGTCGTATATGGGCGCACCGTGGACAAAGCCTCACGCAAGCCCTTGCAGCCTCGCAAACTTGACACGGATGCGATGTTTCAGTCAGACAAGTTCCAGTGGTTGCCCTCGGATTTTCACGTTGAAGAAGACGGCAGTGTGCGTCTTGTTTCGCCCTACATTAATAATGTGCATCCAGAGGACCACAAGACTCTTGTTGGTGTTTTGACGAGAATACTAGAGAAGGCGGTGCCGATGTTTGAATGGGTATTGTCCGATCTGGAGCGGGAAACATCGGTTCCTACTCGCATTGACCTCAAGGGTAGGAAGTTTCCTGACTGCATCTGGCCAGATCGCGTAGGTCACTTCAACACGCATTTCGTGAACGGGCTCTCAGTGATAACAGTGCGAGCCCGAAATTTTCCACGAGACTTGGCGACGCTGGCGGGAGGAGGACTTCTGCCTGCGCCACAAGTACGAGGCTGAGCGGGACATATTCCTGGACGCGGCTTGGGACGTCTAGCGTGCAGCGAACCCCGACGTGCCCAGTGATCACTTTGTGGATCCCTACTACCCGCCGTACCCCGAAGTAGATCACCACCTCGCTCAAAGGCGCGACGAGTTTCTCAACGGAGCGGCGAACCACCTGTGGCCGGATAGCCTGCCGAGCTATGCCGGCGGGCTGGACGGCGTCAAGAGGACGGTGAGCTTAAGGGGGAGGATGCTCCAGGTTATCGTGAAGCTAGCGAACATCGTGCTGGAACCTGGGGCCCTTCCATACCCGGGCGGATCGTGGCATGTCGAAGGCAGATCGTGCTATCTGAGGAAATGCGGCGCCTGACCCCCACTTCCGAACGTCGTAGGGATGGACAATGAGGCAATCGTGTCTACCTTCATCTACGTGAGCAACCCTACGACATGCCGCATCCCTGAACCACTCAATGAGACACACTCACGGACGTGCACTCGCAGTACTACGACACGGAGAACATCACGGAGTCCACCCTCTCCTTCCGAAATGCAGTTAACGAGCCTCGGTACCGCGAGCAGGGCGACGATTTCTGCATGCAGTATCTCTACGGCATCTGCAAGTACGTACTCGCTCATCCGCTCACCGCGCATCCTCACCCCTGTCCTGTCCCATAGCAACGATGTCTGCGTGCAGGTTGTTGGCGAAGCGGCGACGAAACAGGACCGATGCATCGCCTTCCCGAACCTATACCAGCACTGTGTTTCGCCCTTTCAACTCGCGGACCCGACGAAGCCAGGACATCGCAAGATTCTCGCCCTCTTCCTCGTCGACCCGCACGTCCGTATCTCATCCGCGACAGACGTTGCCCCGCAGCAAGAGCTGTGGCTCCGTCGCGCAGTGGAGAGCACGGCGCTGTGGTCGCGGTTGCCCTCGGAGCTGCACGAGATGGTATGGGCGGCGATGGACTCGATTACGCGGGAGCAGGCTAAGAAGTACCGTGAGGAGTTGATGGAGGAACGGAGAGAGGTCGTGAAGATAGTGGATGGGCAGAGGTTTGGACGGTCGTTTAGCTTGTGGTGCGTGTGTGCGGGCTTCGTTTCGGACTGCTCGTTCCTGATTCTTCTTCTGTTTCTAGCGAACACTGACAGCGAGGCATGAATACGGTCGATATGACATATGAAAGCAGGCATGTATGATTTGAAACGCAACTGCTGAGCTGTACGTGCACAGTTAAGTAATATTGTCTCAACTTTGTGCCCAGTCACCTCTGACGAAGATCACAGAGCTACACCCGCGCGTGAGCCGGGGGGCTTCAGCGACTCGGGTTGTAGTTTATTCCCTTTAACGTCACTGAGGGCGCAGCAACTCGGGTGGAGTCACTTGACCAACTGAACTTTTCGCACATTGATCATCAGCGCTCAACATCGGCCACACTCTTAGGACCACGGTGACCGCCGCCGACTCATGTCCGAGGACGGTATGAGTCAGGGTTCACCGTATACGCGGTGATGCCTCTCGATTTTCGAAGCGAGATGTTACGTGGGCGCAGCCACACGTCGTGAATGCAATTGGCCTGGATCCACAGTGTGTCCTTGACGTACACTAGGCGGTGTGGGCAAGTCAGGTATACCAGCGTGTTCTCTAATGATCCCAGACGTTTCTCGACCATTGCTGACCTTACTTCTACAGACTCGGTCTCCAGGTACTCGTCGTTGTCTTGAAGATGACTTCCGTTCACGAACAGGACATTCGACCGGCAAGGTCTACTGACGTACACAAGCGATACAGGCATCCGTTTACTGAGCGCATGGAAGACTTCGACAATCATGGTACTAGGTATGACGATCCCATAGACAAGGATACGCCGCGGACCCTCGTCGAACTGTGCATGTGTGCGCTGAGCGCCCTTCGCGAGAAGCCTGGTCGCTAAAGTTGGACGAGAAGCAAGTGCAGGCGAAGTGGAGGGAGGAGATCAGGCTCCAGCAGAAGGACCTCCACCCCAATCTGCACCTTACGGACAACATGGTGAGTGCTGGGGCGCATAGTGAGATACATCGCTCATCGGAGGTGTGATGCTGTAGATCAATTATATCATGGGGGAGCTTCGTGGGTATGCAGCGCTGAGAGACCCACGGACAGGTATCGAGGTTCGCTGTTCGCTCTTGCGTGGTGCACACGCTCGTGTTAATTCAGACCTCACAGCCCGGACCATACGAGAGAATCTGGAAGTCAGACAAGTTGATATCCCCATCCCTGCGGGCAGAGCTCCTCGCAGCGGCGGTCGCCCCACTAGAGTCCGTCCCAGAGGCGGCGAAGGACTGGCACCCAGGGTCCGACGGCAAAGTGCTTGACCTCGTCCACCCCTCACTCTACCCTGTGGTATACGGGCGCAGCCTCGACCGCACCTCTGGCCAGCCCATTCGTCCGCGGTCATCTGATGTCGAAAGCATGTTCAGATCGGAGCGGTTTCAATGGCTGCCTTCTGAATTCCAGGTTCAGAATGATGGGACAGTGAGGCTCGTGTCGCCGTACATCAATAATATACACCCAGAAAACCACGGAGTACTTGTCGATGTGATACAGCGGGTACTGGAGAACGCTGTCCCTATGTTTGAGTGGGTACTGTCTGACCTGGGGAGGGAGAGACAGCTCCCTACACGCTTGGACCTGAAGGGGGAGAAGTTCCCGCAATGTATATGGCCGGATGCTGTGAGTCATACTTTGACAGATCATCGTCGCAGCGCATTTTGTTCATGTAGAGGTAGTGCGGGCCCTATCCCGAAGGCGAAGACAGTAACCGTTGCTTGGTGGAGCACGAACGTCTGCAAACCGAGGATCGTGAACGCTACTATGCAGAACGGGAGAGGTACCTAGACGCGGCATTCAACGCGTGGACTGCGAAGGGTGGCACCGAGGATGACTTTGAGGAACCCGCGTATCCTGAGCTACAATAAGCTCCCTACTACCAACAACTTGTTGATGAATACCTCGACAGATTCGGCACCCAGATCTGGCCTGACTGCAAGCCGGACTATGATAGCGGCCTAACCGAAGTCAAGAAAACGGTGGATCTGAGGGGGAAGAAGATGCAGGTCGTTGTGAAGCTCGCCAATATCGTGTTGACACCAGAGAAGCCGGAGTATGAAGGCGGTACGTGGCACAGTAGGTCACATTGTGCAAACTTATCATGATTCAGAGAGCTTGTGAGTTCAAAACCTTCGTGTCTTCGTCTGTGCATTGCTTACTGCTTTTGTTCGCAGTTTCCCTTTTGGGCCGAGTACGGCGCGTCGGTTTTTCGACAGCGTTTCCCCGGCTGCTGAGAAGGCCCTGTGTGAAGTCCGCTCGCTATCATGGGCCCCCATTGGGCAGCCACTCGGCGGCTTGCGGAAATGAAACATCGTTTGCCGCTGTGTGTTCTGGTGAGAGCGGAGCGCATGGAGCATCCTGGGATCTCTGGGCGGAGGCAGTGTCTGGCCTGGCAGCCGCCGCCTGAGGTTCTGCCATTTGAAGAGGCTGTGCAAAGTCTTCTCCCTTTCTGCTCATCCCGTCCTACAAGTCTTCACTCATCTTATGAGTTATCACCCTACAGCTCCTGCCTTGATGTCACTTCCCTTCACTCTAGGTGCACCTTGCATCGACTCTCCTGACAAGGATCATGATGACCCCACTGAGGGAGGACACACCTTCAGCTCAGTCAACCATACCCAACAAACTCAGTCCGAGTTTGACAGCTCGCCCCCACCAGACGAGACCTCTGACGGCATGCTCCAACACCTGGTTGAACACATCAAGGCCTGGAAACTCTTGAAGGATGTGTTTGGCACCCTACTTGATGAGCAAGAATTTCCAATCCTAGAGGATTGGGAGGAGGTCAGTGGCACTTGTCCTCTCCATGATCAATACACTACAGCTGTCCCTGACAGATATGCAAGATTGATGAAGACCAGTGGGAAGATGTCCGAGCTTTTGGCAACAAAGAATCTTCAATCCTACAGTTTTTCAGGTGAGTATCAGCACAATAGAGCTCCTCACTGGCTAATGACTTCCACTACATGCTTTCTCATCAAGAACTTCACATTGGATCACCCAGTGCAAACCATGAGGCTGACATTGATGCACAGTCTGAATCATTCCAGGATGCCATCAATTTGTGCACACTTTACCAGAAGTTCTGCCAGGACCACAACCACTCTCTCGTGGCGTGGTATGCATGATCAAATGTGCCTGATGGCATTGTGGGTGTTCACCTGTGCTACACAGTCATGGACTCATTGGAGTGCGAGCACAGCATGATCAGCATTTGGCAGGACCTCGCTGTTGTCGAGACAGCTTCGTCCAAGACGACAGAGTCTGTCGTGTCCATGGTACATGATTCATTTTCACAGCATCTTCAGCTGTACTGACCAACACCAGATTGTCCGCTGATGCGACCTAACAAGCATGAAACCCTCCACACAAGACACGTGTGCAGGACACTGAGTGATGGCACGAGGGCTCTGACAGGGTTGAGGGCTGCACTCAGGAACAGTGGGGGTGTTAGGGGTGGTCTAAGATGGAAGGAGGAATATGGGCTAGTTTCCGCAGCGAAGGGGTACACTCGTGACGAGCAACGATAGAGCGTGATGGATCGACAACTTAGCGATGACCTTGCGAGGACTTGCGATGACTTGTGAGTTGGTGCTTTGAACAGAACAGTGCACAATTGTCCAACGGCAAATTTGACACAATACTAAAATCATTGTCAGGTGCCAGAAGCAAATGGCAGAGGAGGTAGAGATGGAGGAGTTGGTGTAAGATGCGCTAAAGGACTTTGGCTTTGTATCACAGCAGATGGACTGCTTTGGGTATAATAGAGATGGAGTCTACTGTCCTGCAACCATAGCAGGATGAGTTTTTGTTCTTCTTTCTTCTGTTCTAACAAAAGGTAGGCAGGGACAAAAGGATGCACAAGCATGTGATTTCACTAACAATAAGGAGCAAGTAATATTGTTATCCCAAAATGGACACATATAGGTATTTGTTCTTTTGTTCATGTCTTTTGTTAGTAGATTCCTATTGTCCTAAAATTCCCACGGGAAAGGGTATAAAAGGACGCCCGTTTCCCAAACGGGCAGGGACATCTTGTACCTGTACCACCATCATCTCCTGAGCTGGACACAGTGTCCTGCAGTGAGACTGGTTACCTACTTACTTGAATACAATCTAGCTTTCATCTGAAACTACTGAATAGCCAACTGGGCTACATCTGACTAACTGGAAGGTCAGCAACTGAAGTGAACTAGTCAAGAGTGCTAGTTATCAAGTCAACAGAAATCAATAGTCAAGATTACTATTGTCAATAGCAAGTCATACTAACACAGTGTTAGTCAAGTAACAAGAGAACACTAGCAAGAGTCTAGTAACCTAAGAAGAACAGAACACTAGCAAGAGTCTAGTAACATAAGAAGGCATACTAACTAGGAGTTAGTATATACCATAACAACATACAACCAAACCACCTTACTATAATTAGGAAGTCTTAACTACTTTCTCCTATAGTAACTTACTTAGTATTGACTTGATAGTTGTACTTCCCAAGAACAAAGGGGAGAAGTTTGTCTTTGCTCAGGACCAACCTATCCTCTGGTGTTTGACAAGGGTTTAAATATCCCAACCACTCACCGTCTGTCAAACTGGAGCCCACCGCAAGGGGAAGTCATTCAACATCATCAACCCAATACTACCCTATCATCTACTCTGCACCTGCTCATACAGTCTGCCCAAAGTGTCAGACTCACATAAACACTCCACAGCCAGTGTTTATTCAATATCCACAAGCTCAGGCTCCAAATCAGATATATCAGAACATCTATCCCCTTCCATATCAAGTGAATCCAGTGTATTGCCCAGTTCAGGATCACCAACAGGGCAACACTCAGCATCACAGCTCTCAAACTCAGACCCCACAGAATCTGAGGAATTATTACCAGTACCCAACTCCAGTTTGGTACCAACCTCAATATCCAATTTACATTCTGCCATATCCAGTCAACCCTCCGAAATAATTAATTCTGAGCTCAAGACAGTCAAGATGACTAACAGAACAATTCAAAATATGCCCCTCAAGGGTAGCAAGCATGCACCCAAGACATTCAAAGGACAATATTACTATGTCAAAGAATTTATTGAAGACTATGAAGCACTTTTGACCACTAACAATGTTACTCTGGACAAGGACAAAGTCAAGTTGATCCTTCGCTATTGTAGTTATCCAGTGGTTGAAGTTATTGAGACTTTGCCACACTACACTACACCAAACTGGGAGGATCTCAAGAAGGAACTCTTGTCAATTTATGACTCTGATCAGCTGGATCAGAGATATAAGAGGAAACACCTTCAGAAGATTTACAGGAAGAACAGACAAGAAAAAATGAATTCTTTGTCTCATGTCAAAGCATACTACAGGACATTCCAGAGAGTAGCTGGTTTTCTCTTGAATAAAGATAAAATCACCTCAAAAGAATATAACCTCTCTTTTTGGAAAGGCATTCCCAAATCAATTAGGCCTAAAGTAGAATCAATATTGGTCAGGAAGAATGCTTCAATTGATCTGACTCAGCCTCAAGAGGTCAGCAAAGTTATGGAAGCTCTCAAGGATCTATTCAAGAGAAATAGATTTGATGCTGAAGAATCTAGTGACTCTGATTCAGAAGACTCCTCATCTAATGATTCTGAAGATTCAGAAGACAGTTCATCTGAGTCTGACTATCCTAGAGGACATTTACCTACCTCTAAGAAATCTAAGCATGTACCCAAGCACAAGAAGCAAGATAAGAAACCTCACAAGAAGCATGCTAGACATGAAGAAGAAGAGGAGTCAGATAATCCTCCTCTTAAATCACACAAGTCCTCAAACTACAAGGAACCTCAAGATGATATGGAGGATTTAATTAGGAGAATGCAGTCTATCAGCATCAATGACAGTTTGTATGCTACTCTATACTACAGAGCATACAAGTTGGATCCAGAGATATCTCAAATTGTTCCTAAACCCGGTTTTGATGGATTCCGAAGGACTTACCGAAGTGCTCCGACAGCCGGTAACATTGCTCCGGGAGCACGGAACAATAGCCCCGGCGAATATGTATGCTACGGCTGTGGAAAGACCGGGCACAATGTCAGAAACTGTGAGGAAATTAATCAGCTGATAGCCGGTGGAACAATCAAACGAGATTCCAATGGGTGACTTACAATGGGTGATGGCTCGCCAATTGTTCGTGCGCGCGGTGAGCCTTTTGTCCAAGCAATCTATAAAACGGCTCCGCAAACATCAGCGAGGACCAATTTCATTGCGCTAAGCTCGTACTCACCCGATTATACCTCCGATTCCGACTTCGAATCCTCCTACTCCGACGCCTTCGTGATGCCAGTCGAACGTGCCAAGAAAGCGACGAAGACGGCACGAGAGCTCCGCTTCGAAGGAGTATTCCCGCCGCCGCGACCTGACTGGGCAAAGGGTAAGTCAACACGAATGCAAATCACGAAGGAGAAAGAGAACTTACTGCCAAGAAATTTAGATCAAGACCACATGGGCCCCGCACAGCCCACGGGTGCCCAGCCAGTGCAACCGCATGGCGCGGCCTTTGACCCCGATAACGATGACGCGGTCATGGAAGACGCAACGCCGCCCGCGCGCAGACGTGAGCGGTCCCCGCGCAACATCGCTCAGGCGCCGGCACCGAACGAACATCGCACCGAGAATGCGTCCCTTGCGGACAAGGTATGCAAAACTCCGGTCGCGACACAGTCCGAATTATCTAAAAAGATAAAACCCGGTCAGTTACTCGACAAGATATTAAATACACAACTTACCGTTACAGTCGGAGAAGCCCTCGGTACGTCACGCGAGGTCTCGCACTCACTGTCTGAAGTGCTGAGATATAAACGGCCTACAGAAATAAGGGAGAATTTAGTAGCAGCCACCATATTCAACCGAAATCGAGGTGCATTGATTCACTTTACCTTAGAATGCGATGGACGCCCGCTGAACGCGCTCGTAGATACTGGCTCTATGCTCAATGTAATGAGCAAATGGGCATGGCAGACCGTGGTCCGCCGCCCGCTCGATAGCGAAGACATAATATCTATGAAAGATGCAAATGGAGGTGAGCAAGCGTTACTAGGCGTAGTCAAAGACGTTACCTTCAAATGCGGCAGCACCGTGACGTTCGCAAATGTCTACGTGGCTGATCACGTAGAATTTGATCTGTTACTTGGTCGTCCCTGGCAGAGGGACAACCGAGTATCGATTGAGGAACGAAAAGACGGGACATACCTGATTTTCAATTCGCCGTACCTCGCTGGAGGTCCCATGGAACTATACGTAGGATCGCCAATGGTTCATACCATCGACGATCGCACGTATGGGCCAGCCGCGGTTCCGGTTTTCTACATGAACAGCGAGAGTCAAGTCGCGCTACATGAAGAACAATTAGTACTTCATGGACAGACATACCAGGATGCACGAGACATACCTTCGGACGTGATCATACAAGTTGGGGTCCCGCGCAAGATCGCTTTCGTGCTTGGGACCGGAGACTGGCTTGGGCACCCTTTTGACGACTGGGAGGTGCCTGGTGCGAGCCTTGTGGTGACTGAATGTCATTGGACCTATAATAATGATATAGTGGTCAGAAAATATGCGCGAGAAGGGTACTTACAGATGCAATTCTTTCCAGCAACTGAGCCTGAACCCTACAACAGTCAGAAAGATAGTTATGAAGAAATAAATTGGGACCTCACCTTTGAACAACCCGCGCTTGCAGTCCCAACCCTCGAGACCATCCTGGAGGAGCCAGAGGATATGCAGATCAGCGAGGACGAAGAAGACGAGGAGGCGAGAGGTGAGGACAAGCGCAAGAAGAGTGACGAAGCAGAGAAGGAGCAAGTAGGCGTTGAACGCCCAGAACTCGAGAAGGAGTCTGAATTGATCATGATCGACTCATCTCCCTTGGATCTTCGCCCAGCGGAAGCATCCCAGACCGAAATGGAACTGCCCTACCTTAACACTATCAACCCCGCGCTTCTCGAACTCCCTTCCGCTCATCTTGACCTCCCCACTATGCTTCTCTCTCCCCGCGATTTTCTCAATCACGCTGTACTCCGCTACCCTGATGACGACATTCTCCTCCAACTCGAAGCTCGCAACGACCTCTCAGCTCCTGAAGCTGTTCTAGAACCATGCCCGATCCCAAGCGAAGCGCAGCTGCACTCGCTCACGGAAGCAATCAATGCTTTCATAGCGAAGGTACAGGCTGAAGAAGAAGAAAAAAGGGCCAAGGAGTATGCTGCTATGCAGCAGCAGCAGGCAGAGGGGATACAGCAGGTTCCGCGCATGTATGTTGACCATCTGCGCGAGTCTGAATTACTTACCCTTCCGCCCTTGCGCCCACCTTCTCCATACCCCGGGTCAGCTCATATCGCAATGCCTACACACGATGCACTGCCCATTCATGACACACCGCCTATTCACGACACTCCGCTTACGCACAACACCACGCCTTCAGGTGAATGCGCGTATCCTTCAACTCAGCCAGTTGAAGAACTTTGGCACCCAGTAGGTGTGCCAGAGCATGGAAGTACCATGTGCTTTCCACCTCACTTCTATGATGACTTACCCGAGGCACCTGAGCAGCCTCAGCGCGTCTTCCCGCGTGCTGTAACCCCGTATCCTCATGAAGCACTATGTGTGCTGCGACATTCCGCCTATGCACCCAGCTCGCTCAGCAGAGCGATTTCCTCCAGTCCACCGCTACTCGTCACACCGCCGCCATCACCATCGTGTTCGCTCACATACACGCCAGCAACACCACCGAACACACCCGATGACGCGCCCTACAAGCCCGCCTTCTCGACGCTTGTCGTACCGGATCCCGACCAGGTTACGCAGTACGAAACACAGGTACGCACGTTGCCCGTAGCCTATGCTCATGCTTTCACGGCACAGTACGAGCCGCCACCGCATGTTGTGGTGCCGCCGACCACCCCTGCCATCCCTGTCTACGCCATCGCGGCGCCTGTTCCGATTCAACTTTCCCCACGCAACCCGCCCTTCCTCTCAAACGGACACGTCGAGGGCGACGTGCTAAACATGGGGGCGGGGAGGCCTTTGAGCGCCTTTGAAGAAAACAGTCCCTCGACACGTGCAACAACTCCAGAGCCGGACGATGGGAGCGCGCACGCTGCTGAGTTAGACACGACGACGAGCGCGAACACGAGCACGAACACGAGCAGCTGCTCACGGATCGTGTCTCGGACTTCCTCGCAGAAGCCCTGCGCCCACTAACAGAAGACCTCGTGGATTTCATCCACGATGAAATTAACGAGCACCAAGCTGCGAAGATCCGCAAGTGGTCCTTTCGGACCCGGATCTAGGTATGTTCATACACTTTCGAACCCACGCAACATACTTAATAAAAGTGCGGCCATTTCAGAACCTGAAGATCGCCCGGCGCCTCAGTATTCGACATTGAACTATGTTCACGAAGATCCTATATACCCTGCCACCCCCTTCTGCACATGCCTGCGACTCAACATCCAATACCCGCGCACTACAATCGTGCCATATGTCCGCTATCAACGACTCTAGCATACCCGCGAGTATGTTTTTCATTTCTATGGCTGGTTCCCCTCGATCCTATATTCCCCCTGTTCCTGTCTCGGACACCTCGCACTACAATACCCACCTATTCAGCAGCATACCTGTAGCAGACCAGACCCTAACGTACTCGCGAGCGATCATATACTCTCTCTCCTAATCTCTGACTTGAATGATGTACCTGCACTTTATACCCCAGTCTACCCTGACCCCGAAGAATTGAATCCTTTTGAAGTCTCTGATTACTATTGTATGAATGACTCAGTAACAAAACATTCATACAAATGTACTATGCTTTCTAATGGTGATAATAGAATCACACTTAACTCGTTAGTAATGACCATTACAAAAGATAACAAAGGCATAGTAACGAAGGTAACAAATGATCATTCTAAAGTACTTACTGCTTACAAAAGAGTTGATAAAAAGATTAAACCGGTCCCCGGTGTATTCCCCGAGGACGCGCGCGTTGTTCGTCAATTCCCTGAAGATCCTTTGATGTCATTACCGCCACTCACTCCGATTCCACCGGACTTTGAACCTACAAAGAAGCTCACATTCGAGAGGATTCAAACACTAGATATAAATAAAGATAAATTCTTATGGCCTGAAGAAGAGAAACTATTTCTACATATTCTCAAGCTTAATGAGAGATCATTAGCTTTCACTGAAGAAGACAGAGGAACACTTAGGGATGATTATTTCAGTCCCTACATAATTCCAGTAGTTCCACATGTACCCTGGAGTTTCCCAAATATTCCTATTGCTCCAGGAATCAAGGACAAAGTGTTAAAATTACTCAAAGATAAAATATCAGCAGGAGTATATGAACCCAGTCAGTCCTCATACAGATCTAGATGGTTTTGTGTACTCAAGAAAAATGGTGATTTGAGGATTGTACATGATCTTCAACCTCTGAATAAAGTCTCGATAAGAGATGCTGGTGTACCACCCATCTTAGAAGACTTTATAGAACCATTTGCTGGAAAACAATGCTATACTGTATTTGATTTATTCTCAGGTTTTGATACAAGAAAAGTAGATCCAGCAAGTAGGGATCTTACCTCATTCCTTACACCTTTAGGACTTCTCAGAATAACTTCAATACCAATGGGCTATACAAATTCACCTGCTGAATTTCAAAACTGTATGGTATTTGTTCTTCAAGATGAAATTCCTGATAAAGCCAATGTGTTCATTGATGATTTACCTATCAAAGGTCCCACATCTCAATACTTGGATAATGAAGGAAAGCCAGAAACCATCCCAGAAAATCCAGGAATCAGAAGATTTATATGGGAACATGCTGTAGATGTTCACAGAATTATGCACAGAGTACAACACTCTGGGGCTACTTTCTCACCCAAGAAAATGCAACTTTGCAAACCTGAAGTTGTAATTGTAGGACAAAAATGCACACCAAATGGAAGACTACCAGATGATACTAAAGTCAACAAAGTACTCAACTGGCCAGAACTACGAACAGTGAAAGATGTCAGAGGTTTCCTAGGACTTTGTGGAACCATGCGCATATGGATAAAGAATTATTCACTCATCGCTAGACCTCTAACTGAACTAGTCAGAAAGGAAGTAGAATTCATATGGGATGAAAGAAGGCAACAAGCATTTGATTATCTAAAACAATGCATAACCTCAGCACCAGCTCTCAGATCAATAGATTATCAATCGGATGCACCTGTTTATATATCAATTGACTCAAGTAATATTGCAGTTGGTTTCATTCTGTCTCAGGAAGATGAAAATGGAAAAAGACATCCAGCTAGATTCGGATCCTTACCGTTTAATGAAAGAGAAGCTAGATATAGTCAACCAAAATTGGAACTCTATGGCTGCTACAGAGCACTTAGACATTGGCGACTATATTTGGTAGGGGTTAAGAAACTAATTGTAGAAGTGGATGCAAAATATATCAAAGACATGCTCAACAATCCTGACCTTCAACCCAATGCTGCAATCAACAGATGGATACAAGGCATACTATTATTTGACTTCGAACTACATCACATACCCGGAGAGAAGCATCGTGGACCTGATGCTCTATCAAGAAAAGAACCTACTGAAGAAGATTGGGAAGAAGCTGAAATGGATGAAGACCGATTAGATGAAATTGCTCTTCTGGCACAAGTGAATTATGTTACACACAACATGCCAAAAGATCCAGAATATGCAGAAGCTTTACCTTCATTTAAATTATCACCAACCTCTCAAGATCAGTCATTATTACAAATCAGAGAGTTTCTAAAAACTCTTCGGACACCTACATTCCCTACTCCCCAAGCAAAATTAAGATTCATGAAGAAAGCAAGCCACTTTTTCATGAAAGGACCCAACATGTACAAGAGAAGAAAAGCAAAATTACCTTTGTTGGTAGTTTTTGACATTGACAAAAGACTAGCCATACTTAGTACAGCTCATGAAAAATTAGGGCATCGTGGAGCTGAGTATGGTGTGTTTTATCACATCAGGGATAGATTCGTTTGGCCACACATGTATCAAGATGTGAAGCACCATGTGAGTACATGCCACCAATGCCAATTATGGAGTACTAAGAGAGCTGAGGAAAATCCAACAATTCGCACACCTAGTAACATATTTGTCAAACTCTATGCTGACGTACTCTTCATGCCTAATGCAAGAGGATACAAATATATTGTCATTGCTCGGTGTGATTTATCTCATGCTGCAGAAGGAAGAGCCCTTAAAAATCTAAAATCAAAAACAGTGGCAAAATTCTTCTGGGAAGAAATCATCTGCCGCTATGGTCATATTGCTGAAATAGTCACAGACAATGGTTCTGAATTTGCAGGAGCATGTGAAGAATTTATGAAAAGATATGGAATACATCAAATCAGAATTTCACCTTGGAACAAACATGCTAATGGAGTGGTAGAACAAGGTCACTTCGTCATCCGGGAAGCTATACTCAAGGACTGTAATGGCAGGATTAGCCAATGGCCAGACAAAGTTCCCCATGCCATTTTCGCAGATAAAATTACCACTAGAAGGTCAACAGGGTTTAGCCCATACTATTTATTATATGGCACTGATCCAGTGTTACCATTTGACCTCACTGAAGCCACCTTCATGATTTCCGGATATCGTGCAGGTTTAAGTTCCACAGAGTTGCTTGCATTACATATCAGGCAGCTTGAGAAAAGACCAGAAGACGTCAAACGTGCGGCTGATGCTATAAGGAAATCCAGACTTCGATCTAAAGCTCAATTTGAGAAACGATTCAAGCATCGTCTCAGAAAGAAACCTATTCAACCAAGACAACTAGTATTAGTTCGTAACTCTGAACATGATACAGGCCTCACTTCCAAATATGATCAAAGATATTTTGGGCCATTCATAGTCAGACGTCGTACCAAGGGAGGATCATTTGTCTTGGAAGAATTAGATGGAACCCCTTTAAGGAAAACAGTTGCTGCATTTAGACTGTTTCCTTATATGCCCAGAATTTCCAAATCCATATGCCTAGTGTGACGACCTAAGGTCTAGTCACAGCCTAACAATCTACTGCAAACCCGGGACGTTCGACTTACTGATTCTTATCTGAAACTGAAAGGGAGTCAGGGACTCAACCTTAGGGCTAGAGACAAGTATACATTAGTGTAGAAGAAACTAGTACAGGCGGCACCCTGCTCACCTAGAGACAAGAGGTCGAAACTGAGTCTCTAGGGGAGCAGGGGGTGGTCTTTATATACAGCCCGTGTTTAGGGCAAGCTATCTACCATGGTCCGTGCGCAGAGTGTCGTGATTGGGTCGGAAGGGTGTGGAATAATGTGGAACTGCCTTGGCGTGATGGACAAGGTCGCGAGGCTTTTGGCCGATGACCGAGGCTGTGCCCCAAGGCCGAGGGTACGCCGAGTGAGGGTGGACTTGGAGGCCGAGGGTAGACTTGGAGGCCTAGGGTACGCCGAGCGCTGGGCGCTTTCGTCAACTCGTGACAGTACCCCCCTCCTAAGGGCGCATGACCTCATGCGTGGCGCCCAGCCCAAGTTCCCAACCCGACCGATGGTGAACTGATGTCAGGGGTTCTGGGACTGGCTTGAACTGCAGGGCTTCAAAAACTGTTGCCGACACACGGCGTGGGGCAGATGGGTGCTGGTGATGGAATGCCTCCACTAGGCGACGAGCATTGGCCACGTTGCGTGCCGGCAGGCTATCTCACGCAGTGTAGCGGGTCGCTTAACTTACCTGGTTGGTTAGCTGTGAGGCTTGATGCACGCAAAGTTGCTGTTGAGCGACTTGGGATTGTACTACACTACAGGGGTCCTTATATACATGTAGGAGACCGTCTGACTAAGCTACTGTATAGTACCAATCCCGATGCATGTGATTCTATCTACAATGCATGTGTTACTCCTGTTACCCGGAGTACCGGTGTGTGAACTCGGCTGCCTAGTTAGGCACTCTCTATTGTTCAACACTCCCCCTTGCTAAGTGCAGCGGTAGATGCGCGCAAGCATTGAATGGCGCATAGTGCAGCCAACTATATTGGACTTTTAATCATAGAATCTTAGTCCAAGCATTTCTCGAAATTTGATACGACCCAAGTTCTTAGTGAACAAGTCTGCCGGATTGTCATCAGTGCTTACGTAGAAGACTTCGACTTTCTTGTCTTCTACTAGCTCCCTCACGTAGTGGTAGCGAATGTCAATATGTTTAGACCGACGCTCCGTGATGGGGTTGGAGCTAATAAATATTGCTCCCTGATTGTCCGAGCAGATGGGCAGCGGGCCGAGCTTGTAGCCGATCTCCTCCAGGAGCATCTTTATCCAGGCCACTTGTCGCGAGCAATCGCTCAGCGACATATACTCAGCTTCAGTGGATGACAGGGCAACTGTCTTCTGTCTTCTAGACAGCCAACTGAACGTGCCGTTCGCGAACTTTAAGAAGTGCCCAGACCGTGACTTTCTGGCTTCTGGGCTGTCTGCCCAGTCAGAGTCAGTGCACGCCAATAACCCTATTGCCACTTTGTCCTTCATAAACTAGCGCATAGGATTTTGTACCAATTAAATAGCGGCAGATATACAGCGCTCTGTTTAAATGGTCCTGTGACGGATTTGCTGCAAATTGTGCAAGTAATGTCACGGTGTAGCAAATGTCAGGTCGAGTTCCAAGCATTAGATATAGCAAGGAACCGATGACGGTCTGGTACTTGCTTCGAAGCGCTGGGTCAGCTGTGCCAGTATTGGCAACAGGCTTGTATCCAGCAGGGAGTGGAGTTGGCGCAGATTTCGTGTTCTGCATGCCACAGCGCTGATACGCCTGAGCTGTGGCTCTACCCCGATATGGTCGGGGCTGGCTCTTTTCGCGCTGTAGGCCGAACCTCGAACGGGACCGCGTTGGACCGTAGGATCGCTTATCGCGCGGCTTAGCGAGCAAGTCGGAACGTACCGCCTCGATCGTCGCGACACGGGTACGCACCGTCGCGGCCTATCGCGGCCTCGTCGCACGAAGGAACTCAAGTCGCACACTCGGGAAGTCAAATCGTAGACGCTAGGTCGCATTGTCGAACTAGCTAGCGCAGTACACCGTGAGTCGTAACTACTTCCGACCATGACAGGGTACGAAGGGATGCGGGCCGCACCCATGTTGCCCGGCGTTCCTCGGCAAGCCTCCCCCTCGAGCAAGTCCACCTCTACCCCTCGCACCTCCTCGCCCACGTCGCGGACCCGTCGGGGTGTTCAGAGCGCGAAGCGTATCGCTCAGGTTGGGGCCCGCAGGGTTTGTAGCGGGTTCCGGCACCAGCGCGGGCATCGTATCGTCGGGACCGTCAGTCAGCTCGGACGGCTTGTCGCGACTCGCCTCAAGCAGGCGGTCGACCAATCGGGACATCTCGCTCACGATCGTCGGCAAGGAACGGTAGTCGTCGAGGTACGTGGGCACTGCCGTATACATGGGCAGTCCTACGGCAAGGCGAGTGTTCGGCTGGGTCTGTTTGTAGAGGACAGCTGCTTCCGACCAAGCGAGCGTCGGGAACGGTACACCGACCCTCTCGATCTCGGGGGAGTCGCGATCCTTGAAGACCTCGTCGAAGTAGTCCAGCATCTCCTTGATCTCGCGGTATGCGAACGGCGACGGAAGGCTACCGGGTTCGGCAGCGGTGACATGGCAGTACGACTCCAGTACGGCACGCTATCGTCGCGGTCAGCAACAGCTCTATCGGGGCGCGCCAGCGACGTACCAGGTGCCAGCGGGCGCCATGCGCCCAGGCTAGCCACTCTCGCGACCTGGAGGGTTGGTACTGCGGTTCGATCGCGGCGTCAGCCAGCAAGACGTCGATAAGCCTCGCGAAGCGGATGCGGTGTGCATTTACAGTTGTCTCGTTGAGGGACATGTTGCTTGTGTCTGGGGAGTTCGTCTCTCCGGCGCAGGTTCATATCTCTTCACCGTCGGGCATCTATCGGGCACTCTCGAAGGTTCCATCGGAGTGCGGCTGTGCGTATCGCACTAGTCGCACATGGTACTCGGCCATGTCGCGGCCTCCCTGGACTGTCGTGCGATGTTTCTGATTTATGTGATTGGTTGTGTGTTCTCTCGGACGATATTTCTCATCATGTCGTGATTCATACGTGCTGGCCGGTTTGTTCCGGTCAGGCGTGTCTGCCTGTACATTACCCTAGACTTTTCCCCCAATACACCAGAGACCGTTACCCCCTCATTTCCCGCACGTTTGCACGTCTGTTCGTCGTCGAGACTCGCTCGACTCGCTCGCCCGTACGTAGGTCATCGCGCGCTGTCCGGTTCGAAGCACCGGCTCGCAAGTCATCGCAAGTCATCGCAAGGTCATCGTTCATCGCGCTCTATCGTCGCTCGTCGCGAGTGTACTCCTTCGCTGCGGAAACTAGCCCGTACTCCTCCTTCCATATCAGACCACCCCTAACACCCCCACTGTTCGTTCTTTCCTGAGCGCAGCCCTCGACCCCGTCGGAGCCCTCGTGCCATCCCTCGGTCTCCCGCACACGTGTCTTGTGTGGAGGGTTTCGTGCTCGTTCGGTCACATCAGCGCTGCAGCACTTTCTCAAGGTAGGCACACTGATCCAGATGGATTTCGCGTCCTTTCCGAGTTATGCGCATGCACAGAAATTCCTTGACATCGCCTAGGTCGCGACACTCCCACTTCTTCATGAAGCGGTCCTTTAATGAAAGGACTAGGGTCTTATCCTTGCCACAAAATATGGCATCGTCTACATAGACGATGATCAGCACGAAGCGATCATCTTTTGTCCTATAGACGAATATTCCGGCGTCGGATACGAGGCGTTTACAGCCAAGTTCCTTTAGGGACTCATTGAGGGTGCGCCACCACGCAAGCCCTGCCTGCTTGAGTCCATAGAGAGCGTGAAGTAACCGGAGTACTTTGTGCTCTTGGCCTGGTACTGCAAAGCCTTCAGGCTGCTCCATGTAAATTTCCTCGTCGAGCTTGCCATACAGGTAGGCATTACGGACGTCGAGTCCGGAGACGTGCATATCCTCAAGTGCAGCTAAGGCGAGGATTAGGCGTACAGTCTCAAAGCATACGACTGGAGAGAAGACCTGATCATAGTCAAGGCCTTCAATCTGGGAGTAACCCTTGGCGACCAATCTGGGAGTAACCCTTGGCGACCAATCTGGCCTTTTTACGACCATCAGTTTTGACGTCGAATACCCAGCGGTTCTTGGTGACCTTTCGTCCCTTAGGACAATCAACCAATTCATAGACATTGCGCTTGTGAAGTGCCTCAAGTTCTTCGCGACACGCTGTCATCCACTCCTCAAGCTCCTTTTTGGGTAGCTTTAGTATATCGCGGAATGACCATTCTCTTGGGCTGGTCCCGTCTGGTAGATCGTTGTCGAGGGTGGGTAGCGCTTTTGTAAGCAGCAACTCGACTAACTGAACTCCCCCTTCCCGGCATAATTCTGCCAGTAGTAACTCAGCGCTTTGCGCTTCATCCTCATCGGATGGGGCGGACTCGACAGGTTCGTCGCGTGGAAGAGGATTTGGCGCAGAACTAGGTCCGGGAACCTGTTGTTTTTGCTGCCTTTGTGGTCCGGTTTTGGTACGGGAGCTACCCGCATCCTCACCGACCATCTTTTTCCATCTCCCCTGATTTTCGATGTCCTTTACTATGTCTTGGGGCTTCCGCTGCTCACCATAGACATTACCTCTACAAGTTACTGGTCTCCGCTCCCTTGCTGAACGTCGCGGCTCCACTGGGGGCGCAGGGTGTTCAACCGGTGCATGGGGCGGCGGTAATGGGTCTGTGGGCGCATCTTGCTGCTCCTGTTCATCGTCATGAACATGACCGTTTCCCTTTTTAGGAAGGTGATGCTTTGGATGATCATCGTCGTCATCCTCATCTACCTGAGGTGTGGTTTTTGGCTGATCCGCTGGGATCATTTCTTCTCGAGGTGGCCAAACTCGAGTTGTGCCCCGACGATTTGTCAGGGGACACTTAGGAAACATAGTTTCGTCAAACATTGTGGTGGATGATCTGAACAAAACATTGTCTGGTGCTCTCATAAAGAGCCATCCGCCAGTGCGCTCTGTAGAGCCATCTCCTCCAAGGTAAATCATCAGCTCCGATTTGGGCGATAAACCGTTTTTCCTAACGTCCTTGGGTATGAAGACGTACACACCGCAGCCGAAAACGCGCAGGTGTGCCACAGATGGCGGCTCGCCGTGTATTAATTCGTAGGGGGTAAGCCAATTAAGGCGACGAATTGGTGTCCTGTTGTAAACATGGACTGCATGATCCACGGCGAATTCCCACCAGGATGGAGGTAGACAAGCATCATGGCACATTGCCTCTGCTTTATCCATGAGCGTCCTATTAAAACGCTCAGCTCTGCCATTCTCCTGAGGAGTATGCGGCGAGCTTTGAAGGATCTCTATGCCATTATCCTTTAGAAGGTCTTTGAATGCAGTGGAGACGTATTCTCCCCCTGCATCAGACAACCACTTCTGCACTGTCTTTCCATATTTAGTTTTTACCATGGCGAGGAATTGCCTTGTGGCTGTAATCGCTGCAGATTTCTTGCACAGATTTACAGTCCACGCGTGTGATGAAGCATCATCATAGTACAGTATGTAGTACTTGTACTTATGATAGGAATCTACTGGGAAGGATTTTAAGTCCGAATGAATGAGTTCAAACGGTACCTTTGCCCGGTAGTTGGATGGCGGGAAAGACTTAGAGTGCATTTTCCCTTTTGCACATCCTTGGCATATGGGTGAGTCCTTTGGAATCTCCACCTTTCTGGGAAACCCAGATGTATGCTCCTTTGCCTTTGCAAGCACATCCTTAGAAGGGTGCGCAAAACGGCGATGCATAGTCGAATAATCGACTTTATGTACGTTCATATAAATATTCTGAACGTTTTCACCCGATTCAGCCACGAGGGTGAAGGTAGTGCTGTCCGGATGCTGCGGTATAAACCTGAATAAAGGTTTCCGCGCTCCTGGTTCATACAGACTGATATGCTGCGCTGTTGCACGCAAGTCTAGTCCGTCTTGGAGGAATACCCCTAATGACAAGAGACGTACTGCACAATTCTCCATATAATAGACAGGGTATAGGCGTGTCTGCAGCCATTGTTCGTCTATTTGGTAGTTTAGGAACACAGTTCCTTTAGCAATGATGCTACCTACCGCTCCTTGTTGTGCCGTTTGAGTACGGATAGGAGTCTGGAGATACTCGAATTCCGAGAAGTCTCTTATGTCATTTGTAATGTGCAAAGATGCACCTGAGTCCAGTAGCCACTCATTCGCTGAGAAGTGATTTTTTCCTTTACCCTTACAACGTGAGCATGCAGCGTAATCGCGCGAATGAATACATTGTACATTTTTTAAGCCGCTACAAAGTACATTTACTAATGTCCGAGCGCCATTGTGCAAGTCAGAAGCGGCTGTTAAAGCGCTGTTAGTAACTTGTTTAGGGTTAGGAATATGAGTGACATACTCATTACCCCAGTCGTCGTAGCCATCGTATGGCTCCATGCAGCGGAGCTCCCCATTAATGGGTTCCAAAAGCTTTTGTCGACGATAGGGGGCGCAAGGCCTGCGGCCTGCGCTATCATGCCGTTTAACTCGGCATCGTGCGCGTCAATGTCTTCTTTGTCTGATGCCCAGACGATGGACTTTTCTTCGGCGTCGCGGAAGTCGTCATCCTCGCTGATGTATTCGTCGTTCATGACTTCGTCGATGCGATCGGCCATGTCGACATCACCGTGCTTGCTGCGCTTTGAAGCGCGCGACTCGGTGTCCGAGGGGACTTCTTTGATGTGAGCGGAGCTCACGACTTCCTTCAGCGCGCG
Organism: Fomitopsis betulina; assembly: GCA_022606075.1. Lineage (NCBI taxonomy): Eukaryota > Fungi > Basidiomycota > Agaricomycetes > Polyporales > Fomitopsidaceae > Fomitopsis > Fomitopsis betulina. The sequence continues at coordinate 119,709 of JABYQK010000021.1, forward strand.
GATTGTCTCCGGCGTGCCGGCGACGTCTAGGTCTTGGCGAGCTGGAGAGCTTCTCCGAGCCAATCACCGCGAGCGCGCTTCTTGCCCTTGTTAGGGGCAGGTGCTGCGACTTTCCGAGTCCTGCTGCCCGAAGGCGCTAACTCGACCACGGTGGTGGTCGTTGGAGCGGGGATCGACACAGTGTTGGTGATGTGCATGTCCGCATGCTCGTCGTGCTTGTGCGAATGCAGCTTACCACGGTTTTTACCGCCGCGCTTTCCCCTAGGAGTAAAGCCCTTGGCTTTCTCCTTGCCCTTGTCGTTCCACTCCTTCTTCCCCGCGCTGCTGCTGCCCTCAGGGCGCTGCTGCTGCGAGAAGGAGGGATTGCCCTTCTTCTGCTTGATAGCAGAGATTTTCTGGGCTGACGACTGCCCCTTGTTCCTCGACTGCTCCCAGGAAGCGACTAAGGCATCCTGAGCAGCACTCGGTGTGAGCTCTTTGATCTCGATTTTGCTGAGAGCGAGCTGTATAGCCGTCTCATAGCGGGGTGGAGCGGCACCAAGGATTATCACGGTTCTCATCTGCGGGGGCAGAGAGAGGCCTGCTCCGTCGAGTTCATCGAGGTTGCTCTGGATCTTTGCGATCACAGGGCCGGGGTGCTTGTTCGCTGGGATACGGACGTTGATCGCAGCCTTGAAGAAGGCAAATGCCCCCATGGCGCTGGTTCCTCCGTAGAGCCCATATAGGGTGTTCCAGATCGACTTTGCAGTCGTCTTGGTTCTGACAAGTTGCGCGACTTCGACGCTTAGGTGCAAACGAATGCTGCCCATAGGCTTCGACTGCATCTGAATCCATTCAAGGACTTCAGAGCGGTTTGACCCGTCAGAAGCCTGTGTAGGCTCTGCGAATCCATCGGGTAACTCGATCAGAATCCAGACTCCCTGCGACTGCAGGTACGCCTTCATCAGATCGGCCCAGCGATGGTAGTTCGCGCCGTCGAGGACGGGGACGAGGTTCTGGAGTGAGTTTGACATTTTGTTGTAGTGGTGATAGAGCGGTTGTTGATATGGTTCTGTGAACGCATTATCAGCACTCTGTCTTATGCTGCCGGAATGGTGCTAACACCACACTGGACTCATTGTTTGGGATGGCGACAGCGAAGCTGTGCCCGACCTGCAGCCATATAGGCGCAAAGTCTCCCCCTGACGTCAAAGCCCCTAAGGGCGACGTCCAGGTAAGCTATCCTGACCCGCAGCGGGCACAGCCTCAAGGGCGCAGTGCCGCGCAGTGTTCAGGGCTCATAACCTGACGAGCAGGCTATCTCACGCAGTGTAGCGGGTCGCTTAACTTACCTGGTTGGTTAGCTGTGAGACTTGATGCACGCAAAGTTGCTGTTGAGCGACTTGGGATTGTACTACGCTACAGGGGTCCTTATATACATGTAGGAGACCGTCTGACTAAGCTACTGTATAGTACCAATCCCGATGCATGTGATTCTATCTACAATGCATGTGTTACTCCTGTTACCCGGAGTACCGGTGTGTGAACTCGGCTGCCTAGTTAGGCACTCTCTATTGTTCAACACCCAGGATGTGTGTGAGTCGTCATAGCCTTTCCACTTGACCAAGTATTGGAGTTGCCGTCTGAAAATGTGTGAGTCCTTGATCTGCTCAACCTCGTATTCCTCCTCTCCTTCGACTTCGATTGGTGGAGGTTCTGTGGGCGTTTGCCCTGGGATAGGGCTGTTCTTGTACGGGCTGAGCAGTGATACATGAAAAACTGGGTGGACAGGTACAGATGGGGGCAATTTCAGCTCGTAATCCAGGTCACCAGTGCGGCCAATGACCTTGTAGGGTCCGAGTCGCTTAGGGCTAAGCTTTCGACTTGGTTGCCGAATTTTGAGGTTCCAAGCATCCAGCCACACTTTGTCACCTGGTTGGAATATTGGTGCCTCCTGTACCTGCCGGTCATAGTATCGTTTCATCCGTTCAGCTGCTAACTCGAGGGATGCTTGGCAGTCACGACGGACTTCTTCGAGTAGGGAGAGGCGTTTCTCGGCTGCAGGGACTGTGGACATGGGGCCGGAGCGTGCCATTGCCGATGGGTGATATCCCATCAGCATGAAGAACGGCGAGTGACCAGTAGCAGAGTGTACTCGGTTGTTTAATGCGAACTCTGCTATGGGCAGGTGTTTGGCCCAGTCATCCTGTTGGTGGTTGACGAAGGCACGCAGGTACTGTTCAACTTCCTGATTGAGTCGCTCTGTCTGTCCATCTGTCTGTGGATGAAACGCCGTGGACAAGGCTGGTTTGATCCCCAGGCCCCTGTAGATGGCTTGAAGGTACTTCAATGCGAACTGGGGGCCTTGATCGGAGATTACTTTGGCTGGAACACCATGGTGTCGGAATATGTCACGAATGTATAGTTCCGCAGCACCTTCGGCAGTGAGTGTCTCATGGCAGGGGATGACATGTGCTTGCTTTGTGAACCGGTCAACAACAATGAGGATTGAGTCGAACCCTTGCAATTTAGGCAGCCCTACGATCATATCAGTGGTCATGACTTGCCAAGGTCCTTCCGGAATCTCGTTTGGCTTGAGAGGTCCTTGTGGTTTTGCCGGGAAAGTCTTAGTTTGGTTGCACACATCGCAGGTGTCGACATAGTCATTGATAAACTTGGTCATCCCTGGCCACCAATAGTTCCTGGATACCAACTCGAGTGTCTTTGCCCGACCGGGGTGACCGGCCGCTGGGGCATCATGGTGCATTTGGACGATGTCGCGACGAAGCGTCACGTCCTTTGGTACATAGATGCACTCCCTAAACAACAGGAGACCCTGTTCAGCATTCCACTTGGTGAAATCTCGTTGAAGGCGTGGAGGTCCAAGATCCTGAATCTTCTCGAGAGCCTTGGCAACTATTTGGTCCTTGTCGGAGCAGGTGCATATGCGACGGAGGATGGCTGTGTCCGGTATGACCGCAGCGTGGCCTCGTTGATTCGCTGCGACTTTAAACTGCGAAGGCTTTAAGACCATCTGGTCAAGGTTGTCATCTTCGTCATTGATTTGAAGGTCGACCCGCCGGGAGAGTGCGTCTGCCCGTCCATTGGATTTGCCCGCTTTATGCGTGATGACAAAGTCGAACCGTGACAGGTATAAGGCCCATCGAGCTTGTCGACGCGTGAGATGTTGTGCGGTTCGCCAGTATTCGAGGTTCTTGTGGTCGGAGAGAATCTCGAACTGCGAGGGTAGTCCTTCGAGGTAGTGGCGCCAGTCCTCGAGTGCCTCAATGATAGCCAACATCTCCTTGTCATAGATCTCGTAGTTTCGCTGTGCCGGGTCCATTCCATGGGAGCGAAAAGCCACTGGATGCCACTTTCCATCGTCTTGTTTCTGACTGAGGACACCGCCCGTTGCAAACCCTGAGGCGTCTACTTCAATTCGTGTTTCTCGGCTGGGGTCGTAGATAGCCAGGATGGGTGTTGACGTGAAACACCTTTTGAGCTTGTCAAAGGCTTTTTGCTCCTCTTCACCCCAGTGCCAGGGTGTGTCCTTCTTGGTCAGGTTGTCCAAGGGTCGAGTGATTTTGGCAAAATCCTGGATAAAGCGACGATAGAAATTGGCAAATCCCCTGAATTGCTGGACCCCCTTGACGTTGGTGGGAGTGGGCCAGTTTGCACCACCACCGACCTTGACCGGGTCCATGCAAACCTTTCCCCCACCGACAATCATCCCGAGGTATTCGGTTTCTGGCACATCCCATTCACACTTCTCCGGTTTAAGGAAGAGATCGTTTTCCTTCAATCGTTTGAGCACTTCTCGTGTGACTCGGTCGTGCTCCTGCTGATCGGTGGAGAAGATGAGGATGTCGTTGAGATAGACCGTAATCTTTCCTTCGGTAATGAGATCTCTGAAGATATCGTTCATTACATTCTGGAAGGTGGCCGGGGAGTTGGTGAGCCCGAAAAACATGACCCGAGGTTCGTATAGGCCTTGATTGGTCACAAACGCGGCTTTCCATTCGTCTCCCGCTTTGATCCGGATGTTGTTATAACCCCAACGGATGTCAAACTTGGTGAAGATGGTGGCATTTCGCAGACGGTCGGTGAGCTCCGAGATGAGCAGTAGAGGGTAGCGATTTTTTACAGTGATCGCATTGAGTCGACGGTAATCCTGCACCGGGCGTAGATCACCGGTTTTCTTCTTGATGAAGAAGAAAGGGGAGGATATCGGTGATTTGGATTTCCGTATATAGCCTTTCGCTAGCTGCTCCTTGAGGAACTCATCTAGTGCCACTTGTTCATTTGGAGCTAAGGGGTAAACCTTAGAGTGGAACGTCTTGGCGTCGGGGACCAGTTCAATCGCATGATCGTAGGACTTATGCTCGGGTAACCGTTCTGAGGCTTCTTTGGAGAAGATGTCGAGGAAGTCGTGATATTTCTCTGGCACCATCTGATCCACGCTTTTGACTTCTCTCTTAAGGAATGCCTCTTCTGCCAGGGATTGCGAGTACGTGTGTCCGGCGGCAATGTAAAGTTTCAGAGAGTTCGGCAGAGTCACTCCACGCTCCCAAGCTTCCAGGAGGTCCTCCTCGTTCCAATCAATGTCGACTTCGGGCTCTGAGTCCTCCTCAGGTAGCACCTTAGCCCGTACTTGGCCCTTCTCAACCTTAGAGGTCCTCTTAGCCCATCGCCTCTTCCCTGAGGTGGCACTGGCAGTCAACTGAGGTTCTGTAGGTTCTGTCCGACACGTATCCGGACAACGTGAGAGTTTAAAGGACCCTTGCTCCCAGTCGATTTCAGGGTTGTGTTCGCGCAGCCAGTCCAGGCCTAAGATCACGTCTTCCGGACCGATGTCCGTGACAGTAAACACCACTTTCTCCGTGTGGTCTCCAATCTTCATGTGCAGAACTGCTACTTCTGAAATGCTCCCTGCCTTGTTGAGTGATCCGTCGATGTTGTACAAAGGTATGGGATGCTTCAACTTCTGGGTGCGTACTTTGTTCTCTCGTACAAAACGTCAATTCATGAACTTAGTGGTGGCTCCGCTGTCCACCATTGCTGTAATCTCCTTCTGTCTGTTTCTGCCACGCAGCAAAACAGGTATGTGAAAATGTTGTGATTCGTGATCCAGCTCGTATACATTTGCAGATGACAGTACAGAAAAACGATTCGTAGTCTTCAGTCCAACGCGTACAGCAGCTAACGCGGACCAAATTAAAAACCCTCTGACTCCTTAAGGGATCGGAGTTCCCTCAACTCCGTTTTCAAGGCGGTCATTTCATCCAGCAGTGCTGAGACGTCGAGGCCCTTCCCTTTGACTTCCGCCGGGACAGTTGTCGTGGCCGTTGCGGCGACCGTAGCCCGTACTCGGGGTTGTCGGGGTTTATCCTTGCAGTTGGGGCATTCCGTGCGCCGATACCCTTTCTGTCCACAGCCGTAGCAGTTACCGGGGAATTTCCCATTGCCAGTGGTGGCGCTGATAGTGGCCGCCGCCGCTCTGTTGGAGCTACCGGCTTGTCTGCGCTGGAAGAAGGGGTTTTCAGGCCTTCGTGCCTTGTCAAGGTCCAACAGTTGTTCGACCTCGAGCGCCCGTGTGTCCAACTCTTTCCAGTCCTCGAATTGTTTGAGTTGGATTTTGCGGAATACCCGAGTGGGGAGCCCGTCCCGATACTTGTTGTGAAGCTCGACTGTCCCATATCCAGATCGCTGAGCTGGTCCTGCAAAGGCCGCTGAAAACTCGGCCACGGTGCGCTTTTCTCGTTTGTCCCTTTTGACAAGTTCCTCAATCTCTACTTGCGCGGCTGCGGCATCGTCCACGTGGCCGAACCGAGTCAGGAGAGCCTGGTAAAGGGCCTCGAGATCGGCAAACGGGGCACTGGAGCCCTCTGCGTAGAGGACGACATATTGAGTTGCCCACTCCTTGGCGTCCTTGTCCAGGAGATTGAGAGCTACGAGAAGCTGGATATGGAGGGACCCAATTACCGACCCATAGTACTCAAAGTATTCTTTGCACTGGGCGATGAAGAGTTTAGCTCCTTGCGTTGTCGAGCCATCATATCGTTGCGGGACTAACAGCTTGGCAATTTCCTTATCGGGGGTCGCCATGCTAGGAGGAGGAGGGGAGGGAGATGGTGGTGGTGGTGCACCCGCAGGAGGTCGGCCGGGGTTTCGTGTAGGTTGACGACCACGGGTTGGTCGTGGGGGTTCGGGGCTCGGATTGCACGGAGGTGTAGGAGGATCGGGGGTTGGGATCCGTGAAGGTACTCGAGAGGCTGACCGACTGGCGTGAGTGCTACGAGGCCCTAACGGATGTTGGTTGGTGCGTCGGATCGCTTTGAACCTTTCACCGTCGTCGGTTCGTGACCGTGGGTAGCGATTGGGGCACGGTTGTCTTTCACAATCGTAGATCTGAGTCTCGCCTTTCTCTTCGCGGTAGTGAACGTCGCAGAGGTCTGAAGAGTCGAAGGCGTGTATGCAGCCGTAACAAACTAACTGTTCCGCTGAGCTAGCCACGTTGATTCTATACTACGAGCCAGTCGTCTCCTAGAGCGACGATCTGTTTACAGACTTCCACGTATCGGACTCGTAGGTCTTTAAACGATATCCCTCCTACTGCCCGTAGATCCCTGTCTAGTTTAGCCCACCGTCGTCCTTTGGTGAGCTCTCGTGCACGTTCGCTAAGGGTTTCTGCGATGTCGTTGAACAGTCTTCCTTTGGCAAGGACTGCTTGGCGCAGTTCTTCATTTTCTCCTTGGAGTCGATCGGTGTTCTCAAAGACTGCAGTGAGGCGGGTGGCAACGGCGTTGAGCTTTAGTGTGAAGGCTCGCTCCTTAGAAACGACTTGCTTCTTACGGAAGTGGAGCTCTTCCGGGGTGGGCTTGATTTCCAGGAGTACGACGGGTGGGGCTGGCTCGATGCGATCGATGAGCAGGGGTGGTGGCGTGCAGAGTCGTTCTGCAAGAGTTCGTCAGGAGTATTCTTCCTTCTGCAGAAGGTCTTTGGTGTGTCTTAACTCGGCTAATCGAGAGAGCTCTTCTCGTCGTCCAGGAACAGGTCGGTATGGGTGTTCCTTCTTTCGAGGACGGGACCGTCTTTTCCCAATGTGGTCGAATTGATGGGGGCCTGAGAGCTCGATCCGCTCTAGTAGCCCGGTAGCCTCGTTCTTGGCGCAGATGATGCGGGAAGAAGCAGCTTTAGGCACTACAAATGTCCAGTCAGCGCACTGGCACAACAGATCCTGGCTGCGAGAAAAAGGGAGGTAGTGTCGGCGTCTGCCTGCTTTCTCTCAGTCAGGTCAGGTGGGGAATCGGGGTAGTCGCTGCTGAGTTTCCACACTCAGAGCCAAACGTTGGTGGACGAGGTATTGCACCTATGTCCCTTCTGCCCTAGCATGTTTGTTTCCGTCTACAGTCACTGAGACCTCTTGGAAACACACGGCTAGTTTAACTAGCAGAGTCCCTTACACCTGGGAGGCGGCACACTTTGCTTGTCACTAGTGAACAAGACTTTTACTGTCTGATGACAGCACCTCTTATGCCTGAGGATCGGCAAGGGAGTGGCTAAGAAAAAGAAGAACCGTCAAACGTCGGGGGTGGGAGGAGTTTCGACCTAATGTGACGACCTAAGGTCTAGTCACAGCCTAACAATCTACCGCAAACCCGGGACGTTCGACTTACTGATTCTTATCTGAAACTGAAAGGGAGTCAGGGACTCAACCTTAGGGCTAGAGACAAGTATACATTAGTGTAGAAGAAACTAGTACAGGCGGCACCCTGCTCACCTAGAGACAAGAGGTCGAAACTGAGTCTCTAGGGGAGCAGGGGGTGGTCTTTATATACAGCCCGTGTTTAGGGCAAGCTATCTACCATGGTCCGTGCGCAGAGTGTCGTGATTGGGTCGGAAGGGTGTGGAATAATGTGGAACTGCCTTGGCGTGATGGACAAGGTTGCGAGGCTTTTGGCCGATGACCGAGGCTGTGCCCCAAGGCCGAGGGTGGACTTGGAGGCCGAGGGTACGCCGAGCGAGGGTGGACTTGGAGGCTGAGGGTAGACTTGGAGGCCTAGGGTACGCCGAGCACTGGGCGCTTTCGTCAACTCGTGACACCTAGACCCACAAACAAATTCAGACGAATCTTCAGATCCAGAATCTGGGTCCAATTCAACCGGATCAGACAGATCTTGGGAGTCCGGATAACGCATGGAAGCCTCATTGATTGTGCACCTCTCAACCAGGGATCATATATACCCCACCTCCCACTCCACACCCTCATTACTATCCCCACAAACCACACCATAGTATGTATCACAAATTCTATATGTCAAAAAGTTATAATCTAAAAGAATCCAAGAAGATGACTCATTTCCAACTGAACGACGGCACCTGGGCATATGCCATGGGCTATGGAAGACAGTCCGGATCACTTCATCATAGTGCAATGCCTTGGAGCGAATTTGTGAATTGGCCAAATGACTGCAGACTATGGATTGAAGAAGAATTGAGTCAAGACCCACCTATGTGGATGACACATACACAGTAAGCCCTCAGTACCAGTTCAAAACGAACTGACTGGAATATTTGCAGGACATACTTTCGATTTTGGTGCCACACATACCGTTCTGGAGTACAGACAGTATCCGCTGTTTACAAGACAAATGGCTATAGCCTAGTCCACCTCAAATGGTTTGATGAAGAACACAATAGTTTCACAGAACACTATGAATGGTGGGCTGTAGACTTTGGAAGGACCACTGTTGAAACCACCAGGCCGCTAAGGCACTACTAGGATTTTTATATTCCATACTTCAATCACTATGCCATCCTTTTATTTATTTCATATACTTTATTTGTTTTACCTTGATCTCGCCATGATTATAAACAGTCGCAAACAAAATACTTCTTTTTCACACACTATAACCTTTAGGGCGGATCGGCAAATCCCATCAGTGAATTTGATCATTCATTCTCACGTCAGACGCTAATCGTGCATCACTTATACCCACGTCGTCGTCGCAATGTGAACATTGCTCTCACTTCCATCATGCTGTTCAACTCGCAGGCTACGCTCCTTTCAACTTTGCCTCATCCTCTGGCCAAGTGGCCAATCATACAGGCGGATTTAACCGTCGTCAGCAAAGTCGCCGCTGAGCAGGAGCATTTCCCCAACATCGGCATCGAATATCTCTGTCTTGCCGGTCTCAGCATGGTCACCTGCGACATGCGCCTCAGACCTAGTCGCTCAGTCGACCATATTCGCTTCAACCAGGTGGCATACGCTAGTCGCCTTCTCGATACCTTCGGATGGATCAACGTCCAGGACGCTGGACTCATTCATCTTACACGCCCACTGCACACAGTGGACAGCAAGAATTTTACGTTCCAAGGCTGGCGTCTGGATTCATATCAAGATGCCATAACCACCCACCGCGCCATTTTCAAGCCTTGCGTTGTCGAGCTGCCACGTCACTTATTCCTGGCATCGCCTCCAACAGCTCCTCGCTACCTGGCAGTTGTCAGGAGGATGCACAATTTCATCCATGCCATCATGTGAGTCACCATATGTTTATTTCCCCTCTATGGCAACGGGGACGTTGCATTTCAAACATGGGGGCGGGTGTCCAACAGCAAATTTGACACAACACTAAAATCATTGTCAGGTGCCAGAAGCAAATGGCAGAGGAGGTAGAGATGGAGGAGTTGGTGTAAGATGCGCTAAAGGACTTTGGCTTTGTATCACAGCAGATGGACTGCTTTGGGTATAATAGAGATGGAGTCTACTGTCCTGCAACCATAGCAGGATGAGTTTTTGTTCTTCTTTCTTCTGTTCTAACAAAAGGTAGGCAGGGGCAAAAGGATGCACAAGCATGTGATTTCACTAACAATAAGGAGCAAGTAATATTGTTATCCCAAAATGGACACATATAGGTATTTGTTCTTTTGTTCATGTCTTTTGTTAGTAGATTCCTATTGTCCTAAAATTCCCACGGGAAAGGGTATAAAAGGACGCCCGTTTCCCAAACGGGCAGGGACATCTTGTACCTGTACCACCATCATCCCCTGAGCTGGACACAGTGTCCTGCAGTGAGACTGGTTACCTACTTACTTGAATACAATCTAGCTTTCATCTGAAACTACTGAATAGCCAACTGGGCTACATCTGACTAACTGGAAGGTCAGCAACTGAAGTGAACTAGTCAAGAGTGCTAGTTATCAAGTCAACAGAAATCAATAGTCAAGATTACTATTGTCAATAGCAAGTCATACTAACACAGTGTTAGTCAAGTAACAAGAGAACACTAGCAAGAGTCTAGTAACCTAAGAAGAACAGAACACTAGCAAGAGTCTAGTAACATAAGAAGGCATACTAACTAGGAGTTAGTATATACCATAACAACATACAACCAAACCACCTTACTATAATTAGGAAGTCTTAACTACTTTCTCCTATAGTAACTTACTTAGTATTGACTTGATAGTTGTACTTCCCAAGAACAAAGGGGAGAAGTTTGTCTTTGCTCAGGACCAACCTATCCTCTGGTGTTTGACAAGGGTTTAAATATCCCAACCACTCACCGTCTGTCACAATGACCTACATATGGGCGAGCGAGTCGAATGAGTCTCGATGACGAACAGATGTGCAAATGTGTGGAAAATGAGAGGGTAACGGTCTCTGGTGTATTGGGGGAAAAGTCTAGGGTAATGTACAGGCAGACACAACCAACCGGAACAAACTGGCCAGCAAGTATGGATCACAACATGATGGAAAATATCGCCCGAGAGAACACACAACCAATCACAAAAATCAGAAACATCACACAACAGCCCGGAGAGGCCATGACATGGCCGATTACCATGTGCGACAAGTGTGATATGCACTGCCACACTCCGATGGAACCTTCGAGAGTGCCCGATGAATACCCAATGGTGCAGAGATATGAACCTGAGCCGGGGAGACAAACTCCCCAGACACAAGCAACATGTCCCTCCCCAAGACAACCGTAAATGCTCACTGCATCTGCTTCGCGAGACTTATCAATGTCTTGCTGGCTGACACTGCGATTGAACCGCAGTACCAACCCTCCAGGTCACAAGAGTGGCTAGCCTGGGCACACAGCGCCCGCTGGCACCTGGTACGTCGCCGACATGTCCCAATAGAGCTGTTGCTGATTGCAATGATAGTGCACCATACTGGAGTCATACTGCCATGTCACCGCTGCTGAGCCTGGTAGCCTTCCGTCACCATTCGCATACTGCGAGATCAAGGAGATGCTGGACTACTTCAACAAGGTCTTCAAAGTTCGTGATGTGCCCAAGATTGAGAGGGTCAGAGTACCATTCCCAACACTTGCTTGGTCAGAATTGGCTGTCCTCTATAAGCAGACCCAGCCAAATGGTCCCCTCACCATAGGACTGCCCATGTATATGACAGTGCCCACATACCTCAACAACTACCATGCCTTGCCAACAATCATGAACAAGATGTCCCAATTGGTCGACCGCTTGCTCGAGGCGAGTTGCAACAGGCCATCCAAGCCAACCAACGGTCCCAACAATACAATGCCCGCACTGCAGCTGGAACCTGCGATGAACCCTGCGGGCCCCAGCCTGATCGATACACTTCACACTCTGAATGCTCCGACAGGTCCACAACGTGGTTGAGGAGGTGCGAGGGGTAGGGGTGGACTTGCTCGAGGGAGAGGCTTGCCGAGGAACGCCGGGCAGCATGGGTGCGGCCCGCATCCCTTCGTACCCTGCCACAGTCAGAAGTAGTTATGACTCATGGTGTACTGCGCTAGCTAGTTCGACAATGTGACCTAGCTCCTATGGTTGACGTCCCAAGTGTGCAACTTGAGTTGCTACATGTGACGAGGCTGTGATAGGCCGCAATGGTGCATTCCCGTGTCATGATGATCGAGGCGGTACATTCCGACTTGCCCACTAAACAGTGCAATCCTATGGTCCAGTATGGTCCTGATGGTCCTGTTTGAGGTTCGGCCTACAGCACAAAAAGAGCTGGCCCGACCATATCGGGGTAGAGCCACAGCTCAGGCATATCACCGCCTGTTGCAGTGGCGCACAGGTCTCATAGAACAGCACCAGGCTGTAGTAGAGGCCAACTCAGCAATAACAGTGACAGCAGCAGCAGCAGCTGAGGTGGCAGAGGAGGCTGAGGCAGTGGCAGCAGAGGCTGAGGCAAGGATGGACAAGACAGATACGAGGGCAGCAGACATGATGGTGGTGGCAGCTGTGACTGAGGCTGCTGCTGCTGCCGATGCTGCTGCTTGTGCGGTCAAGCACAGCAGGCATCATGGGCAAGGTCCATGCCTATGGGGCTGTCTCAAATATGTCCTTGAGGACCTCATCCCTCCTGGCCCAGGGCAACAGCTGCAGGAGGACGGCCTATGTGAGGGTGGGGGCCCAGCCATTGATGTCTTGAGTCAGGGCTGGATCTGCGAGGGTGTGGTGCTGGGGAAGTGCATCAAAGCCTTCTGGTTCATGTTCAATGCAGCGGATGGTGAGTCTGTCAGTGAACTCATCAAAACTCATACCACTCCAGCTGAGTGGGTGCGTGTGGTGTTGAACTTCTACTATTTCATATGTTATCTAATCAGGCTCTCCTGATAAGGACTTATCTTGTGTTCTGCTATGCTACTATACGTAGATTACATTCCTTTTGCTTCTTATCTATAGATAGCTTATTCCGGACTATACCGAGTTCCATTTGGCATTCCACTTGGTATCCATTCGGTATATCCATTTGGACTCCTCTTGGTATACACTCGGTATCCACTCAGTGATCTGGATTACGACTTTATGATGACTCACATAGTTTATGATTATGACTCGACATGACTCAGGCCTCATCTGATACGCCTACTGTACGATCAGATAATGCCTTCCTCTCATGTATATATACTGGGCTCAGATGCCCTCTAAATGTATTGTTCCTTCCTCTGCTTTCCTGTGTGCCTGACAGGTTTCCCTCTAGCAGCTTCCCTCTTAGGTTCGTTCACTAGCCTTACAGCCACTCCTATCACTACTTTCAACATGCGGGATATGTGGTGGTGAGTACCCTTGAGACCTTGACCAATTGTGTGTTGTTTGCTGACAAACACAGCCTCTCCTCCATACGTACGAACGGGAGGAGCTTGAGAAGAACACTCCCATCTCTGGTCTCACCACCAATGAGATCCTGGATGCACGCACCAAGGTTCTCCAGCACTGGGTGAATGGCATGCAAGATGGACATACCCTTGCCATATGTCAGCTTGCTGAATGTGTTGCATGTCTTCACATGCACCTTCTTCATGTTCAGTCGACATACCCTCTGGTTCTGGCAGATGACCCACTCTGCAAGGGTTGAACCAACAAGATGCTGGCCACCCTGGACGTCCACAAGCTCCTTGACATGGAGAGCCTGATCCATCAGCTGGACCAGAATAACTTACATGAGGTGCCAGACCCCACGAATGCCCTCATCCAGGGTGTATGTGTTGAAAGGAGTGAAATGGAAGTGGCTGTGAAGGCAGATGAACAAACCTGTGAGGGGAACTGCTCGAGGGAACCCATTAGGCACACAGGAGAGCAGAGGAAGGAACAATTGCATTAGAGGGCATTTGAGCCCAGTATATATACATGAGAGGAAGACATTATCTGATCATACAATATACCTATCAGATGATGTCTGAGTCGTGAGTCATCATCATAAGCTTCATGAATAAGTGTTAGTAAGACGGTAAACAGAACTATAGATAACCGTCAATATCATATGACAAGGGAGCAGAGTTCCGATACTGAATGGAGTACTGAGTGGATACTGAGTGGAATGTTGAATGGAACTTGGTATAGACTATCTATAGATAAGAACCAAAAGGAATGTAATCTATGTATAGTAGTGTAGCAGAACACAATATAAGTCCTTATCAGGAGAGCCTGATTAGATAATGTATGAAATAGTAGAAGTTCAACAGTATGGAATGGCAGTCGCCTGCATGCTATTCAGGAGCTGATGATGATACCCGCACTGCCTATAGAAGCCGAAGAAGATGAAGTGTTGAAAAGGAGTGATAGGAGTGGCTGTAAGGCTAGTGAATGAACCTAAGAGGGAAGCTGCTAGAGGGAGACCCGTTAGGCACACGGGAGAGCAGAGGAAGGAATGATACATTTAGAGGGCATCTGAGCCCAGTATCTGATCATACAGTAGGCATATCAGATGAGGCCTGAGTCATGTCAAGTCATAATCATAAACTATGTGAGTCATCATGAATCAGATTATGAGTCATCATAAAGTCGTAATCCGGATCACTGAGTGGATACCGAATGTATACCGAGAGGAGTCCAAATGGATACCGAGAGGAGTACTGAGTGGAATTCGGTATAGTCTGGAATAAGCTATCTATAGATAAGAAGCGAAAGGAATGTAATCTACATATAGTAGGTCTTTCCTGATGGTGTACATGGCCGTTTGTGCATACACCACTCAGCCCGAACCCAACAATCCGCGGGAACTCGGAACCAGCCCCCGGATCTGCCAACACCTATGCTACATTTGAAAGTTCAATATTGGCGGCAATTCATGAACATGCTGCAAGATTCCGAACCGCTCCGCACGGGGCGCCGCCTTTCGTGTACACGGTTTCCTGGACGGGGTAGGTCCAAGAGGGATGGACGCATACTGGTCCTTGTTGGGAATGTCAGCCCGTACCCGCGGATTGTCCGCGGCCTGCCGTGCATCAGTGCGCCTGCCTCCCCCTCGACATCGCAGAGTCTATCTCGGAGGGCGGAGAAGTAGCTCGACCAGTCGCAGGAACGGACAGTTCATTGTCGCCGTTCAGCCGCTGACCCAAATTCTAGGCTACGGCGCCAACGCTAACGCATAGAGGCTGTCATGCCCTCACCTTCTCCCGAGCTCGCGCCAGAGGAGGCGTCCTTCGCTTTCGCCGCGCGCCGTAAGCGCTTCAGCTCACCAAGCAGGTCTGCAATGAAGCCCGAGAAGTCTTCGCACTCGCCAGGCATGCTGCACCGCGGGAAGATGCGGTGCAGCCAGCGCGCGACCTGCGCCGCGTTGAACGCCTCTGTGCGCCGTGTAGGGTCACCCACCTCGAGGGTGCGGAGCGGATGCGGGTTTAGCCCAGGGACAGGCGCAAGCTGTGCGGCGGAGAGGATCGTGAGGGATGGGAGCTCCAGTGTGAGGAGAGACGGGCAGAGGCGCGCGAGGGTGGTGAGGGACTGTAGGGTGGGCACGACCTCGGCGCGGTTGACCGCGAGCGTAAGCGAGGCGATGTGTGGCCAAGCGGTGGCGAGTATGTGCATGTCGCTGTCGCTGAGTGCAAACCCGCCAAGCTGCCAGCGATTGACAGACAGCGAGCGTAAGCCCCGGTGGCGCAGGAGCGGCGAGAGCATCTCAATGAGATGTGCGCTTTGGACGGGGTTGCCGGCGGAGAGCACGAAACCGTTATCCGCGGTGAGATGGAATGTCTGGAGCAGAGGGAATCTGGACGCAGCATGGATGGCCTCGACGCACTCCATGTATGCTGCCCTGTTTGAGGGGTCCGAAAGACGGATCGTCTGCAATTTGCTTGGCGCGATCACGTCGAGGACGAGAGGGATCCGACACATGCGTCCGGAGAGCGTTAGGCTCTGTAGACTGGTCAGACCGTTGCACCCTGAGATACCAGTGTCGCACTCTATGAGCTGAAAGTCAAGATTCAACTCGCGCAGAGAATGCATAGAGGCCAGATTACACAGTGATCGTGGATTGAGTACCAAGTCTTCGATGTGCAGATGCCGCAACTGGTGGCATTTCAGTAGAGGGAGGAGGGAAGAGATGCGTCCGAGACCAGTGATGGTGAGCCGTTTCAGCGACGGCGCGTTGGAGCAGAGCGTGTACAGTGTTTCATGCACGGCATAATCCCGAACTTTGCGCGCGAGGGCGGACGCTTCATCTGCATCGACGCCACAACAGAGCTCGCCAGTAAACGTAAGGCTGACGTCTTCAAGAGTCGCCGTGACCAAGGGCGGCAAGCCAATGTCCAGATTAGAGGTAACTGTGTGCGACAACCTCCGCAGACACGGAAAGAGAGCCTTGCCTCCGCTACGGTGGGCGAGGTGGAGGAGCATTGACGCTTCGAACGTTCCAAAGCCGGACGAACGGATTACTCGTACTCTGCGGGCGTAATAGCGGAAGCGCGCCCACTCCGAGTCAGAGATGAGGTGAGCGAAGTGCTATGAGAGGGCGTTTGAAGGAGCTTCTACTGCGATGCCAGACGATAACTCACCGATGGTTCCTGTCCACCCGCGAGTGCACCGCTCATATTCAGTCCTTCGGTTTCGCAGTCATGCGATTCGGTGAAGAGCTGCATCACTGGGAGCAAATCGTCGAGCTCCCGCCATAGCACATCGAGGGCAGGCGATACGAATACTCTGCAGACAAGAACCGCGTTGAGTAGATCGTGCCTGGATTTCCTCTTCCTCTCTTCTTCCTCCGGCAGCATCTGGTCATAGGCTGTCCTGGGCGTGAGCCAGGAGAAGATCTCGTGGATGACATCGCAGTTCTGGAGGGCGCGGTGGCAGGACGACATAGGGGAGGGCGGGAAGGGAAAGCTGGTAACAGAGGGCACGAGGAGGCATAACACGATGATAGATGGGCGTGGGCCGCTGCTATGTTTTTGCGTGACGACCACTCGGTATCCGCGGACATTTTACAGTGCGCATGCCTTGAAGCCACCCAAGTCTTGCTTAGCCTCGCCAGATCTCACGCGCCTATCCTTAGCGCAGCGACTCACATACGCCGTATCAGGCCGAACAGGCTCCTTGACTTGAAGCTTGACAACTGCATCCAGTTCTACGACGGAGAAGTTAATTCGAGCGAGCTCGCCATATGCGATGTTCATCCTGGTTGTGGAATAACGTCGGTGTGTCCCCGTCGCCCGATATGAGACTGGTGCCCGGGCGGAGACTGCCATGACACGTCCCGCAACAAACACATCCGAGTTGTTCGGATTTCCTCCCGCGAACGGTGAGCATCCTCACGACCACAAGCACCCATTCACCACACCACCGAAGATGTCGGACTCTGCACGCCGCGACGATGGGTTCTCAACTCCTCGCACCTGGCGGCATACGGCGCAGTCTGTGCTCACTAGACTTTCCCATGGTTCGGCGCCCTTCGTCACCACGTTCGTGCTCATACATCTCACGGCTCCTGTTATGGCCAACCTCGGGGGAACGTCCTTGTCGTCTCAAGTGATGGTGAGTGCTAGACGTACATGGTCGAGCGGGCCTCGCCCAGTGAAACGGTGTTACAGTCTCGTCATGTGGCACCCTACAAAGGGTAGCTCTGGCAGCTATACCGCCAGGAAGTCTATAAGCCTGATGCGCTGCGGACATCACTACCTCGTTGGGCATGAGGCGCGCAGTGACCGTGCGGGTGCACAGTCTAAGTGACGCAGAAGGATCAAGTTGTCCACATTTCAAGGACCCTCAGCGCGGCCTTTTCTCCCCTCCGTCGAGAAGGCCCCGGCAGGGCCTGTATCTCGAAAGTCTTGGATGCACTTTTACGTGCTCGTCATTGGATTCACAGATGAAGGGATCAGAGTCCGTGATATGTACCTCACATACTCCACTGAGAGCCGTCGAGAAGGTACCGTCTGCGTCTTTCTGAAGGGTTTCGGTGTCAGCGCGTCCTGTATACCCCCTCAGGGTTGCAAGACCAAGAGATGCCGGGGTTTTACCAGAGTGTCTCAAGGGATCCCATCGAAGGGTGCGCGTTCACTGCGCAAGATCCCCGTCCTTCACGGGCATGCCTATCGCACTTAATCAAAGACCGACCTGACCCTGGCAAACCACAGATTCTCGGGCGCGAGTATTACCAAACTCCCTTCGGCGAGAAGTACCTCGTCCTCCTCCCGCTATTCGTGCACCCGATCTCGAGCGTCCTGAAGCGTGTCCTCGCCCCACGCCCCGCACGGCGACTCACGCACGCGCTCAGCATGAGCGGGTACGCTGCCGCTGCCCTCGGTGCGCTGCACTTCCTCACACACCGTGTGTTCCCCGCGGATGTGGCGCCGCCTGTGCTCGCGCTCTCACCCGCCGAGCTCGACTACGAATACGTCAAGTACGCGCTGGAGGCGTGGCCATGGCGTGCATGGTTTGGGTATATCGCGCTCACGGCAGCCGTCGCGGGGCATGCGTCCCAGGGCATGAAGGTCATCTGGAATACATGGTTGCGCGGGAGCATGGGCGCGTGGAAGGGCGGGGTAGGTAGGACAGTAGGTCTGGTCGTTGCCGCCGTCGTGCCGGTTGCTTCGGGGCTGTGGATCATGTCCTCCGAGCCACTCATGCTGTTCAGCTCGACGGCTGAACGGTTCCATGCGGCCTTCACGAAGGCCTTTGTGTATCACTTATGACAGATGTTGTGCAAAGGGCAATTCTGTCAGCTATGTGAGACCAATTATACGTGCTGATCACGGTGTGTGGTATATCCGCGTTCAAGGCTCTCGGCTACTCCCTTCGCCAATGCTCACCTGTAGTGTCATTCCATGTGCGGCTGATTGGCGGAGGGCAGGGTGCTGTCCATGTAGGACCCTCAATCATTCCATCAGCATCCAAGTTACAAGGGAAATTTTGTTCGTCGATCGAGAATACGAACGTCTGTCACGCTGGGTCTCGCCCACATACGGCCACTTACCCACGCCACAGTTGGCGTTGTTTACCAATGGCATCGTGCCCTGGCACGCTCTGTTCCTGATCGAGCTTGCCATCACCGCTATATGTACCTCCAGCCTGTGTCCGCCTGTCCAAGCGACGGATAATCCCAACCTATGTTGGGCGCTCAATGACACAGAAGATAAGTACGCAGTTTGTACGCGGGTACTAGGCCAGTGAGTCTGATGCTGATATCACAACAGGGTCGCGGAGGTGCGAGCTCCACCGCGCGTGCGTGCCATTTGACGCACCTTATGCCCATAGCTCGTGTAGCCTTTGTTCACAGTCCGCAAACGGGGATCAATGCTCTGCTAACACTTTGCAAACTAGCCTGGAAGACGCTCGGCCGTCGACGTGTCCGATTGGATGGGATTGCGACCTTCATGATAGCACTCTTGATTTTGCTGACCGTCTTCGATGTGAGTTGTGGCTCGACTCCTGTCCTGCTTCCGTGCACACTGCAACATCGATGACGTGCCTACTGTCATGGACCTGATTCCTCCCGGTTTGAGTCATGCTCATCTGTCTGCTAGATCAACAACCAGAAAGTCAACATTCCCGATCCCGATTAGCACTCCACAGACCGGTGAGCAAACTCTCGGTGTGCAAACTAACCGCGTCAATATCGCTCACGCCGGCCGCGCTGGTGTTTTCCAAGGTGGCCTTCCTCCACGGATCCAATCACACGGGAGCTGACGCTGATGCTCGGGACTCAGCTGAACACAATATTATGCATCATTACACACTTCGTCTCCATGCGTCCGCGCAGCTGTTGGGCCTACTAGTAGCGTTCACAAAAGAAAAATGTCGAAGGAGTGCGCGCCCACGACGCCCACTTTCTCCCATTTTGATCCCTGTGACGTGCGTATATGGCGACCATACTAGTATAAAACCATTGTGACAGGACACGTATATTCATGATGAACCCAAACACGCTGTTCATTGCCCTGGTGCAGACCGACGCGGAGATGAAATGGGGACCACAAGATACAGACGACGAGATGCTGGTTCTGGCGCCGGCCTACTTCGTCCTCCATGTATCCGACGCTCAAAGCCATCGCAATCTCCGCCGTTCTTCCGCTGGCTTTTGATAACTATATGGTCCTAGGTTCGTTGGAGCTATGGTGTGCGCCTTCTCTCTCCAACGGATCCCAGAGCCGCCGGAGAAACTTCGCCAGAGCTAGTCCAGTCGCGGAGCCAGTGGATCCGACCTACCCTGGCCCCGAGCGGCCGACAGGCTAGCGGCACGGCCGTGTCTACAGCAAGCGGTGGTGGTGTTTGTGGACGGGTATCTCCCGCGAGCCACTGCCGCAACCTTGACGCTGCAGGCGTGTCGCCCCTGGAAGTGTACACCAGAGAGCGACGATGGCATTGCCGTGCCGCGACCGGCCGCCGGCGACACGAGCCCGAGGCCACAACGTTAAAAGGGCAGTCGCGCATTCGACGAAGGCCGTTCAATCGTATTCGCGAACTGCAGAAGCGCTTCTTCGAATGCACGACCATGCCGGTTTGGGCCGGCGTGCCCCCACTCGTGGCCGCCACTTCAACGGACACTCGCACAATTAGAGCCCATCCGCGGCGCACTGGAAATGGCGGAGAACTGCTGCTCAATCCCGCTGACGCTGGCCCGAGTCGTCCTCAGTGCACTTCCTGGCGGGCCGATCGTCGCAGCAGTGACTGCACGCACCTACTTACCCATCGGATATGTGATTGATAGGCCCAAGAATATGGCGCTTGGCTAGGTGCCCGGTCCTTCCGGGATCTGTGGGGGGCGCTCCGGGGGCGGGCGAGGGGCGGGCAGTGTCGTGCGAGGGAGACGATGTGCCTTGCGGGGGCACTGGCAGTGCTATCACGACGCGGCACAGATGATCCTCGCGTTGGCCATGCGGCTACTGTTGTTCGTCTGAGCGCGGAAGGAAGTGGCAAAGGGAGTGTGGCTCGAGCTTATCTTATTACGCGCCTTCGCCGCAGACCGCCTTCTGCATAATCATCATCGGCTTCCGTGACCACTGTTCTGCTGCTTCGCATGTGCGCTTCCGACTCGGTCGCCGGCCCCGCCCGGTGTTCATCGTGCGTAACGTACGTTAATTCCCTCCTGATCACCTCGACCCTCGCCCGCACGCAGCGCATCGGGGATGCGTTCGCGCGCCTGTGAGCCAGCCGTTCAAACAGCGTTGTGACACTGCCGCGCACGATCGTGTTTCTGGTCATTGCCCTCCTTGTTGAGGCAGCTGTGACGGACTCGCACGGACGTGGTTAGCAATGGCAGCCCCTTTGCGGCGGCGCACCTTGTATTCCACTGTATTTTTGGATGCTGTTGAGCAGGAGAGATGCGCATTTGACGTCGCCGCCGGTTCCCCTCGGTCGGTGAATCCCTGAAGAGCTCCCTCCTCTCTGAGATTAAGTGGTGGCGATCCGAATTTGCATCGGGTGAGCGAGACCCGTCTAGGTCGTTGTCTGTAAGCTGGGCCTGTGTTGTGGCGAGATGCGCGATGAGATGTGGTTTCGTAACGTACATGGCTGCATCAAAATTATATATAGGTGGGCAATATTCTGTGCATATGGTACGCAACGTAGCTCGTTCTGACAGACTTTGGACGAACATCGACGTGCACACAAAGACGATGCCGGGCGACAGCGGCTGCAGCGCATGTGCCTTTCGCGGATGTGGTGAGCGCCATGAGCGTAACACGCGTTACTCGACTTGAGTCACTAGGCGCCCCATATAGTAGTAACGCTGAATAGAGTTCAACTAGGGTATGGCGATAGCGGAGTTGTAACCACAGCGGAGGTGCAGCACTGCTGGTGAGCTCGTGTGGTTACAGTGGGAGGCAGCGGAGGCATATGTGAGCCCGCTGGAGGCTCGCGTGCCAATGCCAAGGGAGTGGCCATTAGGTTGGAATCGGGTAAAGAGATACTACAATCGCGATGGTGGCTGGGACTCTCCCGATGTGTGTTTGGGCGCGCGGAAGCTTAATATAGGACGCTTACAAATATATTACCCCCCCACCCGAGGGAAGTCCCCCGCTCTCTCAGCATCTCCCATCTGGCAGAGGTGCGCCATCCTAGAGAGTTCTCCCCGTCTTCGCCCTCGAACGACCTACGTGCGTTGCTGCATTCGGCCACGAGCACGACCAGTGCGCACCGCTCCTGACTCTATCGCTATCAAAGCTGTGCGCGCGCCGGTGCACAGGCGAACCATCACGCCGTCTCGCTAGTTCACTAGTGTCGTGACCGCACGCTGCGTACTTATCCCTCCCGGTGTGAAGAACTCCCCAACTCTTCCTCGTCCCCTATCATGTCTGACGATGGCCATTCCCAACAAAACGGCGGGAGTAAGGCGGCGCAACGGACGCGCAGAGTGCTGAACTGCGCGCCCTGCCGCAAGAACAAACTGAAATGCGACAGGTGCGTCCGTGCGATGGCCTTTCGTCGCCGATCCCGTTAACCGAGCATCTTCTTGCCAGGAAACGGCCATGCTCGTCATGTCAACTGCGAAGTGCGTATTGCCTGCTGCCATCGGTGTGTATGGGTGCTCACGACACGTGTCGGTCCGTTTTGCAGAGAGTGAGACCTCTTGCCGTTACGAGGATGAAGGCTATGGCGGCCAAGGCCAATGGCGTTTCGTTGGGCCGCAAGGAGAGACAATGGAGGCCTACGAGCCCGAACCCGTTAGCGATCCAGAGTCTGAGAACGCCATCAGTGTTCCCGCCGACTCGCCATGCTCCTTCCCTGCTGTTGCACCCGCTGTTAAGTGAGTGTCCTCGATGTGCCCTTCGAATGGTCTTGCTCATCCGCATATTAGCAACTCTGAAGTCGACATGGCGAACGAAATCGCAATGGTCAGACAACAATTAGAAGCTCTGGAGCGCCAATTGAAGGAGAGCAAGCAAGGCATTCCCCTCCCCGCAGTGGCTTCGCTCCGTGCGGCGACACAAGAAAATTACGCTGACGTTGAGATGGCTTTCGACGCTCCTGAGATCCAAAATTCCCCGGGTCTTTTTCTTGGACCCACAACCGACGCCTTTGCTGTGAATCAGGTAGGCTGTGATTCATCCACACACTCTAGGCGCTAAACTCTTCTTCAGTTCGCTGGCGGGCGACAGTCCCAGGGCAGTATGTCCTACCATTATGACCTTCCCATCCTCGACGTGCGTCACCACGATCCGGATCTGGTTGCCCAGCTTCCGGACCAGAACATCGTGGGGCATCTTATCAATCATTACTTCGAGTATTGCAACTGGATCTATCGGTTTGTCCACGAGCCCTCGATCCGCGACGCTTGGAAGCGGTTCCGTACGGGGCAGCCTATGTCCCGCGTCGAGCTAGCGACTGTATGCGTCGTCGTCGCCATCACTATCCGGTATCTTCCCCTGGACCATGGCATATTCCATACGCTCCGCGGAGGTGCGATCGAATTGGGCAATACCTACTTCAAGGTTTCTTGCGACCTTCTCGAGCGTCACCGGGAGATCACACCCACCCACAGGACTTACACCCTCGAGCTCGTTGAGCTCGTCTTGGCGCAGACACACTACCTCATCTTCTCGGAGAAACGGCGCGAGGAGGTCTGGGTCCTGTGTGGCGATTTGGTGACTATCACCACGGCCATGGGCCTCCATCGGGATCCCCAAAATGCATTCCCGGTTGAAACTGCCGAGCGCCGGCGTTGGGCATGGTGGAACCTTATGCTTGTTGAGCGCTGGCACGCGTTCTCACTGGGCCGTCCCATCCGTATCTCTGCCGACCACTTCGACGTGAAGTTGCCTGCGTACAATCCCCATGGCGTGGGTGAAGAGCGGCGTTTCCTTCCGAACATTGCCCTATTCAAGCTCATGCACATATCCGCGGCGACGTCGGACGAGGCGATGGCCAACATCAAGGTCACTCTGCCGATCCTGCAAGAGCGTGATAGACTCCTCACGGACTGGTTCGACGAGCTCCCGAAGGAGGTGTTCATGGGTCGCCAGGAGTTGACTGATAACCTCATCAGCCCTATACCGCACGTTCGTCGCCTCGCTGTGCAAGCGACGATTCTGCGTGGGTTGTACAACTACATCCGCTTTACCCTCCATCGCCCGAACATCCTCCTGCCGATGAGCCTCGACATCGCTATCCAGTGTGCATCTGACCTCATCGAACTCATGGCGCAGGCGCATGATTCGAACACGCCGGGTCACTTCATCTGGGGCCCGTGCCAGACGTTCTCGGTCGCCATGTTCTTCTCCCTGCAGATCATCGTCAACCCTGCACAGACTCGTGCCAACCTGTACCAGGAGCAGATCAAGAAGGCGATCACACTGTTCAAGCCGGACAGTTGTCTTCCGGGTATCGCGGATGGCGCGATCACCATCCTCGGCACGCTTGCGCCGCTCTTCCAGAGCGACTTGCTCTCCAACCCGACGCCGGAGGTGACGCGCGAGAAGCAGGAGATTCTGCAGTTGGTGAACAACATGACGTACCCGCACCGCGAGATGCCCGACATGGATGCGTTCAATGTGCCCGACTCCAACGTCTCGTTCCCGCAGACTGGGTGGATCACGGCGTCGCCCCCGCGTGCGAGCTCCGCCGCATCGTCCACGTCATCGAGTTTCGGGTATGTGGAGCCAACGCCGATGTACGCGTCGGCGGCGTGGGCACAACAGCAGTCCGCGTTCGACCCGCGTGCGTACCCCACTAGGCCGGGGCCGCTGTCGGACTCAGGACACTCGTCGTACTCGGCCCACTCGCCGCCTGCGCTGTCACCGGGTGCGTCGTCTGAGTCGAGTGGGTCGTCGAGCCCTGACTTCGGGAGCTACGTCCCGCAATACGTGGCCGCGCAGCCCTCCAGCCCGCCTGATAACATGGGCTGGGCGTATGAGTACCAAAGTCAAGTATACCCGATTGCCGACAAGATGTTCGACAACACGTACTTTGACGTACCGGGCGCGCCCGCACCGACGATGTACAACAACGTCGACGCGAACGCGAACGCGAACGCTATCCGCATTGTTAACGGCAATCGCACCGGGGCTGATTTCTAAAGGCGCAAGGAAGGAAGGTCTCTGTATATTGTCAGCATGTTCTCTCATCCTCTCTCATAGTCTCTTCGTTTCATTCGCCCACTCCGAATGACCCTTGCTTTCGTTATGCGTACGCTGTACTAATATGTGGATCGATGCATTGATGCTTGAGCCGTGCTCAAGGTGATTATGCCGCGTGCTCATGAAGAGGGCTGTGATCGCGGTTCAGCTCCATGCATACTTAGGTGAGTTGCTCTTGCGTGCAGTGTGTTCCGATACTCACGGGGCCTCGCAGCTGTTTGGTCTTGGTCTCGATACTGTATGCTTGTCTCCTATGCTCTGATGTCGGAATGCCTCGCTGTCTCTAGCCTGCGCATTGTACCACCTGTTAGGCCCGTTATGGACAATTAATTGGTTATTTGCAGAAAAGAATCGAGTGTGGCTGCCCGACCGCGCATACATCTCGAAGTCGACCGGCATCGTGGGCCCATCCGGAACGTTTGCTGATTGGGCAGCATACAAAACCGCACCTGAGATTCTCAATTTGTGGGCTGTGCCCGATGTTGCCCCATACTGCAGGTGGGTTTGGGAAGGAGGGAGCTGGACACGAGGAAGCGCAATATATCTGATGCATCTCACTAGCACACATGTGCTCGTGAAGTCCGAAGGATAGATTGTGGGCCAGTCCATATCAAAACGTTCCCGTTGTGGGCTTCCAAGAATCAACAAGTGAACAAGTAGATGTGTGTGCCTTCATTGTCTGTGTACTTCTCAGCTGGCACTAATCACTGGTTTTTGCTCAGGTGTGTCGTAACCTAAGTTTACGACTGCAGGTGAGCCGTAATGACTACATTATAACCAATCAAGTTCATTGCGTTATGGGCGATCGTTGCGATGACCCAATAGCCTTCAGTCAGTGACTGAAGTCCTGGACCAAACTACAATAAATCGCAAAATCCGTCGTCGCCTGGTTGTTTAGGTGTGTGCTCCCTCCATGGCACGTCAAGGATTTGTGAGACTCTTCCTCGTATTTCTCTCTTACAGCTCGCTCGCCCATGGTCAAGATGCCGACGGCGGCCCGACCTCCATAGGGACGGTTTGGGTGACCGACGTAGTCACCTCGTCCGTCCCGAACACGTCGGCGATGTTATCAACAGGTTCCACCGTCCTCAATACAGAGGCTACCGCTTCTGTTACGTCCTTCCTCCTGGCGCCTCCACACTTTCCCTTTCCCCATTCCCTTACCAGCACACCATCCACGGACCCGCTCGTTGTGCCGATAACGATACCAAGCGCGACTACTATCACCGACATCATGACAGATACGACAACAGCGACGTTGACGGAACCACCTGCCACCGTGACCGTCCCTGCAGCGCCAGTAACAGTAACTGATGTCGTGACTATCTCCCCGATGCCCCCTCCGACCAGCTTCCAGACGGCATGGGCCGCCCCGACGCAGATGACGAACCTATCAGCGTTCAACGTCACCTACTTTCCCTCGGGCCAGCAGAACCTGCAGATCCTCGCGGGGGCACCCCTGGATTTGGCCATCGTCGATATGGTTCTCGGGGAGGCTGCATCCGGCAACGGTCCCGCATCCTCCTCGGACTCGCAGCGAAGTGAGGCCGGGCCCGCGGTGATGCAGCTGCTTTACCCACAGGACTCGATAGACCCTGGGAACCGAGCCACGCCTGCCGGCGGCGCCGACTTCTACGCTACGCCGCTCGACCTACGTGAGGCGCGGAGCGTGGCCCTCGAGTATAGCGTATTCTTCCCGGCCGACTTCGATTGGGTCCAGGGCGGGAAGCTCCCCGGCATCTACGGCGGCAAGGTGGGCTGCTCGGGCGGGGACGCCGCGGTGACGTGCTTTAGCACTCGACTTATGTGGAGGGCTGGAGGCGCGGGAGAGCTGTACCTCGTAGGTCCCTTAGGTGTCTACTCTCGGTCCCTGAGCTAATGGTGAGTCTAGTATGCACCGAAGGACAAGCAGACTAAGGCCCTCTGTTCCACGCCACCGCAGTCAGTGTGCGATGCTGCCTATGGTCTGTCCATCGGCAGAGGCTCGTTCTATTTCGCGCCTGGGAAATGGACGCGGGTCAGGCAGACAGTTTCTCTCAACACTGCGGGGGCACAAGACGGTGGATTCCAGCTCGAAGTGAACGGCGAACGGGTGATTGATCGCTCGGACGTGTTTTATCGGGACGCTGTCAGCGCATCCCCAGAGGAATCTAGCGGTAGTAGCAGCGGCAGCAGCAACAACGGTGGTGGTAGTTCTGGTTCTGGTTCTAGTTCTAGTCCTGATTCTGGTCCTCGTTCTGGTTCTGGCGGCGGTCTACTGGGCGGCCTACTCGGACCTCTGCGGATTGCTCTGTGGCCCGATAAAAACATCCTGTTGCTGCGCGATGATGTTGACGAGGTCATGTCTGGATGGCTGAGCTCTGCCGCGGAACTCGCCCAAGTAGAATCAACAATGGAACCTGCGGCGACAGTGCCCGTCGAACTGGTGCCCACCCTGCAACCAGATACGACGACCGTGGAGAGCACATCAACTACTACGAGCCTCAGCACGGCGCAACGTCTTCCCCTGCTAGCGTTCTTCACACCAAGTGAAACAAGTACGTCCGTCGCGTATCCCACTGCGAACCCTGGAAAGAAGAGCTTGTTCGAGGACTCGGAGGCCAAGCAGTCGGAGCCTGTCGGGTTCACCGGTTTGTTCTTCAGGTGCGTGCTTTGAATTTGTCTTTACGCAACTTGTGTTAAGACGCTCACACACGGTGATCATAGTACTTTCTTCGGTGGCCACGAGCAAGAGTATGCTAGCCCGAAGGATCAATATGCGTGGTTCAGCAACTTCTCAATGACTATCGTTGCATGATCAGAGCCTGATAATACGCAAGATCTGTGTCCTGCATGCGTCTCGAGTACCGGTATATGTAGGCAGACCGGAAATACGACCTTCTGAGGAGGGGAGAGGACGGTCGTATATCGATATTCAGATTCAATGGACGTACTTCCGCCAATCTGTTCGCAGACTGAGTGTCTTTTGAACGGAACTGCTTTTACGTGTTCCTGCCCCGCACGGCGTTTACATGGAGGTGCATCCTCGTTATGCATGCTACACATATCTGCGATGACTATATGCGCTACCAAGCTTGCATATTCTTGTGAGGACTGTTCCGTCATATGCGCTGCGACTGGGCGTGCTGTCAGGCTGTCAGCGCCAGCCTGAGCGCGAGACTGCCAATTGAGGGAGATGGACTTCGCCCCCACTCCTGCCCTTCCCTCTTGCCCTTTCCTAGATCCTCTCCAGCCTTCTCCAGCCTTGGGCCCAGGGTATGACAGTACGACGCCATCTTTTTGTCTAACGCACGACAAACGCGTGGCGATTCGAGCAGCACGGATCTACATATCGGCCTCATCTCACAGCCTCACTGGCAGACAGTCTGCCCGAGTCACCGCGGGGCGAAGACGGGAAACCGCTGTTGACGAAAGGTCACCACGGTGCGTGCATCGGCGTATCTCTCTCTTGTGTACCCTCAGCTCATTCAGGGATCGTCGCGCAGCGATACAAGACTGCCCCGGGGCCACAGAACATTGATCACACTTCTACACAGTAATACCTCGTGGCGGATTCAGTATGCAGTATACTCCCGTTATCCCACCCGCTCCAGGGTCCCACTTGGCTTCCCCAAGACAGCAGCGAGCTCCCGTCGTTCCAACCCTCTCCCCCGCAAATCCGCCCGCCATGCCCCCCTGGGCAGCACAACAGACATTTCCCT
The DNA here is from genome assembly GCA_022606075.1 of Fomitopsis betulina. NCBI lineage: Eukaryota > Fungi > Basidiomycota > Agaricomycetes > Polyporales > Fomitopsidaceae > Fomitopsis > Fomitopsis betulina. The sequence goes on from JABYQK010000021.1 coordinate 148,174, forward strand.
ATATGATGAACTCCCCCGGGTCCTACCACGTCCCACCAACCGTCTTGCCGCCACATCAAGCTCAAGCCCCGACCTCGCCTCACGCACCAGTAAACAGCGGTGGGTTTTCCGCTGATTGGACAGGTTTCCCTACAAGTGCATCAGCAGCCTCCTCGCCGTATGGAACACCGCACTCAGCACACTCGCCCGCCTTCCCTCCGCAGTCTGCACCTCCGGCCGGATATAATGGCTTCCCTCCACAGTCTGCGCCTGCGACCGGATACAATGCCTTCCAACAGCCTCTGCCTGGTGGGTACGGTGGCCACCCAAACATGCCAAATATGGCCCCTGGCATGCATCCGGGGATGTGGCCCATGATGGGAATGGGGATGGGGATGCCTCTGGGGATGGGTATGGGTATGGGTATGGGTATGGGTATGCCTATGATGGGCACGCCGTATATGGCGCCACAATGGGGGGGCACACCGTACATGCCAGGACCAGGCCTCCCGCCACAGGCAGCGCCCGCTGCGCCGCCGCCTGCCGCCGCCCCAGCACAACCGCGGATGCCGCCCATGTACGCAGAGCAGTTCGATAAAGTTGACAAGTTCGCGGAGGGGCCACACTGTGGGTGATCATCTCCTTGCTCGCGAACCCGCTGACCTTTTCGATCACAGATGGGCCTGTGCTGACCCCGCTCATGGTGAAGAAGGTCAGGGCGCGGCCAGAACTGAATCCGCTCCTCATGTCTCCACCCGAGGAGGGCGACCACGACTACATAAAATGGAACATGCTCTTCCCCACTGCGCAGTGCCAGCGCTCGTCCGATCCTGCGCACCGCTCGTGGTCGAACGGACGGCACGCGCCCGCCACTTGGCCGCGCGTCACCTCACTGCGTCTCGTGTCGCGGGCGATCCCGACGCCAATCGAGGTCAGCGCGGCGAACGCAGAGGCCGGCGTGACGTGCGGGGACGTCATCGAGGCGATCTGCACGTACATGAACGGCCGTCTGTCACAGACGCAGTACGACAACGCGTCGGTGGCGCAGAAGCGCGTGCTCGCCGAGGCGTTCTACCACAACCGCTCGACCGCGCAGGGCGTGCCCGGCGGCCGCCTCCCGCAGACACTCCTCCGCTTCGACTGGCTCGGCCAGGACACGATGTATGGCGGGTGCGAGGTTAACGAGCAGTTCGTGCGCGAGCTGTGTGGCGGGCTCCTGCCGTGTGTGTTCGAGCTGAAGACGATGCGCCGGTACCCGATGACAGAGCAGGAGATCCAGGACCAGGCGCGGAGGGAGGCGGAGTCAGACTCGAGGCACAGCAGGAGCCGGCGAAGGTCGCGTGCGACGTCGAGGGCGACGTCTGTCGCCACCTCTCGTGTGAACAGTGAGCAACCAGAAGACGAAGATTGATGTTCATCCCTCAAAGAGCCACGACTTTCCCAAAACACTGCTTTCATCTTCCATTGTATATACCTTGCTTTGCAGGCTACGTTATCACTCTTCTTCACCCCCCCTTTTTTGTCTTGCTTTATTTTCGATTACAGTGGCCACTGTACGATATACCGACTGCTGGATACGATACCTCGCACTTCGTCTCTCGGCTATCGTCTTTCAATCGCTCTTGTATCCGCATAACACCCCTTTGCCGACCCAAATGTAGCTGACTGTACCATAGCAATACTAGTTTCATTTCTATTGTTGTAAACTCGAGCTGGTCCCGACGGCTCAGCAAAACGTGACATCATTGCGAAATAGCATTAAGATGCACACTGCCTATACATAAGACTAGGTGAACATCCGCGCTATAAGCGCAGCGAACACTGCAAGCAGTGCATAGAAGAGCATGACGAGGGATGAGTTCAGGGCGACAGGCCCCATCGCAGCAGCCTCCCTGAGGGCACTCTCCAGGCTCTTCGCCATAGCCTCCATCCCAAAGTACTCTCTAGCCCGCGTCTTTGCGTGACTAGCTATGGCTCCTCTCCCTTCGACAGACAGATCCATGATCTCTGCGAGGGCGTCCGCCCAGACCTCCGCGTCCGGCGGGCGGAGCCAACCGGTGCGCTCTTCCCCGGGCGCGTCAACGACGCTCTCCGTGGGCCCACCGCTGTCGCACGCGAGGACGGGGAGGCCGCATACCATGGCCTCGACGGGGCCGATGCCGAAATGCTCGTTCATGGGCGTGTAGAGGAGCGCGCGCGTCGTGGACGCGGCGAGCAGTGCGGAGCGCTGTGCGGTGGTGAAGTTGAGGAGGAAGAGCACGTCTGGATCTGCGTGCGTGACGTCGAAGAGCGGGATGGCGATGGTGGAGGAGGCAGGCACGGTGATGTTGAAGGTGAGGGAGTGGACCTTGGCGCGGTCAATCAACGTAACGAGTGTCGTTATGTTGTCTTCGAGCCGCGGGTCGTACCCGCCTGCAACAGCGGTGTTAGAACGCATGAAGATGGTAGGAGATGTGGCTTACCGGCGACAACGAGCCGCAGTGCACCCGGGGATGTGGACCGGGAGCTGTCCGCGATCCTCTTGCGGAGAAGTGCGAATGCGTCGACGGCTAGCGCGGCATTCTTCTTGCGCTCGAACCTGTTCAGGGACAGCAGGGTGGGGCGGTTTCTGCTCTTTGGTGCGCCTCAGTGGAGCACATGGAACGCCGGCAGGATCAGACGTACGACACGACGTCTAGGATATCCCGGTCTTGGCAATCATAAGATGTTGCCTCGTACGCGGACAGGTTTATCCCCGGGTAGACGACCTTGGGCGGCGATGGGATGGAGGGAAAGTGCGTTTTGAATACGCGCGCGGTGAACTGGGAATTGGCGAGTATCACATCAGCTTGTCCTGGAGCACAACATTCAGCACTTCGCTCGCGATGGCAGGAGTAAGCACTCACGGGTCGTGAGCTCCTCGAGCCAGTCCATCGGCAAGCGATAAGCCCGCTTCAGAATGCCCCCTCTCGGCCTTCCCTTCCCTTCAACATATGCTCCCTCCGCAAGAAGCTTGTCAGGGAAATGGCAATAGAAGACGACGCGGGTGCGGCCGAACACGCGCAGGAGGGGCACACATGTTGATAGTTGGTCGACGAAGTAGACGTCGTACTTGGCGGATGCTGGGCGGAGCAGGTGGGCGGTCAGGTGGATCTGGCGTGCATGCGAGAAGAGTATGTGTAATCTGCCATGGTAGGCGCGGGGGAACGGAGGGACGATATAGTGCACCTTGAGTGTCCCTACGCAGAGTCAGCGCAACGTGAGACGCTGCAAGTTCCGCTGGCGTACCGTCGCGGGTTTCGTCGAAGCAGTGGTTTGGATCATGGTGTGATGTGTAGATGACTACTTCGTGTCCGAGCTTCTGTAGACCCAGGGCAGCGTCGACGACTAGCCGTTCTGCACCACCTGCGGCAATGTTGTCAGGCCCCGCAGCGGGTTCTGGATGCTTGAACACACCTATTCCCAAGTCAGGGTGTACGAACGCAATGCGCAACTTGGCTGGTTCGGACATTCTGGACATATTGATGTATGAGAGATACGAATTATGGCATACAGGAGAGGCTAGCGGGCGGTCAAGGAAGGCTACGTAGGAACCAATCGGACACGGTCACCTGCCTTGAGGTAGGAAGGCGTCTATGCTGCGTTTCCCTTTTGCTTCCGCCCACTATCATCAAGTGTTACTCTTCTGTCGTGAGGCGATGGCACAGAGCCAAGTATTGTCGTCGATTGGGGGAAAAGACAGGGCTGTAGAAAGCACTCAAAATGGTGAGCTCTCTTCTCCATCGTCATTGCGACTGTTCACTCCCGCGCCTTTGGGTATATGCAGAACGACCCGATATCCAACAGTGGCCACCCCATACATAGTCATCAGCGATTATTTGCACCCGACGTAAAAGTGGTGTCGGATGTGTCTAGAATGAGATGTCTCCTCCGGTGAGGCTCCATATGTCCCTTTCATACTATTCTCTAAACCCGCAAGACGCATTGTGAAGGGGTCCCTTGTAGCCATCACCGCGTACTGCACCCTGACAGGAAATACGGAAGCTCGTCGTTTTAATTGCTTCATCCGCCTTGCTAGAAGCGGCATTATCGTCGGAAACCGACCTAGATTCCGCATTGACACTGTCTCGAGCGGCGTGTACTGGTCTTGGCATGCATAACATGTTGTCCGTGGTCTGATCTGTCTACAGGGAATGTAGTACGAAAAACTGATTCACCTTCTAGATTTCGGGTAGCCATTTGTCTTTGCAGGACAGCTCTTCCCATGGTGTTCAAGTACCGCATGTGAGTATGACATCGGCTACATCATTCAACTGTTGTAGACATCTTACCCATTCACTTGCCATTCGAGTCGCATGCACACATCGAGACCAAGGCTCTGGTACCTCTTGTGATCGCCCTGCTGACTCAGGCCCCAGGCTTGGCTTCTGGAAGTCACACATAATCTGTTCGGTGCGGTTTGCGGTTTTCAAGTTCATGGAAATCATATAGCTTCCGTCATCCCTCCGCACGCTGGAAGAGCTTCCACCGCGGATCCTTGTATCAAAGTCAGCACCCGACTGTTGCGCGGTGCAAAGCCCTTTATGGCCGCGTTTCCCCTCTCAGACTCTTAAGACTGAGGTCTGTGCCGTCATGTTCTACACTAGGCTCAGTCAGTTATGCAGTTTCGGCGTTAGTGGTGAGCTGATCGGCTTCTTCCGTTTAGGTTACTCGTTCGGAACAGAGATGCGTTGAACCGTTGTCCTACCTGAGTTAGGCCCCCAATCAGGACGAGGTGCGCGTGTATCACTGCTCTTCTCTGAAGTAAACATTGACTGTTTTTTCGGGTGCAGGGGGAGAACCTCGGCTTCTACTTGAAGTCGCGTTCCCACCGCTAGCGAAGGCCCACTTGCCTTTACGGGAGACCGCCCAACGGCTAGGTGCTACTCCGTTGTGGAATGAAGCGGAGGGACTTAATATTCGCGGTAAACTGCGATGTAGCATGCAAGCACGGACATCCGAATAGCAGCACGGTCATTCATCGTGCGGTTGTGGTCCCCTTCGGAGTATGGTCACCACCTCTGCAGAACCCGCGAATAACGTACATGGATCTTCCGAGCGGGCCTTGGCCTCTCCACGGTCATCTCCGCAGCGATGTGAAGCCGCGAGTGCGCAGATGGTCATGTCGCTTACTGCGTTATGCTTGTGTTCTTTTGCATGATGCGTCCAATCGTCCGGGCCTGTCACGACGGAGTGAGACCATCTGTCGCCTTGTCAAGCTGCCTGACGCGGATCCGAGGCACTTTCAATTCAAGGATGAAATTCTTGGCACAGTGTGGCGTGCCTCTCGTGCGGAAACCCCGGACCCATAAGAAGACGCCTCCTCTGTTTCCCTCTTTTCGTACACACCACCACCTTCTTCGTCACCACCATGCCTTCCCAGACGGAAGCGAAGCCGGCGCAGACCTACTCGGAAGACCACCTCCCAGAATTCACGCCCATGCCCTGGTAAGCACTCTCGGCACCGATTCGGACCACGCTCAATATGCTTGGCTACAGGTCTTTGAGCGAGATTCGTGCCGCTATTCCTGCGCACTGCCACGTGCGGCAGACGTGGAAGGGTCTGCTGTATTTAGCCCGCGACTGTGTTCTAGCGGCTATCGCGTGGAAGCTCGCCTTGTACATCGACCCTACATTCCGAAACTCATACGTGGCGCACCATCTCACTCCTCTGGGAGCTGAGGCAGCACGCTGGGCCGCCTGGCTTGTTTAGTGCGCAGTCTTTTCCACTCTGATGCGCAACACGAGGTCTGACACATCCACAGTTGGTGGTTCCAGGGATTGATTTTCACTGGTATCTGGGTCATCGGCCACGAGGTAGGATTCAGCGCAGAGTCTATCAGGTGCAGTTGAGATAGTTGCATCTGCAGTGCGGGCATAGCGCGTTCTCCGCCAGCAAGCGTGTCTGCGATGTAGTCGGATATGTGAGTAACGCGCGCTCGCAGCCCAGAGATGATAGATTGTCACCTTCTGACGGTGCGTGGATAGATCACGCACACACTACTCTGGACGCCATACTTCAGCTGGCAGATCTCGCACCACCGGCACCACAGCAACCATGCGTCGATAGAACGCGACGAGGTGTACGTTCCGAAGACGCGCAGCGACCTTGGCATCCCGAAGGATGGCGAGGCTACGTTTGATTACGAGGACTACTTTGGGGACACGCCGATATATACACTCTGCATGCTCATCGGCCAGCAGCTGCTCGCCTTCCCGGCGTACCTCTGTGCGTGCGAGACCGTGTGCTTGACGTCCGTCGTGGTGGCTGACATGCGGACCTGCCAATTAGTCTTCAACGTTTCTGGCCAGAAGAATTACCCAAAATGGACGAATCACTTCGACCGTACGTCAGTGACCAGTACGGATGCACAACGACTGACCGGGATGCGTTTTGAATAGCGAATTCTACGCTCTTCACCAAGAGGCAGCGCAATGTGGTCATTCTGTCGAATCTCGGCATCGCATTCATGTGTTGGGCGACCATGGAAGCTAGCAGGCTGTGGGGGACGGTTACAGTTATCAAGTATTACGGCATCCCTTGGCTACTCGTAACCCATTGGTGCGTCGACATGTCGTACGCTGTCCGCGCTCTGTGTTCGACAGTGATCCGTTTGGCAGGTTTGTCATGATCACGTACCTCCATCACACCGACATGGAGCTCCCCCACTACCGCAACGGCCAGTGGAACTTCCAGCGGGGCGCTGCCGCAACGGTTGACCGTAACTTCCTCGGGGCGCAAGGCAGGTTCTTCCTGCACGACGTCGCCCACTTCCATGTGATCCATCACTTCTTCCCTATGATGCCTTTCTGTGAGTTGCCTGTCGCTCTGGCCACCACCCACCGCACTAACCGCGTCCGCGTCCGCTAGACAACGGCGCTGAGGCCACGCAGTACCTGAAGGCTTTCATTGGCGATCACTATCGGTACTCCGATAAGCCCGTCTTCAAGGCACTCTGGGAGACGTATAATGATTGCCAGTTTGTCGAGGATGAAGGTCAGTGCTTACTGACCGTTCGTGTCGGTAAGACTCGCTCACTTTGTCCGTCGTCCAGGTGACGTCGTGTTCTACCGCGACCGCAAAGGGCAAGCGCGAGTGAAGCCCGCTCAAGTGTGCAGCACTACGGCCGAGTCCGTAAACCCCATCAAAGTGTGACAGCCGCGAGAACGACTTCACGGTTTATCGCGCGTCTTTGGCCCGGGGACGCGCGGCATGAATAGGGCTCACGGAAGAAGTATCAGTTTCTCCCGTGAGCGTTGATGAAAGGCGAGACATACAATGATGCCTTCCATAGATTTACCAAGATCCTTTCCCTGTCATTTGACTCTTACATGCCTTCCTACCCAGCGAATGTATCATTCCGTCTTCATCTGTGCTGCTTGTGAGTTACGGCGTCAATTCCCGATTACAGTCTATTTTGCCCATTTCATCTCTGTGACGGGTTCGATCAATGCAGGAAGATCACAGAGTCAGCATTCGTGACAATAGCCTACTAGATAACCTCCGATTTAGGAGGTCTTGCTTTCCCCACCAAGCAGTTGACTACGTGCCTTGGTACCCTAAGGAGCTTCGACAAATATTGTTGCTAGCAGAGTCTTGGCTAGCCGCTTTGTTCTTTGGTCGACCCCGCCATTTTGCCTATAAAACCACCTTGCTGTCAATCGTGCCCAACTATCTCATCCATAACACCAGTCTGTTTTCGCCCTCCATGTCCCCGAACAAACGAGCGAAGGTCAAGCGCACGAAGGCCCCATGCTCGGTCTACGTCGATGATGGAGGCGAGGTGATCCCACGATTTGCCACGCACCTATCATTGCCAAGCTCAGGCATATATGATCTTTCGCCCGGACTTCGACTGGAGAAAGCAGCAATCCAAGCGCGGCGATAGCTCCACGAAACTTGCCCTCATGATGCCTACTCTCAATGATACCGCAATGCCCGGCATATCAGCCAGTAGTGCCCCCGAGGGTTAAAACGTTGAGCTGTGGACCTCTGCTGGCTCAGCAGAATGAGACAACACTCCGGCGAGGAACAATCACACTGGCAGTGAGTCCGCCTTCTATTTTGGCAGTTTATTGAAGATCATGTATCATTACAAACAGGACGCAAAGTAGGTATGAAGCAGAATCATTGGTTAGTCGTATCCGCCTACTTTGTTGGGTGCCACGGCCAGAAATAGTCGAATCAATGACTTCAATTGCAAAGGTGTACACACAACCGAACATACCTTGGAACAACGCAGGTGCTAGCCTGAGAATTATTTCACTGGCCTGCTATATGTTGCGAATGAAAGTAGATGATGTTGTGTGAAGCTACAATTCAGCAACAGAGGGTTCATTACTACAGATCGAGTACAGAAGAAGTAGCAAGGGAACCTATGCAACACGTTGAATACAGAAACGAAGAAAAAACCATAATACAGCACGCCAGTGTTCAATACTGCGACAAGCTGAGAACGAAGATGTTTGAGGCAGAATAGCCTAGCCTCTGTTTGGCGTAGTGGTCTTTTCGAGACATATCCTTGAAATATACGAACTCGCGGAGCCAATCTAAGGCCGCATACATATGAGTATCATGTTTTCTAAGACCAGTGAAGACGCGTCACGTACCCGCCCTGCGCAGCCGCTGAGGCGCAGGTGTCGGCTGCGCGGAGTAGTACGCAGACCACCCGCTGCCTGCTGCACCACCCGTCGAAGCATACCGCTTGATCGCTTCCTGGTTCCGGACGTGCAGCTTGCCGAGCTCCTCGTCCGTGACCATCGTCTCAGAATACCTGTGCTCGTGCCAGTCAGCGCTGTGTGGCTGCCCGGGTTAGGGAAGGATGCACTCTCTCCAGAGCGTCGTGCAGACGTCGTTGAGTGTGACTCCGTTGGGGTTCTTCACGAGCGTGCACCATGGGCTGATCTCGGTAATGATGATGAGGGTGTCGACGCGCGGGAGTGTAGCGGGCTCGTCTTTCGCAGTGAAGGGGAGGTCGCGGTCGCGGGACTCAAAGTTGAATCCACCAGTTTGGCCTGTAGAGCACGTTGGTGATATCAGAAACAAAGAAGTGAGACGAGTCGGTTTCGGACGTGCCTGTTGACAGGTTGAACGAGAGTTGGAAACTGCCCTGCTCTCCTGCGAGGATGGGATGAAGCTCCAGAGCTACATTCTCGAGAAGATAAAGATCTGTCTGTGTGAGCACGGGCCCAACTGTGTGCGTAGTAATATCTTAGAGCCAGAACTGTGGCGCGAAATGCCAACATACGCACACGAATTGCCGGGAGCCCACTTGGGGACTGCAACCCAATCTTGTGCGCTCATCTTCGATGCTCTAGCGAGTCTTTCGCGAAGATTATCAGAGGAGGGAGAGAGCTTCCGAAGGGATAATAAGATGTGGGACTGGAGCAAGACCGGAGTAAGATGTAGGGCAATAGCAGGGCAAGGGTTGTGCAGCCTCGAGGCAGCAGCTCCGTGGTCTTTCTCGAGGCAGTGGGTGGCGCCTGCGTATCGATGACTAGATCGCATGACCGATTCGGGTGATAGTGCTGTGCCATGAGATGGTATGGAAAGCGGTGTAGCAGTGAGCCGTAGCAATCCACAAAATGCATGTTGAGGGAGCTACGAGGTACTGGGTAGGGATGGCCCTCGCTTGGACTTGGAACTGAAGGGACCGTTGCACGATATAACCCACAGGCGCCCATGATCAGGATTCGATCACGGTCGCACCGTGCTCAGACCTCACCACCATCTAGGCGATTCGTTCGCATTGGCCTTCACATATCCGCACATATACGTTTCATCTGACTGGTGGCATGGCACCGAAAGGCGGCAACGCAAAGAAAGAGTCGGGGAGAGCGAAGAAGGCAGAGAACGAGGCGAAGAAGCAGCAAGCGGCGGAGGTCGACAAGGTGCGTCCCTTCATGCATTCCAAGCAGCATTTTCAGAAACTGGATTTACTTCCCAGGAGCGTAAGGAAGCGGACAGGTGGGGGGATGGAGCCAAGGGAGCCAAGAAGGGCGAGGACAAGGAGGCCAAGCGACTAGCAGAGTTAGCACGGAGAGCGGAAAACGCACGATTGCTAGCAGAGGAGGAGGCGTCTACGACGGTCAAGAAGACTGCACCAAAGGCAGGGGCGAAGAAATCGGCGCCCAAAGTCCCCAAGCCCGCAGGACCTGGTGCGATCGCAGCAGGAGGCGGCCTCGAGGGTGCACCGGAGAAGGAAAGGGAGCGGTCTGCACCACCGGAGGAGCCCGAGTCATTCGCTGCGACTGGCCTCGATAACGCACTTGACCTCCTCGAGATTGTTACTGCCAAGATGGACAAAGCTAGCGTCGGCCAACGCGCGGCGGGCCTCGAGCAGCATCCTGAGGTACGCATGGTCCTCGCATTGGTTCTGCTCGGTCTTGCTCACCCCTGAGTATCTCCGTAGCGGAGGTTCAAGGCTGCGTTCGAAGCTTATAAAGAGCGCGAGCTACCCAGCCTGCGAGCAGACGTGTGTATATACTGCTCACGATACGATGCCTATAGTAATCGCATTTCAACAGCGCCCTGGATTGCGTCTACAACAGTATCAAGTAAGTTCTCATGCGCGCCAGTATATGGTGCAGTACTGACTACACATTGCAGGAAGTTCTGTATAAGCAATTCCAGAAATCGCCGGAGAACCCGTACGCTTCCTATGATTGTGAAGCTACGCATGTTATAATTGACACCCCATGTACAGCTTCAATCAAGTCACAGTCGCGTACGATGCGTCGAAGGACGAGAAAGTGGAGGCACTCAAGAGCAAACACGCTGCCGTGGAGAATAGGCTCCGGTCTCCTTGATTTCACTGCGCGGCGCATGAGATCCGGAGTGCGCATCAGACAGTCTCCGCCGCTGTGCTGTATCATATAGGAAGGGGGTAGGCAACGGCAAGTGTATCGTCAGCACAATGTACGAATGTAGAATATCGATGACCGTTGTACTGAAATAGGTTTCATCACCGGCGCAGGCAGAGAGTACTCTTCTCATACATCGAACAGCCATCGGCTCGGACTCGCGTGATGAGTGATGCACTGTGGGCACCGTAGCTCAGTTGAGCCAGGGATCGCCGGATATCTATCGATATTTCAACTGCAAAGAAGTGATCCCACACACTCAGTGTGGTCGACTGGCGACAATGGTACTAGGCACATGGTGCTTGTCACTGCTCTCCAATCGGGAGGGGGAGGCAAACGTCGGGACTCGAGTGGTCACCACGGAGAGAGTTCAGCCTCATCAATCAAGGCAATTAGCTTGCGGATCCCCCTGGTGCAGCTACGATGTCGAGGCCTATCGAGGCTGCGCAGGGCCGCGCCGGCCGTGCGCCACATCTTGAAGGTCTTGCAGTGCCAGGCAGTGCCGCTCCTCAGTATCATATCCACACCTTGCATCGATTTAATGTCTCCTTGTGTAGCTGACCTGCCAACAGAATGAGTCGTTCATGCGGCGCACCATCATGCGGAGCCGATACACCGTACGCCTTCGACACCGCCGAGCATGTGGCTGCCTTCAGGCTGCCCAATGGTGTCCTACTTCAAATGACGGCGAGGTCTTTCTAGTGTGTATCCACACCTTGCATCAGCCGATATCTCCTTGTGTAGCTGACCTGACAATGACGACAGAGTATTCAGAGGTATTCATGCATCACGGTGCAGGATCATCATGATGCGGCACCAATCCACGATGCCGTAGATCTAGGGTGGGCCGAGTCGCGGTATATAACAGTAAGAGACGTGAATGAATCCTACCAAGCCCTGCTATTTCTTTTCTTGGGCCTACTGAAAGCAGCGGCACTGGTTGGTGAGATACTGAATCGTTGCCTGCGTGCTCGCAGGAGCCTGATATTGACATCCCTCTAATAGTCCTGCCGGATTTAAAACAAGCTCTGCATCAAAACCCGTTACCCCTTCACCACAGGCTTGTACATAAAAACAAGATGCACCTCACCACTGCATTATCCGTCCTCCTGGCCGCAGCGGCTTCGGTCCCCGCGGTTCTAGCAATTCCCTTCGACTATTCTGGGTAAGCTCTCACTCATTTCGCCGGCATCAGAACACAAACTAACGTCGAGGCCGCCTATAGCGAGATGGGGCTAGAAGCTCGCGGCGGTGCGGAGCCCTCGCACTACGCCCTGCGCTCGCTCGACGACATCGAGTTGCTCGTACGCGCGCTCGAATACGACGATCTCCTCGCGGCGCGCGACGCCGCAAACCTGCGTTGGTTCGACGCGCGGGGATTCGACGAGCTCGAGGCGCGAACGCCGCCACGTACGACCACTCCGCCTGGGGCAGCACCGGCCTACTCACGCCACGACCCTATCAACGGAGAGAAGCCCAGTTATATGAGGACAGACCCTAACCCACCACCGAAGTACAAGAAGCACGACCCCCTGAAGAAGAAGTCAGCAAAGCGTACATTAGGACTCATTTGAGGGCTGGGGGCCAGTCTCCTGGAGGTAGGGGGCCCCGTGTCGATAGGATGTACTGTGCTGAGTCTCGACATTCGCCGTACTGTGTAAGTCCATACATCACCTGACCTGTATTACGTAAAGCCACGCGACCCTCCAAACCTTTTCCGAGGTAGAGGGGGATTAAGATTGGGGAGTTTGAATTGGCGGGGATGGCGAGGGTCGGGGTGGGTGTGGAGTAGGTGCGGGGAGTGAATGTAGGTGGCGGGATTGTGGCGCAAGTATAGCGGGCGATGGTAGTCTGAGAGAGGCGAGGCACGAGCCGATCGCAGACGTGAGTCTAAGTACCGTAGTGTGTGGATTAGGCGCGCAACGCTTCTCTCGTTGCGCGTCCACTTGGCCTCCGCCAGCGAAAGCACTTAGAGCTTTCGCAAGGCTTCCGTCGCTTTTCATTTCTGGTCTAGAATAGTAAACTCCTTTGGTGCGGACTAGCTTATTGCGGACTCTGTCTCCATCAGTCACACGCATGGCGAATATACCTGTCGACCCCAACACGCTGGAGGCGCCCGACTTTGCCCTCGAGCATTATGCCGAGAGCAGGCAACCGTTGGTCGAGGCTGGGCTAACAGAAGAACAGGCCATCGCGGTACTCACACGGACTTGGACAGCAGGAAACGAGCGCGACAAGCAAGCATGGCAAGAGCGGACCAACGCAGAAGCTCAGGCAACGCGGGATCAGGCGTTAGCCGCCGAGGAGGCAGCCAACCAGCGCAGAGAGCTCGACAAGCAAGAAGCTGAGCAGGCCCGGAAGGACGAACTGAAGAAGAACAGAGACAAGTACGTTCCCATCCCAGATCGTCCGCCGCCCTCGGGATCACTTGTTCTCGCTGCGCCGTACGCGACTCGACGCCTCGAGAAGGGGCAGTACATCGAGTTATACTACTACACTAACCAGGGGCTCCTGGCCGCGGCGGCAGCTGTCACGCAGGTAGACGACGAAGCGCTAGCCATGCGCACCAACAGCGATGGCACCATGTCCTGGGTGCCGGCAGCTTCGCTTCGCAGCGCTAAGGCAGTCATTCCGGACAGCGAACTTACCTGGGAACAGTTCCGCGAAGCGGTCCCGCGCCTCATCGTGGCTATGCAGCAGGCCAAGTGGGCGGAGGAACGCGTCCTCATGCTCGCCAAATTCTGGGGAAACCTCCAGGTTCACCCCTTTCAACAATCCTGCGACGCGCTCGATACTCGCACACTGATTGCATACCAGGCGGAGCAGCGGCAGAAGTGGCACCAAGCCATTCACGCGCCCGACGGCGCATGGAACATTTCGATACTGTCAGAAACGATCCTACGCGAGACACGAGACCGCGTGTACAGAAAAGAGCGAGCTGCGAAGGATGCAGAGAACGACGTGAGTACTCCCCTCCCATTCGGAAGGGTAGAATACTGAACAGGACTTCTTCGCCTCAACGCATATACGCCTACCTTCGGCTCAACATGAACATTCTCAACGCACCACACACCTTGCAACACGCAACATGCATCACGCATCACGCATCACGCATCACGCAACATGCATCACGCATCACGCATCACGCATCACGCATCACGCATCACGCATCGCGCACCACCGCACCGTGTGTCGCGCTTTACCTCACGCAACACACTTTCTCCTTGCATCACCCATACACCCGCTTGCGCGGCTCTCAGGCTCGCCTGAACGCGCTCATGGCACTCCACCAAAGCCCCGCCAGTCGAGACGGAACATCAGCCCAGCGATCCGCTTCCAGCACAAGTGCTGGCGACGGAGGAGCAATCCGTGCCAAATCGTACAAGAAAGCCAGTACAACAGCACCATACCCAGACCGCAAGCCGTCTTTTCCGAGCGGCGCAGCCGGCCCCGTCCTCTCGGCCTGCGCCATCTGCTTGGGACGCCACCAGCACCGTGTCTACAACTGCGACGCCAAGAAGACATGGGACCAGGCTTACGACACCATCACCAAGCGCATCGAAAAGAGCCTCGTACTTATCGACAGCGGGCGAACAATCTGCTGCGACTGGCAGCGAGCGACCGGGTGCGCCAGCCGTGCACACGATTCCCGTCACCTCTGCTCCGGGTGTGGAAAACCGACGCATGGGGCCCAGGACTGCCCTCGAGCGCAACGCGCTTGAACCGTGCACGCCCTATCGCGCCGACCGCTGGGAAGAGCTCCTTCAGGCCAGCGGACTGGCGAGCCGTTATCCTGGCTTGGTCGATGGGCTCCGACGTGGTTTCAATTTCTCCTTCCCAGCAGTACATAACACGCAGGCACCACCAAACCGGCCATCAGCAGAGGAGCACGGGGCCGTATTCCGTCAGCTCATCGAGCGCGAATCCGCTGCGGGACGATACGTGGGTCCGTTCTCAGAACACGAGCTCGAGCAACTCCTGGGTGCTTTCCAGTCCTCTCCAATCTCGATCATACCCAAGCCTGCAAAGCCGGGACATTACCGCATCATCCAGAACTTCTCCTTCCCACACACGCCCTCAGCCTTCCATCCCAACCCATCCATCAATTCTTTCATCGACTCCGATCAGTTCCCTTGCACCTGGGGAACATTCGCAACAGTTTGCCTCTTGGTCTGGAGACTCCCCCCCGGCTCGCAGGCTGCAGTCCGGGACGTCGCTGAGGCGTATCGGACGGTTCCCCTACATCCAAGCCAGTGGCCAGCTGGCGTTGTCAGAGCAGGGCCAGATGAGCTGCACGTTGACACCTGTCTGGCCTTCGGGGCCTCACCTTCGGCAGGTGGCTACGGAGGAATTGCGGACGCTGGTACGGACCTGGTACGAGCGCACGGCATGGGCCCGCTCAGCAAGTGGGTCGACGATCACTTCTTCATGCGCATCCGGCGAGAGTACCTCCAGGAGTACAACAGCCGACGAGCGATCTGGGCGAAGGACCTGGCGGAGCATGGCCGGCATCACTCGGGAGGGCGCATATGGTTTGGTGGTAGGCAGTTCGAGGACGGCACCATCGAGCAGTTCGACGAGGACTGCGCATTCCCACTGCGCGACTTATCCGCAAGCTCCCCTCGCAGCGAGGAGGATGCGGCTTACTCATACTGCATTGCAGATGTGGACGCCCTCTCTGAAGACTTGGGCATTCCCTGGGAGAAGAGCAAGGACTGCGACTTCAACTTCTCCCAGGTCTTCGCTGGGCTGGAGTGGGACCTACAGGCATGCACGGTTGGCCTTCCGGCGAGGAAGGCCGACAGATACCTGGCTGCAATCGAGGAGTGGCAACAGCACCCGACGCGCACCTACACCCTACAGGTCGCGCAGAAGCTATATGGTAAGCTCCTACACTGCACCCTGGTCATCCCAAGGGGACGCGCCTACCTCACCGGCTTGGAAGCCATGCTTTGAGTCTGCGGTGACCGTCCTTTCGTGCCACACTCCCCCGTTCGATCCATACGCACAGATCTTGAGTGGTGGGTGGAGGTCCTCCAGCAGCCACGTCTCAGGCGACCCATCCCCTACCCTGTCCGGCTCGTCGATCTCGCCGCATTCTCAGATGCAAGCTCCGGCATCGGGATCACAATCACTATTGGTGACTGCTGGCGTGCTTGGAGGCTCATTCCTGGCTGGCGCACCGTGGGAGGCGAGCGCGACATCGGATGGGCAGAGGCCGTCGGTTTCCAGTTACTCGTGCTCTCCATCACCAGCGCTCGCGGCGTGGATGAACACTACCGACTTTTCGGCGACAATCTCGGCGTCGTTGAAGGCTGGCGCAACCGACGGAGCAAGAATGCCAGCGTCAACCTGGTCTTCCGACAGCTCCTCTCACATCTACACGACGCTGGCAACACCGAGTGCATACACACAGCTTACGTCCCCAGCGCACACAATCCTGCAGATAGACCCTCTCGAGGTATATACCCGTCACATGCTCTCCTCCTCCCTCCTGTTCCCCTACCCACCGGCCTCGGCCAGTTCCTCATCGATGCAGTCGAGCCCCTCACTCCCCTCGAGCTGTGCTTACACCGCAAAGGCCGATATCCCACAGCCGCCGCCAAGTGCATTGACCGCGCTCTGGAGCGTGCTCGCACCGAGCAACAACATCATACCGACGATGTCCTCGACTGGTACATCCGCACCAATGCTAGCTGGGACGAGTCAGACCACCAGTAGATTCGTTAATGTGACGCCCCTTAGCACATCCGTGTCCAAGCGGAAGGGTAGAGCATATCCGCAGGCCCTCATGCCAAAGCCCTCGGACCTGAGGCCACACTGCCTGGCGCGGGACCGTTTACAGGTCTGGAGACCGCAGGTTGCTCGAGCAGCAAAAGATCGCGATGGACAAAAGGTGGGCGACATTGCGCAGCACGACCTTGACCGTATTCTCGAGGCAATAGTCTCCTCGTATGCAACAGGTACACGCGAGTCCTATGGTGCGGGCCTGCTCGCCTTCCATGTGTTTTGTGATGCACGAGGTGTTGCAGAAGAGCAGCGCGCCCCGGCAAGTCGGATATTGATACTCACATTCATCGCAAACTGCACAGGAGTATATTCAGGCGCCACAGTACGGAACTACGTGGCGGGAATCCACGCATGGCACACTCTACACGGAGCTCCTTGGACAATGGAAGAAGACGAGCTTAAAGCGCTACTCAAGGGTGCAGACAAGCGGGCACCACCAGGATCGAAGCGGCCCAAGAGGCGCCCAGTTCTCGTCACCTTCCTCATGGCAGCCAAGGGCAAGTTGAACCTCAGTGAGCCGCTCGATGCTGCCGTCTGGGCATGCATCACTACAACATTCTTTGCGGCGGCCCGATTAGGCGAGTTCACGCTACCTAACCTGACCGCTTTTCAGGCCGAGCGACACGTGAAGCCCAGCGATGTAAGGCGGGACGAGGACAGGCATGGCCACAAGGTCACGGTCATTCACCTCCCGTCGACCAAGGTCGCGCCACTCGAAGGCGAAGATGTTTACTGGGCTGCGCAAACTGGGACGGTCGATCCAGAAGAGGCCCTAGAGAATCACATGCAAGTCAACAAGCCCGACGCCAACGGACACCTCTTTGCGTGGCGGCATCGCCAAGGAACAAGGGTGTTAACCAAGAAGGATCCGCTCAGACGCATGGATGAAGTAGCAGCATCACTGGGCGAAATCCCGATGAAAGGACATGGCCTGAGAATCGGGGCAACACTCGAATACCTATTGCGCGGAGTACCATTCGACGTGGTGAAGTCAATCGGGCGCTGGAGCGGGGACAGCTTCAAGCTGTACCTTCGCAAGCACGCCGTCATCATGGCGCCTTACCTGCAGGACTCGCCAGTACTGGACGAGATTACACGCTACACAATGCCACCGCAGCCACCACGGCGATAGGGCTATACAGCCTTTGCATAACTACCTTATACTAGGTGCGTCGACTTCCACCTGGGAGTGCTGGCTGAGCAGCTACGCGTCGCCTTAGCTTCTTCCGTTTTGGGTATCGCAGCTCATCCGTCGCTCCACAGGTCCCGGAGGTTCGTTTTGGGCCGGGCAGCCCGAAGGGCTGCGCCCCGCACTCGCTACTATATCATCCCTCCATAATCACTCAACGATTCTGATTACAGGGCGAGCCTTGATCTCTATCTGCTTGCCCCTCATGTACTGAAGTAACACTCTTATAATCAGCCTCTGTCCGAACGAGGTACCCAGACATATAACATTGCACAAACTATCGACACGGGCCCCCTACCTCGCCGGAGTGAACGGGCAGGAGACTGGCTGGGGGCAGGCTTAGTGCGCATAGGGGCCATCTTTCTTAGCGAGCATTCTGATTGGCTCCCCTCATCGCTGGCTTCGCGTCGCGTGACCGTTCCCTCCGTGAGTGTGTGCTCATAGTAGTAGAGGCTCTTACGTTCTACTTTTCTGGAACATTATTACTACCGCCTCTGTCCTGTTCATCGTCCTCGCCATGTGCCTTCATGCCAACAGGCATACCACCCCCACTCAGCTTCATGCGCAAGCTCGCATACTTTCTCCGTTGCGCTGCACTCACGCTCGGCCGCACCTTCAGCAGCGCCCGCTCGAAATCCTGCACCCCAACCACGATCTTCGCCTCCTCACCCTCACACACACCTTCCCCGGCACCCTGCTCCAGCTTGTCTAGTGCGCCGAGCGTCCGCCGCAACGCCACGACGCCCGCCTCGCGCACAACCGCGGCAATATCCGCACCGCTATATCCCTCGCCACGCTCGCGAACCATCGCCTCCACCGCCACGCGCTCCTGCTCTCCAGCGAGGGGCACGCGCCGCATAAGAGTGCGCACGATTTCTCTGCGCTCCTCCGCGCTCGGCAAGTCGACGTACAGCAGCTTGTCCAACCGGCCGGGGCGGCACATCGCGGGGTCAATCATGTCTGGCCGGTTCGTCGCCGCTATAACGTACACCGCGCGCCGCGCATCGAGTCCGTCTAGTTCTGTCAGGAGCGTGTTCACGACACGCGCGGACGACTCCGACAGGGTTTCGTCCCGCCGCGGGACCAGCGCATCGAGCTCGTCGAAGAAAATCACACACGGCGCGGACGCGCGGGCGCGCGAGAACACCTGTCGCACCGCGCGCTCACTCTCACCGACGTACTAGAGGGAATCAGTCGTGGGCACGCCACGGGCACGAATGATAGCTCACCTTGTTGAGCAGCTCCGGGCCCTTCACGCTGATGAAGTTCGCCCGACTCTCGTTCGCAACTGCCTTAGCGAGCAGCGTCTTCCCGCACCCGGGCGGGCCCCACATCAGCACGCCACACGCCTGCTCGACGCCGACGCTCCTGAATAGCTCTGGCCGGCGGATCGGCTGCACGATCGCCATGTGCAGCTCCTCGCGCGTCGCATGCAGCGCGCCAACGTCCGCCCAGGTGACGTCGGGAACCGTCGCGAAGCCCTCGCGCTTCGCGGACGGCTGCACATGCTTCAGCGCGGCGTGGAAGTCCGCAGATGTGATGCAGAGCGTAGAAAGCTGCTCTGGCGTCAGCGGGGAGGGGTGTGCGCGTAGAAAATGTACGATAGAGGAGGCGATTGGTGTCGTGAGGTTCAAATTCGCGAATGGCACGAGCGTGCTTGGCGCTGCTGGTACCTGAGGCTCAGTCTCAGCGGAAGGGGTATCGACCTGCATAGAAAAGTCGCCATCGGTGGATAATTGCAAATTTTCAGGGAGGACGAGTGTGCCATCCGAGATTTGCTGGAAGATACGCTTCACAGCTATGATACCGGCGGCGCCAATGAGTGCTGTGAGATCGGCACCGACATATCCTGGCGTCGCCTTTGCCAAGGCCGTGAAGTCGAAGTCGCCTTCAAGTCTCAGCTTCGAACATAGAACGCGAAGAATCCTGTGAACATATATAATTATCAGTAGCGATATAGGGCGCAGGGGGATTGGGTATTTACTGTGCTCGTGCCTCATCATCTGGCACACCCATGCTGATCTCATGGTCGAATCTACCCGCTCTGCGTAAAGCAGCATCGAGTGAGTCAGGCCGGTTTGTCGCGCCAATGACGACAATGGGTTTTCCATTCGTCTTGTCCCAAGACATGTCTGTCCGAAGCATTCAGCCAACAGTCATAAGGTGCGCTAGGCTGTACGCACCATCCATGCATGTGAGGAATTGAGCGACTATCCGTCTCTCCATCTCCCTCTGCGCGCTCTCACGTTTCGGCGTGATGGCGTCTATCTCGTCGATGAATAGCAAACATGGGGCAATCCGTTTCGCCTCTTCGAAGGTATCCCGTAGGGTCTTTTCAGACTCTCCAGACATCCCGGACACAATGGACGGTGCGGAGATGTTGATGAAAGGTACGCCGAGTTCCTAGCAGATCGTAAGTGAACCGAAGATGTGAACGGGCAGGAGATACGCACTCCCGCAATCGCATTCGCCAATAGCGTCTTGCCACAACCCGGCGGGCCATGGAGGAGAACGCCTCTTGGAGGCTGCACACCCGTGTGGATGTATATTTCGGGATGACAGAGGGGCATCGCGACGAGCTCTAACATCTTCTCAATACACGCGTCCACTCCTCCTAGGTCGGACAATCGTGTAGCGGGCGGAGTATAGTCCTTCGAGATGCTGCCTCCGGCCTGAGATGACAGCTTAACCCTCTTGTTGCTTTCCTCTCTAGTTCTCCCTGCCCGCGTACGCCGTTTGCCATTGGCTGCTGCGGGTGGCGCCTCCGAGGTCGAGGTCGCCTCGCCTTCCGGAGGTTGGACAACTATGGCTGAGTTCAACTCTTCTACGTGTGGTGGTTTAGGCGTTGAATGACTTGATTCTGCCGCAGCAGGAGTGGGTACCGGAGTCGGGTTGGCGGGTGAATTCAAATTGATTTTTGCATGGCGATGAGCCGACCACAGGCCTTGCATTGAGCGATTCAGCGCATTCGAGCCCTATCTGATTGGTTGTAAGCAATATACACGTTCCAGTGTGGACACCTACCGATATCTCCATTGTTCAGTCTGCGTCTGTCTGGGACTCAGAGAAAGCGATCCTGTGGATCAAGCGCTCACGCTCTGGTGCAGCCTGAATCAGCGCCACCAAAACAGAGGTATCTCACGCCACAGCAAAAGCTTACATAAGCTCATTGATTTTCTTTAAATCTCGCGTTGCCGCGTTGCCCTCCACAACCCGTCTCGCTCATCCCCACCTCTTTTCTTCATAATCACGTCGCATCATGTCTTTCACGCCCCCGAGGCCTCCATCTCTGACGAGTAACTCTGGCCCGCCTACACCACAGCACACGAATACCCTGGTGATCACACAGTTACCTGCGGCGTTCTTCGCCCCTGTGGTACTCGACGCGCTGCGAGATCACTTCGCCACTTACGGTCCTATCTATGCATGGGCGCCCCTAAGATCTTTCTACAGGATCATCGTAGTGTATCATTCCGAGGACGATGCAGAGCACGCGAAGGAGAGCTGTGACCGCATCGTCGTCGGCTCGACGGACAACAAGTACGCCACATTCATTGCTTTGCTCCTTGTATATCTCATTCAACTGCTCCATAGCCCTGCGGTGATACTCAGAGTTTACCGCGCCGACCGAACCACTATCTTGACGCCGACAGGCAGTGGCGAGGGCAACATCTACCTCCGCCCTCCAAAGCAAGACAAGAACTTCCTCATATCTCCCCCGGGCTCCCCTCCTATCGGCTGGGAGCCCATCCGGGAAGAGCCGCCGAACGCTACTCCTCTCGCGGACGACCTCATGGTTGCCCTGAAGAAGCTGAAGCTGCAGGAGGACAGCCGGCACCGAGCGCCCGGCCTAGAGGTGCTGATCGCGCCGGAGGACGACGGTGTCGGCATCAGCGTCTTCGTTGAAGACTGCGATGTAGGTGGCGAAGAGCCAGAGGACCGTGAGGAAGACTGGGTTTACGGTCAGATGACCCCCGCACAGGCCCGATGGAAGCCTATCCCGACAGCCGTGCCTCCTGTGGCGATGCGTGTATGATGAAATGGTGAGTAAGACTACCAGCTGTTGTGTGTTTATCGTGTACCGGAGACTCGCATCCCGCTACGATGATACCTTCTACAGACCTGTACCGATATCCTCTGGATGATGCGGACAAAATAGATTGCCTTTTTTCACTGAGCTCTTCCTTGTTTTGTTGTATATGCGTTCTATCGGTGCTGAGCTAACATATCTCGAAGTAGATCGCCCCTCACTGGAAGTCAGCATCGCCATACTAGATCGATCATAGTGAGTAGCTTCATCCCTATTTCGTGATGTGATGAAAACCAATCAGACCTGTTCTGACTCCCGTATGGTGAAAAAACTTTTATTGCCAAATATTTCTTCTGATCTCTTTGTGACTTTGTATCCGTGTTGTCGATGATACTGACTGTTTCTACAGGTCATCGTGTTACATTTGCTTGTACTCATCAACCTCTCAATCTCGTTTAGTCTCGTTTAATCGGATATGTATCATAGGCGGACACGGACTCTGTGTACTTATATACACTGGTAATAGATGATTCCACAACTGTATATCCTTGTATATTGTACTGGTCCCTAAGGATGTTCGGAACAATATTCACGCATAGTATAGATGATGCTCTGGACACAATTTCATGGCTTGACAATTCAGTGGTATATGGCCAGGTGTGTTCCTTCGCAAAAGGTTCATGCTTGCTGATGTCCTTGGAACGTGTGGAATCACGGGTGGTCATTCATAGCTTCGAAATGTGACAGCAGGCCCGCTGAGACCAACATTGGGACCTGAACGGGCCCGGTGTGTGCTTGAATCTCTCGCAGGGGGAGGAGGGGGGGCGGGTATATGTGGGCGGTTGGGTAGCGGTCCATGTGGCTCTTCACTCGAAATAATGATGCATGCAACCTTGTTCCACGCGGTGTGTACGGCGTTTGCGGATGTGCAACCTTGATAACCTTTTAGATGGAGAAAGAAGGGAGGTCTCACGTACGGTCCTAGTCTCGAGAGCCTAGTAAGTACTATTTATGCAGGTTACTGTGTGAGGGGCGAGTTGATTACGTATGTCACAGTTTGGCTGCACGGGCGCCAAACTGTTGTGACACGGGCGTCTACTCAAACAAGGACAATGAACGGCGCAGTGGAAGACAATAACGAGGACTGGCACAGCGACAACAACAAAAACAACACCGCAACCATGGAATTTTATTCACCGCAAATCAATTTCAGGCTCGTGGCGTATGCAGCTCTATTCCCCCTCCCCTCCTCTCCATCCCACGACCACCACAGTCTCTCCTTCCCTGTACGAGCCCGACATGCGCTTGGGCTTCCTCCCCTTACTACCACTCCTTTGGACCTCAGTCGTTGGTATGTCCATTCAAATACTGACAGAGGTGTAGTGTCTGACGTGGAGGGTTAGCTGCGCAATCTGTGTCGGTCGTTTGCGTTGCAGGGCAATGCCTGGAAGGATATACCAATATCACTTGTGAGTCTCCAACCAATGCATCATCTTATCCTGGCTTACCGTTAGCAGTGGGGGCGACCTTGTCGGCATCAGGATCCTCGACTAGCTTGCAACTCCTTCCGGGGGAGTACACTTCCACGACCAACCCCGAACTACTACATGAACTCCTCACGTCTTCGAGCGCCTCACTGTCCGCTAGTGCTGGGTTCTCCGTCAACAAGTCCGTTGCGCTCCCACTCGATATCTCCCTGCAGCCCGGCTTCGCTGCATACTCAGGTGCTAACTACTCTGGCGAGAGCACGTTCAACGCTCTCCCGACCAATGTATCGACGAACTCTACGAAGCAGCTTTCTGCAGGCTCCATCGCCCTCGCGTCTGACATCTGGATGTCTGTGTCTGGCTCATCGTCTAGCAATCGCATCATCCTATGGGATTCCGTCCCCGATGTCTCGCAGCTCCCTTCAAGCAGCTTTGGCAGCTCACTCACGCTCTTGGACATGCAATCCACCGCGTGTTCGTCCCCATGCTCGTCCGGCGGCATATGCTCTTCAACCGGCAAGTGTGTCTGCCAGAGTGGCTTCACCGGGTCGTCCTGCGAGTCATGTGTTTCCGGACACTTCGGGCCTACCTGCGAGGCCTGCCCTGCTGGTTGCCTCGATTGCGACGATGGCATATCTGGCACTGGGACTTGCCTCCAGTTCAACGTCACGAATGCGCCGTCTACGTGCAACTGTGTCAACGGCGAATGCGGCTCCAATGGCAAGTGCACCTGCAATGCAGGATGGACTACCTCGTCGAACGGGACGGCGTGCTCCACATGCGCAAAGGGATTCTTTTTGGACTCGAGCGGCAATTGCGAGAGTGAGTGACTTCATTTCCCTCGTAATCAATCACAGGCTAACGACGCATGTTCCAGTCTGCGCTTTAGGATGCGAAGAGTGTGCTAACGGTACTGGCGACTGCATCACATGTGGCTCCGATTTCACGCAGAGCTCGAACGACGCTACGCAGTGCCTTGCTGTCCAGCAGACAACCTCCGGCGGAACCCAGTGTCCTGATGGCAGCTTCAGTAATGGCTCGTCTTGCGAGCAGTGCTCTTCGCTCTGCCAGACCTGCAACGGCGCGACGTCCAACGACTGTATCATCTGCGCCACGGGATCCTACAAGCTCAACGGCAGCTGTGTATCGACTAGTAGCTCTGGCGTCTGTGAGAATTCGAACATGATCGCCAACAACAACAAGCATGAATGCGACAGTAAGCTTTTTCATGCTTCTTGATGTCAACAGTTGTGCTGACGTAGACATAGGCTGTCCGGCAAAGTGCACGACATGCGGTATCCCGAACTTCACCACTGCGTCGACGACGAACCAAGCCCAATGCACTGGGTGTCTTGCTGGCTTCGTCCTTTCGAATGGGTCTTGCATCGCAAGCTGCCCGTCGGGGACTTTCCTGAGCCTGAAGGACAACCTCACATGCACAGGTGAGTTGGTCCAGATAGTCATGCAAGGCTCTTGCTGACCAGGCATATGACAGCTTGTGATTCGTCTTGCAAGACATGCGCTGGATCCGCGGACTTCTGTCTGTCATGCTCAAACAGCCAACTCGCATCCAACGGTACTTGCGTATCCTCCTGCCCCTCTGGCACCATCAGCTCTTCTGGGACATGTCTCGCTTGCCATCCAGACTGCGCAACTTGCTCTGGCACCTTGTTCAACCAGTGCTCCAGCTGTTCTTCTGACCGGCCCGTCCTCAGCAACGGACGCTGCCTCCCGACGTGCTCGCAATCACAATTCTTCGACACTGCGACGTCCTCCTGCCAGTCGTGCGACTCGAGTTGCTCCAGTTGCTCCGGGTCGGGGGCAAACAATTGTCTTGCGTGCTCAAGCTCCAGTCAGATCGTGCGCGGAGGCACTTGTGTTTCGGCCGGCTGCAGCAACTCGAGCAGCGTCGTCTCTGGACTCGGGCTATGCCTCTCCGACCTCGTCATCACAGCCTCAAGCTCGACCAGCACGCCCTTGCCGAGCATAACGGGCATCAACTCGAACACGACCATCTCGACGACCAGGTCGCTCGAATGGTGGCAGATCCTGCTCATGACGCTCGGTTGCGCCTTCATCTTCCTCGTCATCGTTGTCCTCTGGCGCCGGCGCATGCGCAGGAAGCGTGCGCAGGCTACGAAGGCGTTCGCGGCGGCCAAGCAGCTCAACGCGCCGCGCAGCTGGCGCGCGCGCTTCCTGCGCTTCTTTGGGCACCACCCGCCGCGCCGCGAGTGGATGGTCCCGGACGAGGAGCGCGATGTCAAGCTCGCGCGGCTGCACAAGCAGCAGCACTACGCGCCGGTGGAGACGCGCGACGGGCCGGAGCCACTTGATCACGACGACGACGGCTGGGAGGCTCGCAGGAACCAGCGTGGATCGCTGGTGACGATGTCGAGCGAGTCGTTGTATACGCATATCACCGGCCAGCCGCGTCGCATGCCGGAGCCTCGTCAGCCTGCGCGGAATGCGCGCGACCTGCTGCCCTCCCGGTTCTCGGACACTACCCTGGGTTCGCACGAGATTCTTCAGCTCAAAAAGGATCTAGCGGAGAGGGAGCGGGAGCGCGCTCTTACGCCTGCGCAGGAGTACGCGCGATCGTGGATGGTGCAGGGGGACGACGAGAGCCGGCGGGGGTCGTACTGGATGAAGCCCAACCACACTGGCGGCTCGAAGAACCCTTTCCGGCGATGAGCTCGACGATCGCATAATTTTTTTCTCTTTTGTTCTCATTTGCATGACATGGACCTTTGTACGTACGTCTGGATGACCGACATTTTCGCGACGATGCCTCGCACATGACTATCCCTGATTCGCTGTAGTATACGTACGCTGACGTGTAGTCATATGTAGCCTTAATTCACATACCATCCGCTGGCAATGGAAGTATATACAATAATAGATAGCGAATCCGCGACATTACATGGAACATATATAGTAAGGTGGTATAGCTGGAGCCAACTCAGCAATTGCAGCCCGAGGCGTTCTGGTCGAGGCCCTTGCCTGGCGTTACAGTGCCAGCCTTGGAATTTGCTGGTGCTGGAGGCGCAGAGTCGATGCTACACCGCGGGTCAGACGAAGGCACCACGGACGCTGGCACGACGTACCTGTCCTTTATTTGTCTTGACATGACGATGAAGGCCTCCTCGACGTTCGCGGCCGTCTTCGCTGACGTCTCGAGGAAGGGTATTTGCAACTGGTTTGCAAATTCCTGCGTGTAGCAAGCATTCTATTAGTATGGGGTGGATCGCGGGAATGAGGTATCATACCTGCGCCGTATTGTATTCAACGGCCTTCTTCTCTACGAGATCCGACTTGTTGCCAATGATGAGTTTCTTGACCGCTTCTGACGCGTACCGCTCAATCTCCGTCAGCCAGCCCTTGACGTTGGCGAATGAGTCTAAGAGGGGATTGTAGTTATATAGAAGGACTCTCCGAGCTGTCAGAACGAATAGCGTACCAGGGTCCGTAACGTCGTATACCACCACGATACCATGTGCTCCTCTGTAGTATGCTGCCGCTATCGTGCGGAACCGCTCCTGACCTGAGGAGCATCAGCTATGCTTCGGTCTACTAGGTATACGCTAGCGTACCTGCTGTGTCCCACTGTGAGGCGCAAAGGCAATCATCAGCACGCTGTACGCATATGTCCACCAGAATGGGACCGAGCACTGCCATGATATACAAATACAAATGGTCCTGCCATAATGCGCCAGCAAGGCTTTCCTTCTTCATAACGCGTACCCGAGGCCGCCAGCGAAACGAAGACTCACGATCTGTAGCTTCACAGTCTTTCCCTCCAGCTCAATGGTGCGAATCTTGAAGTCCACGCCGATGGTGCTCAGGTAGCTGTCCGTGAAGTTGTCCTCCGCGAACCGCAATAGGAGACATGACTGTGATGAAAGGCCAGGCTCAGTGTCGTTGCCGCTGAATTTGACTGCGCACGCTCTTCACCTTGCCCACTCCGGAGTCTCCAATCAGCAGGAGCTTGAAGAGATAGTCGTAGCCGTCGGGCATGGCGTTTCAGAGCTAGTAAGTGGTGGCTGACGGTGGGAAGCGGAGGAAGCAGTCGGTCGACGATGCGGGTGCAGGGTAGGTGGTGCGGGTCCGGTTCAAGTGGTCAGGGATGCTGGATGTGATTCACAGCCTTGCAGTGCTTTGGACGGCGCGCTGTAGGTCTCAGGATAGCCATCAAATTATGTCCGAGTCGGCATCCCCGCCACAAGCGCCGCGCCTGTGGCTGAGATCGCACACGGGCCGCCGCCGCCGCACTGAACTCTTACATCTCATTAACCTTTGTTGCACAGTCACTTAACTTGCAGGATGCCCATTGGAGGGAAAACCTCACACATACTGGGGCATTCAGGCCTGCGTGTTGGACTCGGTATCTTAGTCAAGCATCAACATTACTATTCAACGTCCGTCAATGCTTCGAGCGCATGCTCATCGTTCTCATCGTCGGGACTGTGAGACAGTCGCAATGAGCAAGCTACACACAGACCCAGGATGATCACTTACACATCATGAGACCCTTGATATCCTTGACGCGCGACTGCTCGATGCCTTTCCTCAGCAGCAGAACCCTGACACTCGCCCATGCGAGTAGCAGACAACCAAACGCAGCAGGGATCAGCCAGTAGAGGGGCGACAGGTGGTACGTGCCGCCAAAGACGACGTGCAGCGGTGGGGTGTAGATGATGAAGATGCCCAGGCATGCGCCGGCGAGGATACCGGCGAAGTTGTAGTAGTTCCCGACGATAGACTTGCCGAAGGGGAAGGAGAACTTCGCTTTGACAGCAAAGACGTTGAAACACTGGATAATGAATATCGAGAGATAGACTGCCCATACATAGTGAATTCAACTTGGTAATGCGGGAGGCGAGAGTAGATTACGCACCAATGGACTGCGCCTTCGCTAATGCCTCAACTTGACCAGTGGCGTCGATCACCTGGCCTCTTGTGTTGATGAAGTCCGGACTTGACTTCTGGAAGTAGGCTGAATACTCACACTCGTCAGCCGGTAAGGCCTGCACAAAGAGATTGAGCTACGCACTAGCAGTCGTCGATGCTTGCGCAATCCGCAGGTCTGTCGGGGTGAAGCCGCTCTTGTAGAAGACAACAAAGTATGCCACGAGGGCTCCGATCATCTCGATGACGCCAGCCTCCAGGTAGGAGTAGCTCAAGAGCTTGCTATCGACCAAGGACTCGTCTTCCGACCGCTCGGTTGCGTTCTCCCAAAACTCCCTCGTAAATGGTTGGACGAACTTGGAGGAGAGGGAGGAGATGCGACTCGGCGGGATGACATCACCCGTCTCCGTATCGCGGCGCAATGTCTTCGTCCGATGGAGAGCTCTCCTCTTCAAGGACATGATTGACCGCTCGTTGACAGGTTTCCGTGGTGCCATCCGCATGAGGCCGTCTTTCGTCTCTGGCTTGTCCCATGCAAATGAAAGCTAAAGCGATCTTTGTGTCAGAGCAGTCTATTTTAGGAGACCATCGCTGCTTACTGCTACGAAGAGCTCAAAGCCGAGATCTACATGGTAGAACTCAGAGTAAGCGCGAGAAACAGCAAGGCAAATCGGACGCGTACCGATGACTAGAATCAGGATGGCAGGCAGCGGAAGGGGGATGGGCACGACGACATAGAGTAACTGCGGAATGACCTCCGGCGTACTGTGTGATATCGTGTATTGAATCGACCGCTTCAAATTGACGAAGATCTGGCGGCCCTCCGCGACGCCCTCTGCGACAGCGTTGGTACAAGATTAGTATTGACAAGATGTGTTGACTTACTGACGGTGGACGCGAAGTTGTCGTCGAGGAGGATCATGTTGGCGGCTTCCTTCGAGACGTCAGAACCAGATATGTTCATAGCAATGCCGAGATCTGCTTTCTTCAACGCCGGGGAGTCGTTAACACCGTCACCCGTCCTTCAGATACGCGTGAGTATACAGGCGCGTGGGTAGTGGCACGGACTCACACTCCGACGATGTGACCAAGTGCCTGAGCGTGCTTAACTGAGAATCATTGTGAGCGGCATTCGCCTACGCGAATGTGACTGGACCTCATACCAATTTCGAGCTTGTGTTGGGGCGACGTACGTGCAAATACAATTTCTTGCTTCGAGAAAACTGAAACCCAATGTTAGCGAGAATCACAACTCCAATAAAATATATGTTTACTCTGATCCCATTGCCAGCCTTGCAAGCCGTCGATGTCGTCGCCGTGCACGACCACTGCGTCAACCTCATCTTCATAAATCTCCCCGATAGGCCGCCCCGTCTTTGCGCTCAGTGTCTCCTTCGTTTCACCGAGAATCAGGTTGATCTTGCGTGCGATGGCCTCGGCAGTCTTCGGGTGGTCGCCGGTCACCATCATCACCTTGATGCCAGCGAGACGCAACGTCCCAATGGCCTCACGCACGCCGTGCTTGGGAGGGTCCTCCAGCGAGATAAGGCCGCAGAAACAGTACGCCTCACAGGGGTAGTTCCCGTCATTCTTCGAAAATGCATATCCCGCGTCGTATTCTTCCGAGGACAGGAGCTTCTGCGCGCACGCGATGACACGGTGACCACGGGATGCCATGTACTGTAGTCTGGATGTAAGTTATGCATATGGGAAGGAGGCGAGAGGCGAACGTTATAAGCTTCGTCGTACGCTGCCTTGAACTCATCCGACATTGGCTCCATCTGACCGTCCTTCAGGTATGTCGAGCATTTGGCCAGGACACGCTCAGGAGCGCCCTTGAGGTACAGCGTCAAGCGACCGGCTGCATGTGGCTTGTCAAGCTGGGTTCACGTCAGTTTCGGGCGAGAACAAAAGGACCGTATGGCATGGAGGGCACGCACAATCACCAGCGCCCACTTGTTCGACGAATTGAACGGGATTTCGAACACCTTGGGGTGCTGCTTGTGCAGTCCATCATAGTCCGCAATCTGGCGTCCGGCAAACCGCGTCAGTCCCGTCTCCGTAGCGTCGCCCAGGATTTGGCGCTGCTCGAACGGCACATCCGTCTTGTCGAACTTCACCCGCGAGTTCAAAGCCGCGATGTCGACCATCTCGCGCATGCCCGGAGCAGTGATAGTGAAAGTCTCTGTTTCTTCGGTGTCGTTATTAGATTGGAAGGCGGTGTACATCTTGCCCCCGCTCCAGAGGTTGGTGACAGTCATTTGGTTGCGCGTGAGGGTCCCGGTCTTATCGGTGGCGAGCAGTGTAAGCTGAGAAACAAGTGAGACATGGGAGATAACACTACGCATCATGGACAGCTCACCGATCCTAGCGTCTCCACGCCTTGCAGGTCCTTAACAAGCACGTTCTGCGCGGCCATTCGCTTGGCAGCGATCGAGAGCAGAAGAGTGACAACCGACGGCAGACCTTCCGGTACAAATGCAACCAGAATGGAGACTGCGAAGGTGACGGTCTGAGCACCCTTGCCCTTGTACACCGTGGTGATGCCGACGACGAAGAACACAACAGCGAAGATGATGGCAATAGCGGAGACCATCATGACGAAGCGCGAACTATTGAGAATAGTAAGCATTTTCATACACGGACAACATGTTGGGAAAACATGCGTACATCTCCACAGCCAGAGGGCTCTTGTTACCTGTTTCACCACCGGTGAGGGCGGCAATTTGGCCGATGAGCGTGTGGTCTCCTGTACGGACAACGACGCCCCATCCTTCACCGTTGACGGCCAAAGTGGAGTTGAAGACCTAGTACCAAGTTAATGATCATAGATATGTGAAGTTGAGCTTGTATACCAAGTTCTCAGCCTCAACCGGCCTCAGGTGCTTGCTGCCTTCGGGAACGCCAAGGCGCTCTTGCGCCTCCGATTCACCCGTGAGGTTGCTGTTGTCGACTTTCAGATCTGTGGCGGCGAAGATGATCAGGTCCGCAGGTGTCTTGTCGCCCGTGCGCTGTGCCCGCGTGTCTTGTCAGTGAAACCTGTCACGTCGATCGTAGAGGCGGTACTAACCAGGAGGACGACGTCACCCTTCACAAGATCTGCCGCAGGAACGGACGTGATCGATCCATCACGAACGACGTGGCACGAGGGAGGGATCATGGCCAAAAATGACGCGAGGATTGCCTCCGACTTCTGGAGCTGGAAGAACTCAATGAAGGCATTGAGGAAGGCGACGGCTATAAGAATCCCTCCGAGGTAAGTGTTTTGGAAGTTATCCTATATGGGACTGGCGTCGGAGGAAAGCTACAGGATAGTAATGTCGGGGAACACACCTTGAAGTCGATACCAAGCAAGATGTACTCGAGGATGCCGGCAACGATGAGCAGGATATTGAACATTGTTATAAGACAGTCCATATACTGGTAATGAAAGCCAGATGAGCTGGTGCATGATAGGCAACCTCAACAGCGTACCTTGCGGAAGGCAGACTTCTTCTTGGGTGGGGTGAGTACATTGTGCCCGTCACGCGCCAGTCTGGCCTTCGCTTCATCAGCTGTGAGGCCATATGAGAGGTGGGGCTCCTTCGTATCAATCGAGGTCTCGAGGGCTGCACCAAGTTGGTCGTACGATAGGCTGTGCTCGTAGATGTCGACGTTGTCGATATTGTTTCCATTCTTGCCCTTGCCCTTGTGTTCGCTGAGGTGCTCGTAGCCAGCGGCGGCAAGTTCGATGTCTTCCTTGGTCAACTCGCGCTTCATTTCCACACCCCTGGGCCGAAGATGCTGCAGCTTCTCCTCGCGGATATCGCCATGATCGTCGGGGAACGCAACCGCTCGCGTGGCAGTGACCCCCTCGTCCGTAGGAAGTGCGGGGAGGACAGAGACGTCTGGCTGACTTTTCTCGGGGTCCATGATAACAGCACACGGTCAGAGTTTGTCGAGGTAGAAGAGGTGAATCTGCCAGAGGGCAGGAGAGGGTGGGAGGAGATGTGCTGCCCCAATAGTCTCCTTCTTGCCTTATACATGTTTGATTGAGAGCGGACCTGGGAGACGGCTGAGGGCTTTCTAGCGAGGAGGGAGGTCCGAACGAAGATTTCCTGCGGTTAACGTTATCCGATGGCACATGCGCACTGTGATTGGAGCTCTATGCCATCCCTGAGGAGGAGGGGCGAACAGCCAAAAGCCCTCAGAGGCTGATGGCGTGAATTTCGCCGCCACCGGTACAGAATGAGCGCCCACGTGGCGGCGTACACCGGTGCTAGACGCGTCCGCGGCACAGTCCTCTTCACGAGTGCCTCGAGGTATGGCGAATGTCTTGCGCTATGAGACTCGCCTGGTCGCTTCCGACGCCCTGGAGCGCCGCGGGCAATCTACACATGGGAATAGGCATTGCGACGCAAAAGACCTGCGAAAATCATCAATGTCACTGTTGGGTCGAACAACGCTGAGCAGGTATAGGACTACTCACTACATGATTATCTTCTGGCAGCGTCCAGACGAGCTTGATTCCGCGAGGTTCCCGAGTTCAGATCCGGACAAGAGCGGACATACCGCTGACAGTAAGCTTCGGATAAGCCATATATATCTCCTAGCTGCATTGTTAGCGGTATCAAGAAGGTCAACGGGTGGATCACCACTAGCATGAGACACAGCTAGATCCTTGGAGCTCGATCCGACGGGATTCGCGAAACATAGCTGCTAACCGGATTGACCACCGCCGAAGCTTCGGCCAGTCGACAGCGACGGAAATGACAATAAGACTCACATCAATAAACTTTGCTTGGTGTCAAGCAAGCAATGTATGCAGATACCCGGGTCTACTTTCTGTATGATATGGCAAGTCACAAGTGTAGCGAAGACCTGCGGAGACCCCAAACGACTAAACTCGATCCCCGGTTCCTCCCGCACAGCGGCGGTGGCGTCGAAATGTCATTTAAATACGGAAGGCATGCAAGAACGACGGGGATACGCCGGGCCACTGAGTGCAATTCTGTGTGGGCCTCTGTGGGTTGCTACGCAGCATTTGGGTTTGATCCCCACTCTTCCTGAACATTCATGAGATGGGGCGTGGATGCGAGAAGCAAGACGGATGAGGAAAAGTTGCCGACCAGCGTGTGGCATAGTACGAACTCAATTTCGTTCTCGCATATCGCAGCGCACGGGCCGTATACTCTACATGTCCACCAACGCAAGCTGCTTAGATGCCAACGTTTGCAGTTCCACCGAGCTTCAATTCCGAGCACCGATGCACGAGCCTCACGCAACGGGCGCTATGTCCTGCGTCAACACATACCGATACCGCACCTTCCCGGCCTTCACATTCTCCACCGCCTCCTTCGCACGGCTCATCGGGAGTTCCTGCACCCACGGCTTCACGTTCTTCTCCGCAGCGAGCTTCAGCATCGCGTTGCAGTCGTCCTTGGAACCGATGTGCGACCCGCCGATGAACGCGCCATTGAGCAGGTCGAACGCGTGCATCTCTGGCAATGGGTTGTTCGAGTCGGGCAGGCCAACGTTTATAAACTTTCCGTGGACCTCTAGCATCGATAGGTACGTCTTCAGTGGTCGGTCCGGCCGGAAGACGTCGATGGTTGAGATGAGGATATCGAGCTCCCCGACGTAGGGCTTGTAGAAGTCCTGTCCGGGGAAATAGAATCGTTGGTCGATCAGGCAAGTGTGTCGGAGAAGCGGCTAGGAAGAGCGTACATCGTCATGTGTGCTGATCACATGTTTGGCACCCATCTTCCTCGCGTCCTCCAATTTTGATGTGCTATGTGTGAAGGCATATACTTCCGCACCCATTGCCGCTGCGAACAGGACGGCGTAGTGCCCAAGACCCCCGATACCCATGACACCGACCTTCGTGCCGGGGCGCACACCGTTTCTCCTCAGCGGAGAGTACACAGTCAGACCGGCACAGAACATGGACGCCGCATCCTTCGACTCGATGGCTTCCGGGATGGTGAACACGAACTGCTGGTGTGCACGGATGGCGGTCGAATACCCGCCTTGTGCGAAGACGCCGTCCGGGTAATACGAGTTCTAGCATCGTCGCGTCAGATGCGCGGGTCAAGTATCCAGGAGCGAGCAGCACGTACGTATGTATCGACCATACCGTCATTGCAGTAGTTCTCATTGCCGTTCTTGCAGCGCTTACACTTCATGCAACTGCCGATCTGGGCACCGATGCCGACGCGCTGGCCGACCTTGAACTCCTCGACGTTTTTGCCGACGCGGGTGGCGATCCCGACGATCTCGTGGCCGACGACAAGCGGGAGCGTGCCGGTGCTGCCCCAGCCCTGGCTGAGAGTGTGCACGTCCGAGCCGCAGACACCGCAGTGCGTGATGGCGAGCTCGACGTCGTCGTCCAGAAAGTTCTTGGGCTGGAACGACACTATGTCGAGCGTGCTCCAGGCGGAGGGGTCTGACAATACCAGGTCAGCACTCCTCCGGGACCGTTTTACGGAGCCAATTTGCTACATACTCGTCAATGCGTAGCCCTTGAATTCAACCATGGTGTTGTCCGCTGGGTAAGCTGTTGCAGCTGCGCTGTCGTTGTCAATGGGAGTGTCCTTCGTCTCTCACAGTGCACCACATATATAGGCACCCAGCAGATAGTCTTACAAAGGGCATGCCGTCTGGGCTCCGTCGGCATGGAATTCCGGTCCGCGAGCGCGATCGACAATGTCGAGTTCAGGCGTATTATTTCTTCTCGAGCGGCACATCTTGGAGTCCTCGCTACCCCGCGCCGGGATAGAGAGCGTGGATTGGCGCGTCCGTGGGTTCAGCCAGTGCACATTAGCTATGCGGGGTCGCGCAGCAGGGCCCGAACGTTGAGAGTACATTCAAGAACCAGGCGCGGAATGACCGGCGCTGACGCACGGCCGCCGTGATGGTCGCAATTATATCGGGGGAACTGTAGACACCTACGTCAGAGAATACAGTAGATTTATAGGTCCACGCACGCTGTTGACGAAGTTCATCTCCCAGCCGCGCCGAAGACTTCGATTTGTCGTGCCGTGGTGTGATGCAGCCAAAATACCTATCACGAAGGCCGAGCTTGCCGTAGACCGCATAAGTGAACATCGATAGCCTATGCGGGAGGGATGATCACGGCCGAGATGGAGTACAACCATACTTGTGCACTATAGTACAATTTTAAAATAACTGTACAACCAGATAAGTAAGCCACGTCCAGGAGAAAGAATCACCATGTTCAATGATATCGTACATTCAAGACAACATTAGTGGCGCAGAGCAGGAGTGGTATAAATACAAATGCAAGGAAGGGGGCTTAAAGGTCACCTGGGAATTCAGGACACGTCATGAAGGGCTGCGAGCAGTCGGATAACTCACGACTAGAACTGCAACACCTCCTTAAACTTCGTCCCATTGTCGAACTTGCGCATCGACCGTATGCTGACTGCGTCGGATCCTTGGCGGTGATGAGAGCTCTGGACGCTGAATCGTCCTTCCCTGCTGTCCGTAGGCGTGGGTGGACTGTTCGAACGCTCGCTGGAAGTCGGGGACGGAGAAGAGGTGAAGGGGTCATGGTATCGGGAGGCAGCATCCTCCTGATGTGCAGGGGCTTGCAGCTCGACCGAGTCCGCGCTCGGGTCGTCGTCGCTGCCTGGCAGGCGGGTGTCGATATGAAGAGAAGGGGAAGGGGCAGCAGCGGCAGCGCGTTCTTGCTCACGTACGAGTTCGTCATGCGCCTTGTAATATGGCAACTCGTCTCGTGCGTCCCAGTCCTCGTCGTTCGCGCGGACCCAGCCCTCTGCGCGGCGCCGTCCGAACGGTCGTGTGAGCTTGGACAGCCATGATGGTGCGTGAAAGCCGCTATGAGGGGAGGACGGGCGGGCCTGCCTAGCTTGCAGCCGCCGTGTCCGCCGCAGCTGGCGCTCGGAGGGAGAGGGGTCGTACCATTTGAGAAGGACGAAAACGAGGATAGAGCAGATGAGAACGACGACTCCGAGGGCGACGACTAGAGCGATGAAGGCCACGGACGATCCGTTGATTTCAGGGATCTCTGTCGCCCTAGTGACAGCCCGTTCCTGTGAACAAAGCACAGCAGTTAGAAGTCATCTCCATCGGCTGATACGGTTGAACTCACGGGGTGCGGGTTGCTCGATGGCACGAGCGTTTCTCCCGCTCGTATGAGGGGCATCGACGATGTTTGTGGGGAAGCTGCGGTCGTTCGTCGCACACAGATAGCGCAGAGATAGAATACAGGTGGGAGTGGTAGGTGTACGACAAGCGTTGTCGTGCAGGCTGAGGTTTGTGGAGCCCCAAAGGTGTAGCGCCGACTTGGTTCGACCCAGTCCAGAGCGGCCCGCGCCTACCGCGACCAAATTCAGCAATATGCGACCATCGACGCTGGCGGCTGCAACTGTTTACCTCGACACTTCGAATTGCCCGTCAATACTCTTCAAATTCGTGATCTCTTCGGCTACTCTCGCTACAGACCGCGCTTGAGGTGGACATGTTCGCTTTTCGGGTCTCATCGCAGCACAATCGCACAGGTTCAGACGACATATAAAACAAGTGATCCATATTGACTTTTTTTCTCTGTGGTATCGTCCTCACCTCGAAATCGCAGGATAAACGACTCTATGAACGAAACGGTATACTAAGCTACACGCATATATGCTACATATGTACAACGCACAACGGGGACAGGAACCAGGGGGATATAAACATAGAGTATAATGTACGTGTCCATCAGCTCATAACGTCGTATCTAAACGTCAACCTACATAACATGTTCATAAACAGGCGTTACCATTCGTTCAGCAGCCTTGCGTGTCACCCTCGAAGTTGAAGAATTCGTTGAGGTCGACGTCGGGCATATGCGACGTGCCGTACGACCCGGCGGGGATGCCCAGGTCCTGCAGCCCTATCGCATACGACTGGAAGTCGGCATCGGCGTCATACGTGCCGATGGCGGCGTCGAATTGCCTCGTCCCTTGCCATGCCCACGCGTCCCCGACCGCATCGAGGGGCATACCCGTCATCCCAGCAACTTGTGGCAGGAGCCCCGTGTGCACGGTTCCGGGGAAGTCGGATGTCTTGGGCGTGCGGTCGTAGTCGACCATGACTCCCTGCACCATGGTCCCGGGCCCGGCGCTGAACGCTTCGGGCGGCCACATCCCCGGGTCTGTAGACTGCTGAGACTCGGGCAATACATAGGTCTGCGGAGGCATAAGCTGCATGGGAGGCGTGGGTAGTCTTTGTGTGGTAGGACTTGCCCCGGTGATGGCTACGGTGAGGACTGGCGCTTGGTTCCAGTTGGCGAGCGAAGACGACACCACGGTGAGCGGAGAGGGGAACGCGCCAGATGTCGTTGCCGCCCTGCGCCTTCGCAGGAGGGGGCTCCCTGCCGCAGGGCTGGTGACGCTGGACATGGTCGCTGGTGGGCGAAGACCAGGGAAACCCGCGACAGCCTGAAATCAGAGAATCATCGTAAGCATTACATTCGTTGCTGGTATGCTGCAGTAGACTCACCGGCATGTTAGAGCTACCATACATGAACGCGCCCGGGGCACTCTGCAACGACGATGCCGAGGAGGGCTGCGCAAGCTCGGCGCCCTGTGCACCTGACCACAAGTTTAACCCGGCATCAAGGGGCTCGATGGGCCACGCGAATGGATTGGGATCCGCGTACTGCGAGGAATGATCCATGTATAACCCGGACTTCCCGTCGAACGACTCGCCGGAGAACTGCATAGCATCGCTAGCCCCCGAGTACCCCGAGAGCAACAGCGAGTGTTCGAATTGGTGATGCAGTGGTGGCGCGCTAAGCCGAGAAGGCATGGACGACGATCGCCCTTCGAATCGCGTGGACGTCGTGGGGCTGTTATCGCGGAATGGCGTGTCGAGAGGCTCCGGGGAGGGAGACGAATAGGCGAGGCTGACTGGACTCGAAGGCGACGTGCAGTCGCTCGCTGACTCGGACTCGGAAGAAGACCGCATGGCAGCGCGCCGAACGAGAGACTCGACCTGCTCGCGCCGGGAGATGGAGACGATCCCCCGTTGGCCGTCGCTCTGGCGGCGCTGTGGCTTGTACCGGTAGTGGGGGTGCTTCTTGGCGTGGTCCTTACGCTCCTCCTCTGCACGCGACTTGTATGGCTCGCGTTCGGAGGCGGACAGGGCCTTCCAAGCCTCGGCCGCTCGCTTCGAAAGCGTTTTCTCGGGGGTCTTCACGGTGTCTTTGTTGGCCTGCGCATGTTTGCGCGAGTACTCGGCGCGGAAGATGATGAAGGCGTTTGGTGGCCGCGGGACCCACGATGGGTCACGGGCACGGTTTCGTTGGGCCCGACGCTCAGACGTCGTGCTCGAGTGCGACTCTGTGCGGTAGTAAGGCTGTTGTTGCATCGCGCTAATGTCTGGGGATGGTGTTCGGGACGAAGGGGTATCTGAGGAGAAGTGAGTGGGAGATGAGGGTTGAACGAGAGAAAAGGCCGACCTTGTATAGCGGATGAAGGGGGGGAGGGCCACACTTTGGAGCCGCTTGGATCGTTCAGCATCCAGCCTACTACTGTGGCTGGAGCGGAGGTCATGTACTGGGGACCGTAGGGGTATGGGCCGACAAAGCGACACGAGGGCAGGGGGGCTTGCCGAGGGAGGTTGGTTTGCAGCGCGATGGGATCGCGTGTGCTTTAAACCAACTCTCCTCCGGTATCCGACGCTCCCCTTTCCAGATTGATAGTAGGGATCCGCCACTCGGGCAATTGTGCGCGCACAGGTCAGGGAGAGCGGTCGCGCCCCTGCAAGCGCCCGTGCCACTTGCGTCGGACGCCCGAGATTGCGATCTGTGCTCTTGAGGTCTGATGAGATTGCGATCTGCATGCCGTCGCGGCCCACGAGGCTATCCAACGCGAAGCCCTAACCGTCTGCCCCAGCCTGCCACCGCATGATCCCCGCCGGCGCGTACCTCTTGGGTGTCTCTTCCTGATGCACTCCCTGCGTCCCCTGCGCACCCTCCAGGCTGCCAGCGTTGTCCTAGGAGTGTGCGCCCTGGCCGCCCCTTACTCCTCGGGCCATGCCCGAGCCGTGCCTCTCATTTCCAAACCCGTTTCTGGGCACCCTTGTAATAGAACAGGAGCCTTCGCCCGGCCCGCGGCAGCGCAAGGGCGCGCGTAGAGCATCTCACCCGGTCATCGCGCACAGCCGTCATGCTGATTGACCCGTGCCATACGTTCGCGGGTAGAATGCCCAAGAATAGGTTAGTCTACGCCCCGGATGCCACTCCCGCTCACCGACTTTTTCTTTAAGAATATGCTTGGCTCAACAGGGCACATGCCTCCTCGAGTCCGCCGATCTACGGACCTGCTTCAGTGTGGTCTTTGGGTATCATCGTAGCCCTGACGAGCGTTCATCGGAGGGTCGCCATACTGCATGAACTGGGGCCGCAGGAGTGTCGTAGCCTCATGGGACGGCTGCAGTTGTTGGCGAGACGCCTGAAAATGCCACTCGTTTAGTCATTGGGGTCTGATCAGCGAAGGTGATAGGCATGCACAATCGCGGAAGGTACCAAAGCTCCGGCAAGGCACTTTTCAGCCCCTCACTTCGCGTTTGGACCTCGTTGGGTAACATTGTCGTTGGCCCCAAGCCTTTAGTAACAGAAGACAGGGGATAGTGCTTTGGCTCACTTGCCTTAAGGAGGGTATGCGTCGCATTCGCCGGACCGGCAAAACTGGACCAGGGGCAGGCATCGTAGCCGCGAACCTGATTGGCGAGGGGTTTGAGTTCTGCTGAGCTCTTCGGTCAGGGAAATCGAAGGATCGTCTGGAGTTCTCGACAATGCGACGTCCGCCATCTTTCTCTTCACTCCTACTTGTTCGGGACCGACACGATAGAGCGGCCGAGAGCAGCGATCGACATTTACGCAATGGAGGGGGTGACAGAATATGTCGATCGAGGTGCTTCTTTGCGGACCCACTCTGCCTTCGCTGCGTGGCGCAGCTGTGCAGGAGGAGTGCCATCCCGGTCATCGTCAGGTGGACTATGCAACGCGATTATGGTAAAGTGGGTCTCGGCGGGCAGCGCTGAGTCTACGATAGCAGAATGCGAGTCCTCCTGACGCTCCTGAGCTCGTCAGCAGTCCATCAAGACCTGCCTTGGAAGGTCACCAAACCGTTGTTCTGGGACAGTAATTCCGCCGTGATGCAGTCGACAGCTCACCTGCGAGACGGTGGGCCGAGACCGCGCAGATTCTGGACGCACTTCGCAGCCACATCGGGTGCTATCGCTTGGTGAGGGGACGAAGTGGACGTACCGGATCCGCTGATAGCATGATGTACGGCAAACAGGACAATTGTCTACTAGACACTGCACAACTCAGCCTTGCCTATCTAACGGAGCGAAGATCGAGCTTCTCTTCCCACGAGTCTGTTCCCTCGGTCGGGATAGATCATCAACAGACCCAGAAATCGAACGATCGAGCTCGAGATGAAGTCTGGCACGGGAAGAAAAGTACGAAAGCGTCGGTGGCCGCCCGCCACAGCACCCGCCGCCGAGTAAAAAAAGGGTGCGCCACCCGTCAACGGTACGGTACCGGACCCTCGGTCGCGCAGCGGCGCCCAACTCAGCGGCGCATCGTCGGATTTTGCAAGTTCAAAACATCAATAGGGTGGCCCCTAGAACGCATGACTCTCATTGGCCAACACGCTCACGCGCGATACAAAGCAACTCTGAGTCAACAGTCACAGGGTCGGGGACTGGTCACGCATAAATTAATTAT
Organism: Fomitopsis betulina; assembly: GCA_022606075.1. Classification (NCBI taxonomy): domain Eukaryota; kingdom Fungi; phylum Basidiomycota; class Agaricomycetes; order Polyporales; family Fomitopsidaceae; genus Fomitopsis; species Fomitopsis betulina. The sequence continues at coordinate 189,177 of JABYQK010000021.1, forward strand.
CATTTCCACTCGCTCTCCTGTCTCGCCGCTAGTATCGCGGATCCTGATTCGAGTACGATGATTTGCAGGGAGCACTCATGTCATGAGTATTCTAACACATCAGTGGAGAGGAGCAGGCAGTGGCTGCTGGCTGCTTTCCAACAATTATATGAAGCCACCGACAACACCCAACAGAATCTAGCATCTAGACGTGACTGGCTTACCGTCAACCCTGACATTCTTATGTGCAGATCAGAGAAGATGCTGATAGGACCCAACAGCTTCTCTCGTCACCCGAACATTGATGGAATGTAAGTACCCTTGAACCAGATGAACCAGAACACCATAGCCCCAACACGTGATACAACCGCGGAGCAAGCAGAATGCGGTCAGGCAAGTGATCCAGACAATATACACACACGAATCGTCCGAAAGTCTACGAGCAGAACGCCCAGTCCAAATTTCATTCTACACCCTTGTTACAGTTGTTTCTTCCTTCACTGTGATCAAGACAAAGAACGGTCAGCATGGAGGAGGTTGCGCTGACTACGAGACTCACCGGAGTTTCATTTGGGATTGCTTGGGTCCTGCCCCCGCCCGCACACGGAACCAACCGTTTGCACGGCCGTGGCGTTTACTCGGCCAAGGAACTCCGACTGGTTGTTCGTCAGCAAGTTCATCGCATGCAAAGCGATGTTGAAGCCATCGCCAGCGGAGTCAATGATGTAGACGTTTACGGTATTATTCCCGTACGTTAGTTGCCAGCAGGATTGGCACATGCTTGCGTCAAAGCCCGTGACGACGTCGGCACCACCGATATACGGATAACCCGGGATTTCGTCGAAAATCGTCTCGTCGACGGCTATAAGATCCTCCGAGCAAGCCACATAGTCGACAGACTCGGTGCTCAAGTCGTATATCTGGTCGTAGGACACAGAAACGGTAGTCTGGGCGAGAGCCGCGGATGCGCAGAGGGCGAAGAATGTGCTGAAGGGGTACAGGAGCATGGCGTTGGCGTGCCGAGGAGACGGAAGTTGTTGGAGTGCGGTATGGGTGCACAGGGGGTGTAGATATCGATATCTCGCAGCGCTTTTATGCTGCAGTGGGAGCTTTACACCATACATGCATCGACAGCGTCCGCGCTAAGGCCTGGCACAAGACCATTGGAAGTATATCAGTATGTCAGGTATGGCAGCGTGCAGTACCCACACCGTGTGCTCGGAAGCAGCATATATTTACAGCACCAGGTACAGCGGCGGCCCTCTGATTTTCTGAATTACGAAGGCGATTGCCGCTTGATGAGCGAAGTTATACCGCAATGGATAGATTTGACAGTCTGCGTGACAACGGGGCGCTGGGATGCACATGCGAGACGGCCGTCTAAGAGCCCAGTGACGTGAGTTCTCAGCGAGAGCTGCGACCTGCTGTGCCATTGATTTGGCAGTACTGAGCGTGGAGGACGTGAGTAAGGAGAGACGATAAGAAATGCTGCACTCACGCCGCAAAAGAAGCTTCCCTCCGCGCTGAGCGGTACGATGACCTGGTGATAGTGAATCTCGACTGCAGAAGACGTCTTCCTGGCCAGACTGGTCTTCCTTGAACCACGAACGCGCTGACGGTAAGCTCCCATCGCCCAACCACAGAGCTTTTACATCGCCATTACGTCTACGACGCGAAAGGCAACTCGGCGCCGATCTGCACGGGAGTCCTGGGGTCAACGCGGATGTTGTAGTGCGCATCAGAGATGGTGTAGATACACAAAGCGACACAGCGGGGTACATTGTTGCAACGAGGTGGTTGCATTTGCCAAGGGCTCCAGCACGCCGAGGAGCGAGTCTGCCGCCGGGATGTTACGGTCACGCACGGCCACTACTGTCACGGTGTGACAGAGCTTGCCTTGCAACCCCACGTCCGCTATGCCAGACCTGCCAGTTCTTCTGCCGCGCAGAGCAATCGCTCGCACAGAGCTGCTTCCACGAGAATGGGCTCCAAAAGCGGACTTGTCGAAACCAAACTCCCCGCCGCCTGACGATGCGCGAACACACGACCAAGAGATGGCCATGGCCCGACAGCTCATGGACGGCAAAACAGTCAAGAAAGTCAGGCCGAGGAGAACAGTGGACTACGGAGGACCTCTAGGACGATGGTCTTTGGTGAGTTCTCTACCTGCCTTGCGACATGTACCGCTGAACGATACGTGTTGTAGCTACGGAAGTCGCGGCCCAACTCAACATACGTACCGTATTTGAGGCCCGCGTCCCCGTATATCATTGATGTACGACTAAGCATCACGAATATATTTTTGTCCGGCTGAACGAACCTCGACGTATAGCTCCTGCCACCCAAAGCATACCCAGACAATCCTTCAACCTCTCTGTGCACGAAGTTTGTGCATACATCCACCAACAAACTGAGATGTCCTGTTAACTGTGTGACGGTTCGTACCCTCCGCGTCCCTCTTCTCGCTGCCCTCACCGGAAGCAACGCTCCAGTGGACCCCTGAAGGCCGTCGTGTCCTCACGGGCTCTACAAGCGGTGAATTCACACTCTGGAATGGCTTGACATTCAACTTCGAGACCATTCTACAGGCGCATGACAGCGCAGTACGGGCCATGCAGTTCACGCATTCCGGTGCATATCTTGCCTCGGCAGACCAGAGTGGTATCATCAAGTACTTTCAGCCGAACATGAACAACCTCACCGCGTGGACCGGCCATCGTGAGGCCATCCGAGGGTTGAGCTTCAGTCCTGACGATAGTCGATTCGCTACTGCGAGCGACGATTCGACGGTCAGGCTCTGGTCCTTCGAAGAAAGTCGTGAAGAGCGCATTTTGACAGGTACACACCCTGGTCCGGAAATGTGATCAATCGTGCTAATATCATTACAGGACATGGCTGGGACGTCAAGTGCGTTGAATGGCATCAGACGAAAGGGCTTCTCGTATCTGGAAGCAAAGATAACATGATCAAATTCTGGGATCCCCGAACAGGAACCTGTCTCTCGACGCTGTGAGTATCATCAGCCCGTATCGAGGTATCTTGCTATAATGGCCAAACCACATGCAGACACTACCACAAGAATACCGTCCAAGCACTTGCGTGGTCTCCGAACGGGAATCTACTCGCAAGTGCATCAAGAGATCAGACGGTACGCGTCTTCGATATCCGGGCGATGAAGGAGTTCCGGGTGCTGAAGGGTCACAAGAAAGAAGTCTGCTGTATGTCCCTCGTGCCCTCCTTGATGACCGAGGCCTCGCTCACGATGTGATCTCGCAGCTGTCACCTGGCATCCGATGCACCCCATTTTAGTCACCGGCGGATCAGAGGGCGCAATCCTGCACTGGGACCTCTCCTCCTCCACCGATACGCTTGCGCAGTCCCCGTCGCAGCCGCCCGGCGCGCGCGCGACTCTCTCGCAGGCGCACGACTCGAACGTCTGGTCGCTCGCCTTCCACCCACTCGGGCACCTCATGGTCAGTGCGTCGAACGACCACACGACGCGGTTCTGGTGCCGCGAGCGGCCAGGCGACGCGACATCGGTCTTCTCTGGCGGGGGCCAGAAGCCTCCGGAGGTTACGGACATGGCCGGGCAGGACGACGAGGACGAGAGCATGGTGCCGGGCTTCGGCTTCACGGGTGCGGGCGGAGTGGGCTGGTGGGGCAAGGACGAGGACGGGGACGGGGACGGCGCGATGCAGCAGCACCCAGGCCTTCCCGACGCGTATGCCCCTCGGCGCGGCGCGCAGGAGGGCAGCGACGACTTTATCCCTGGGTTCGGCGCATCAGATGGTCCTTCGATGGGGGTCATCGGGCGCCAGAACGGTCCGCTGCCGTCTCAGGAGGACATCTACCCTGGCGATGGGGACGAGTCCTTCCGACGAGGTGGGCGGAATTCCCGCTGGGCTGCACGGCGCGGCAGGCATTGATCACCCATGTACTGTATGCTTACAGTGAGATAGACTTCATCACACCCCTGCGTAGATCGAACCCCGATTCTCCGGGTGCAGAACTGTATAGCGTGCGTCTTGTGCGAGCCAACGGCTAAAACATATCTCTAATATAGCGATCGTTCGAGCCGATGCGCTATTGCAGTGACCGATCGCTGCGTATACCGCAGCAGCCCAGGCTAGGTCTAGGAGGGGCGGCTGCGACTTCGACACTCTGACTGCCAACCAATCCTGCGACACTCTACGTGGACGGCGCGATTCAGGAAGGTGCGCCAGAGCGTAGACCGGATTGCATCGCAGAAGGCGTAGTATGCTATGTCTTAGTGACGGTCATAGTAACGGTAATCTTGATACAGGGTTCCGTGTGCTAGGATGCGTCACTTTCGTGTGTGTTCATCATAGGCTGAACCTCGCGACTTTAGGTGCATTCGAAGAGTCTTGGAACGCTATTAGAGGCGACCCATCAAGACGTCGTAATACAACGCAGCAGGCATCGCCGTGATGATCGAGACGCTATATACCTCGCACATGCAGATAATACTAGGTCTTTCGGAAGTGTGGAAGATAGACATACGATGTACATTCGAGGTCACAGTAGGGAAAAGATACCGATTTGCAGAAGCCCTCGGCGCTCAGCCCTCAAATGCCTCCTCCGCGTTCTCCATGATCGCCGCCAGTTGAGGAGTGCCTGTCGCGATCGTCGAGTAGACACTGATATCAGATGTTCGAGTGCGTTTCGCCGAGCTGCCCTCCAATGAGTCCTCGGAACTTCGTTTGGATCCACGCGGTAAACCCGAAGCGGAATTCCCCCTCTTTCCCAGTTCGTTCTTGAACTTCTCGAATTGATCGTCTTGCTTGTCGTCAAAGGTCCACGACTCAGAATCCTGGCCCAAGGCGATGAGGAAGGCAGCAAGGATATGGTCGTGAGTGAATGGCGAGGTGGCCATATTCGGCTTGTGCGGTGTGGCCGATTCCCGCAGAGTAATTGTCTCAGGCGGAGTTGACGGGAAAAGTTCTGTCACCCGCTCTGGAAAGGCGCGTATCGGTCTGCTGCTGCGTGTTGCGCCTTTGTTTGACTTTTGAACCTGCGTAGGGATCGCTGCCCTCGGTGTCGGCTCCTGCGGAACAAGTGTCGGCTCCAGCAGCTGGTAGTGTTCGCCATACAGACTGGCGAGTGCTGTCAGGAGCTGATGAAGTCCATGGGGCTTGCCTGGTTGAGGAATCGATGAACCGCCTCTCAGCTTGAACGGGACGGCGCCCGCTAACAGAAATTTGAGTTTGCTCTCGCCGCCGAGAGATTCACCATTCTCGAACGCGCAGTGGGCGTACAGCCGTTGGACCTCGTGGGCGAACTTCGCAGCGCTGTACGAATAATCGGTCAAATGGAAGCGGAAACACATCCAATGGAGGACATGTATGAAGGCTTCCAGGTCGTGCCATACTTCATACTTGAAGCGACCCGGAAATGCAAGGATCACGGCGGATATGAACTGCCAGGTTCCCTGCGCAGAAGTGAGTATCGGTCAGATCTTTGGGAACAACCAGTAACTCACAGAACGAGCTTCTTGGGAGGCCATTTGTGCAAGTTCCTCCACAAGTTTGCACAATCCCCAGTCAATCAGCAGCGCCTGCTGCACCAGTTCGCCCGCGCTATCGAAGTATCGATAGATGAGTATGTTATTCGGGCTGATATCTCGGTGCAGGGTGTGGGCACGTTTCCATGCTTGCTCGTGCGCTATGACGCTGCATCAACATGTGATCAGACAACATAATCGGACAACGGACCTGTCAAGGCATCACACATGACGCCTACTAGCTCATACGAGTCTTCGTAGTTCTTCAGAGGCTCCCCGACTTCTAGCACAATGATGCGATATTGGATGTACTTCGCCCCTGGGCGTGTGCGGAAGGCCTGCGACCGCGTACAGTGGACCCTGCCTCCATGGCAAACATCCCCTGCGACAATCGGCGTAGCAATGAACTGGACACCCTTGCTGTGGAGACGCATGAGCGTCTCTCCTTCAGGATGGTGCGACGGCTTGTCCAAGCGCCAGTACTCCTTGCAGAAGACGAGACGATTGCCAGAGACGTCATACGCGATGTGCCCGCGCGTGCCCCTCCCGACTACTGAGTGGCCAGTGAAGTAAGGCTTCCCGACGAGGAACTGGCGTGTCTGCTCGTCCGGTGCCCCTGATGAGTTTGCGTGGTCTCGCGGCACTTTCTCGCCCGCCTTGAGGTCAGCAGCAGAGACGACGTCGTCTTGCGGCACGTCGACTCTGTACACAGGACCGTCCGACGGGAAAGCAGCCTTGAACTGCTCTTGCTGCCAGGGAGTGAGTGGGCCGTTGAAGGAGCGCACGAGTTGGATCTCGTCCTGGCTCGCGACATTGACGGTGAGATCACGTCCCCTTTGAACATCGTCGAGGTGAGCGAAGCGATAGATGAAGCGATGGAGTAGCTGCGGCTGGTCAAATAAATTGAAGGGGTCGGAGACGACCACCCCTGCGCGGTCCCACCGGAGTAGCCAAGCGTGGTTACAGCAGATGAAGATGGTGAAAAAGAATTGGATGAACTGGCTCTCCAAGACCATGGACACGTATTCGGCCATCTGACCCATCGTTTGCTGGCCCTTCTCCGTGTGCAGCTTGAAGAACTTATCAGTGCTCGGCTTTGCGGCAGCAGGTTGTGGCTTCGTTGGAGCCGCTGGGGTTGGCCGAGGGAGAGCTGGGGTGGTGGGAGGAGGGGACGACGAAAGGGGAGCGCTTGGTCCTGATATCTGTGGCGAAGGATCGCTCTGCGGTTGCGCCGCTGGCTCCGCGTTGGGAACAAGAAACGGGGAGTCAGCTTTGTTGCCTTTCGCCTCGAGGATCATAGATGCCAAACGCCATGACGTCCTGGCCTCTGTCGCCACGCAGTCCGCCCTTTGTTCTTCCGTTTTCTTCTTCAACGCTTTCATCTCAATCGCGTACGGCCTCTCAGACTTGTCGGCGTACGGATAGAAAATGACATCAGGGCAGCGTTTAGCCTTGCCGTTCTGCCTGTCAGTAGGGTCGGGCATCTGATGCGTGCTCTTCGCCTCGAATCGAGGAAGCACGGCAGGTACCTCCGCGGCGACGCTCTTCAAGACAGAATTGGCCACCTTGCACTGCGACGACCGCGAAGTCAGTGAGGAGCTCGTATGTCGCGTTGATTGATTTACTCACTAGGTTGTTGTACATAGCTGGCCCCTCGCGTTTGAACGCCGACTGATCGAACGTGTCTAGGACGGTATCGGGGGGAATATCGCCCCCAGGGACAAACTCGGCCATGAATCTATCCAAGGGTATGTGCGAAAGCCTGCCTTGGAGCTCCATGGCGTATCCGATACGGATCGTATGACGGGCGTGCTTGTTGGAAGGGTCTTTGAACGAGTGCTCTTGAGTGGCGGACGGTTTTCCGATTACTGGTGTAGATGGAGTGTCGTCAGACTTTGGCGGTTGGGTGGGTGAAGGGAGGGGGGCAGGGGCAGCAGAAGAAGGCTGGGGGTTGCTCGGCTGAGAGGAGGGAGGGGGCGCTACAGATGGAACAGGAGTGCCTGCAGGAGGTAGCAAGCCGTCGAACTCTCCAGAAGTCGGAATCGACTGGTAGCCAACGCGTTCGGTGGCACTTGCCTCACGAGAGGGAGCTGGGGAGGACGCGTCGTCACGCTCAAGGTTTGTTTGATCCCCTTGGCCACTGTGCGCGCAAACTGAGGGCTCGGATGCGGGGTCGCGTGGACCGTCAGATGGATGGTAAGCCCCGAGGAGTAGACCGTCGGGTTCGGTGTCGGGCACTGGCGTGTGAGGAAGGAGAGTAAGACCCCCGAGTAAGGCTGCTGGGGTGCCTAAAGGCGAGGAATTCCGACTGGACTCATTGTCAACAGGTGAGGAGATATAGGATGAAGCCATCCTGGGAGGAGTAGGACGTACCGAAAGCAAACAGGCCTGGCGAGGATTATAAGTGAGGTTGGAGGCCACGCGGCGGCGCGTCGCTTGTTTTCTTGGAATTTATTTTGTTCCGGAGGAACAATGCAAGTCCAAGTTGAGCTTCAACACGAGGCGATGGCTGTCGCCACAATAGGACATTGAGGCACGTGCAGATCGCCCCGAGATCTCGGCCACGATCCCACCTTACCTCCAACCCGAACAAGCCCCATTGGCATTGACAGAGTATGCCGTGCACGGGTCACATACACTCTTTTTATCTACATGTCCACCCAGGCAGTCGAAGCCTCCGGAGGTGCGAGATCGCAGATCGACAAGTAGTGATCGTTGTGAGTCGTGATCGGACTGCAAGTCTGCATCATATTTCGGCTGCTCATCGTTTCCGAGTAAATTATTCTGCCCATCCGCTTTCGACAGGTTGACGCGTTGTGTTCACCGCACACTGAAATAAGACACATCCCAAACCATCCGCAATCCCTCTATGAACTCACCGAGGTAGAGAAGATCAGGATTGCGGAGCTTAGATATTCGGTTGCAGGTGGTGGGCCACTGGGTCGGCGATGTGCGGAGAAGGTGCGGAGTGATGAGACTGGCTGGCATATATGGCATTAAACTGCCGTTGAATCATCTCCTTGAAAGTGTTCTGTACATTCCAACTCAGGTGGTATCCGTTCATACGGCCTCTACCCACTCAGCGTACGACGCTACTGTGATACCCTCCTAATTACACGCTATCGCTTATTCTCGTGATGACTGCGAAGACATAATACCGTCCACGCATTATATGCGTATACGCGGATGGTCTTCAGAAATATTACGAGGTAACTGTCTAGAACACTCTGAGATGAGTTGCCAAGTACTACGCATACGTGTGGACATAACTTACTAGCAGGAAACAACCAAGGCGATACTCGGGGCGCTGTGTGTTGGATGGGTAAGTATCCCTTCATCATCGAAGGGCATTGATCACGCACGAAAAAAGACCTGTGTGACTCGATCTCAATCGAACTTTTCTTTATCTTTAAACCAGGTGAACACTGTCCATCCTGCATACCTGTGTGCATATCAATGTCAGGACGACGCTGAGCCAGGTGGGCCCGCATGGCAGCACGTATCGGGTCCAGAGGAGAAACATGTCCGATAGCCATCGTGTAGAATTCGGTGGCGTATACACGTCTTAACGGTTCAGCCAAATGGTAGGTACTCGAGAACGGCTCCTGCTCGAAGCGACGCCCAGAAGCTTGAGTGGATTAGATATAGGCTGCGGCTTGCATTGAAGCGAGTATGTAGCTCCCCACGTTCCAGACAAATTAAGAGGCTCCACACACGAGGCGCAAATTATGACAGGCTAAGGCCCAACATCATCTCCCTGGGCATGGCTGGAGGCCACACTAAGGACGACTGTCTGATCTGTGGTTCGCGCCTGTGGGTCATGGACCTTGGTCCGGGTGGCGCTGCAGCTAGCGCTAACAGCATGTGGAGTACGACGTCGCGGTACAGGATGAACTCAATATCATGGACATTTCCCTGCATAACTTAACGATACCGCGGCGTGGGGGGCTCCACAGCGCTCGACCCCGGATCGCTGGGTGCACGGTGCTTGTCTGAGGTCAGTTAGAGGTATGTACCGACGCACGTGTAGAGCGTAGGCGTCGTGCGATGACGAGATGCCCGATGACGATGCCCGGCTTGCTCGCGGAGATGAGCTATTGTCTGTCGAATCAGTAGGCGTACTGCATCCTAGCGCGTCTTCTCGCGATGAGGTCTAGAGCTGGATGACGCAGAACAGGACACGCCCGTGCGACTCGATGGGCAGTGTGGGCGAGTAGCGCGGGCGGTGGCGTTGAGTTACACCAGATTGGCGTCAGATTCGGACCTAGAGATGGCCTGGCCCCCGGATGCGAATCTTGAGCGGAATTGCGGTGCGAACGTTGGTATCGATATCTCTGACGTAGACCGGTACCGTAGAGTGCGCGGGTCCGCAGAGGCCTTGACTAGTGGTGTACGGCCTGCAAGGTTGCGACGACCCGACGACGACGGAAGAAGGGGGACTTCAGAGAAATAGAGTTGGGATGCCGTAACATTAAGGGGCCGACGTTGTTCGGTGGCCGCCATCAGCTCGTACCCAGACCTCGCTCACGTGCGTCCAGGCTAATTGAGCTTGGCTTTTATCCTAGGCTCGACCGCCGTCCTCCTCCACCGCGGCCAGCACTCCCAGCCCCGGGACTCCTCCTCCTACCACGCCCCGCCAGACGTAGATCCACCATTCTTCTTGGTTATCATCCGTCCACGCTCTGGTCCGTCACGTCAATTCTTCGGATCTTGTACGAGCCCTCACCTATATTTTTCACCCCAACAGGTCCGTATCTGCCGGTCCCCATCTTCAGGCTGCAGCTCTCGCATACCAAGTCCCCCTGTGTAGACCCTCTGCGTTCTGCACCGCACAGCTGCGCGTCTCTGATCGCTGTGAGTGGTGTCTCAGTCAGCCTTCTACTTCCTTAGCCGTAGGCCCACCGTTAGCCATCTCCGCTGATACTTATCTATCGTCCCAGCCCGCAGCGCATCCTCCCTCCCGCTCACATCCTCTTTACGACCGGGGCTCTCAGTGTCACTACCGCATAGGCGGCAAGTTTCTGGCCAGCGCCTGCAAGACGTCACTGCACCAGTCCCTTCCAGAACGGAGTGGCGCCGCTGCCCTTCCGTCTGATTCGTCTGAACTGTCAGCCAGTCGATCATCTCTCAGCCTGCCCTTTGGCCCCTTATGAGCTCCATCGCCAGTCTACCCCAAGCCACGGTACTATCCCCCGTCATGTCTACAACCTTATCCTTCTCGCGGCACTCGAACAGTGCCAGTTCACCGCTACCCCGCATCCCCCGTCGCGGTCCCTCCAACTTGTCACGAACATCTTCTTTAACCGCGCTCTCTGACATGCCCGCCAACACGCCCAAGTCCGCCGTGCTCGTTGTCTCGCCTCCGACGCCTATCCAGGTGCCCGCACAGACCACACAGCGCCCGCGCAAAGTGTCACCTCCCTCGTCTAGCGGCTCGGACTCGCCTATGCAGTTCCTTGTCCCGCGTCAGCGCCGCGGGTTCAGAATGCGCACTCCCGAAGAGTCGACCCCCACGCCCGCCGTGCACCGCGCCCGCTCGGTGTCTCCCACGAAGGTCGCTTTTCCGATGCACATTGGGCCATCAAGCCCGGAGACCCCGCGGCCATCATCCTCAGCCTCGGGTGGGAACCGTGTCCGTCCCAGCATTGGTGCAGTCGTTACGAGTTTGCCAGAGCCCCCCACAACTGCCCAGGTCGAGCTTCCGAATCGCGCGATGAGCATATGCGTGCCGTCGAATGTAGAGAACCAACTCGCACGCAAGAAGTCGGGTGAGCCCCTCAAATCGTCGCTCAAGTCACGCCGGACCGTCGTGCGCGGTGACCTTTCCGTTGTCACTGGGGAAGCTATGAGCCTGGCTTCGTCGATGAGCGAGCCGACTACCCCAATACACAGTAGCAAGAGCGTCCACTTTGACTCGCAGCTCGAGCATGTCAAGCTCTTCCTCGCGGAACAGAAGCCCCTCGCCGTCAGCAGAGACGGAAGCCCGACCACCGACACGAGTGGCACGGATAGCGACTTCCCTGCGTTTATCTTCGGCGAGGACGAGAAACCTGACAAGAAGGGCAAGCTGGTCATGGAGGTCACCAACATGCCCGGAAAGGACGAGCCTACCCGTATAGAGGCTGACTGCGCCCTTGAAGAGCTTACCCTCGGTCCCGACGGCGCGACGATTCAAGGCCGTGTCCGTGTCAAGAACATTGCGTTCGAGAAGTGGGTTGCGGTGCGGTTCACTTTCGACTGGTGGCAGACAACGAGCGAGGTCACAGCTCGCTACGCACGGACCCTCGAGAGCGGCGTGTACGACATCTTCACTTTCACGATTCGGCTGAACGATATGCTCGCGCGTATCGAGGAGAAGACGCTTTTCATGGCCGTCCGGTATACCGTGGCTGGCCTGGAGATCTGGGACAACAACGACAGCCGTAATTTCCAGGTCGAGTTCTCGCGGCAGCTCGACGCTCCCAAGCCAGCTGCGAAGCCGGCAACGCCGTCGCAGAGCGGGAGCGAGACGGAGAAGGAGCAGACGCAGCGCAAGCATCTGTCCACACTCCACCTGAAGCTCGAGAAGGTCGCCTCTGACCAGTCCCCCCCGCCCAAGTTGCCCTCTCCTCACGTGGACGCTTTCAACCTCCGTTCGTCGACCCCGCTTTCCGCGCGCTACGACTTCTCCGCGTCGCTCCGGCGGCCGTGGAAGTCGCCCTCGCCGACGTCCCACAACCGCACTGTCACGTATCCCTCCGCGACGTCGCCCGGCACGTACCACTCGCCCTCGTACACAGGGAACCCGCAGTTCACACCGCGCCCGTTGGGGCGCATGCGCGTTGGCGAGGAGTCCACTCCCCTCACACGTGGCTCGCCGCGGATATCCGACGACACGACGCCCGTTGCGCTGGTCCCGAAATCCACACTGCTGTCCGGCAGCGACGGGGAGGGCGATACGCCGGTGCCGTTCTCGCGCGTGCGCGTGCGTCATCAGCTCGGGTACTTCGACTTGGGGCCGGCAACGCCGGGCCCCGGGCGCAAGGCGCTGCCCGCGGCGTTCCGTCAGGATGCAGTGCCACGAGTCAATCCAGTGGACGTGTTGCAGACGCCAGCGTCGCCTGGGCTGCTGGGCCCGTGGCCGCTGGCGAGGGGTGGAAGCGAGGAGTCGACACCGTCGGTGACGAGCCGGGAGTCGAGTGCGAACTCGACGCCGTCCGGGTCCCCGACGGAGGAGAATATGTTTGGGCACTTGGCGAGTTCGGGCGGGCTGTGCAGCCCGGTGAACGACCCCAGCTACAATGTTTTCCTAAACAAGTGAGTGTCTTCGTTGGCGGAATTGTGGGGAGTTGTGGCTGATGCCTGGACATCGCAGGTTCTGCTTCTACACTGGGGCGGATTCACTTCTGGACGTAACCCCGGAAGCCATCCAGCGCTCGCACTCCGCGTCGAGCGTTGAGGAGTTCCTCTCGTCGCCGAAGTCGAATTACCTCCTCTCGCCGGGTGACACGCCCATGCGATCCCCCAGCTTCGACGATGTTGTGTACATGAGCGGCGCGTCGACCCCCACCACGCGTGGTCTCGTCAACTCGCGGACCGCCTCCCCCGTTTCGTGCCGATGACCAGCCGATAACACACACTCTACGTATACTAGCCCTGCCCCTCGCCGAGTCCCCGCTTCCAAACCAAGCCTGCCTTGTCCAGTTCTGTGCCTCGAGTTATTATTATTCCTTGCATATGGTACCCCCCCCCCACGACACCTATCCCCATCCCTACCCCGTACGACATCCCATCCCCGCCATCATCCAGTTTTCCAGGCCGTTCGTGCATCCGCGACGGCTCCTGCATGACGACCGACGAACCCGACTATACACGACCTTTGACGTATCTCTGCGTGTGTTGATAACTTGAGGCGTTTGCGCGTTCCAGCTACAAATCTACTTTGATAATGCTACTACGCCCGGCTGGGTGGGCACATCACTATTTTCGTGGTAGTGTCCGCTTGGTCCCGGCTCTGTGGCATATTCCTTTACAATAACGAACGGATACTTCTACTCTATATACTGCAGTACATCGTACCCTCGGCACCGCAGGGTGTCGTTGTTCTGTACATGTCATGCCATCTGCTACATAGTATTGTCAGTACATAGAACACGCGCAATGAATTTACGACGGGTCCATTGATCTGGAATGTTCACGAGTAGTTGCAATTGTACATGTTTGAAAGCAATTGAATCGGGGATGTGACACGTTATCAATAGTAATCACTGGTTTTTGTCCGCCATTGGGAACGTGAAGAAGTACTACACGTCGCCACAGTCATGTGACCGTGGCCGCGAGCGCTACAAAGCCTACGACCGTCGAACCGCTCTCCTTTTATACCTTCAGTGCGGCGACATCGCAAACACGATATTTCTTCACTGTCATCAGGCTGTGACTTGTCTTAACCGGCCCTCTCAAGCAAAGCAATACAACTCGCAGGACTCAGGAGATATCACGGAGCGACTCCGTGCTTCAGCGACTCGATGAGTACACAGGAAACGATATCCTCGGGTTAAGAGGCTGAATCACCACGAATATAGCGCACCGGACGAGTTCCCGATGTTTCGTAAGAAGCTAATATTCAGCAACCGTCACGCTCCGTTGGTTGCATACACAGGCTGTCAAATAAGTCGCACTACACTGAGGCGGCATCGAGGCCGTATTCTTCCATTCCATGGCACAGGTCAAGGATTGCGGCCCTGGTGAGTGCGCCTAGTGGTACACGCGGAAGACATGTGCAATCTGGATGGTCTGGGCGCAGCGAGGAGCCGAGCACGACGTGACCGGATACCAGACGCGCTTGTGGCTGTGGCAACTCCCCGGCGTGGCGTCGCTCAGATTCCGTCCTGCATAGTTTTCTGCCATTGCTATGGCATTGGGCGCACTCAACATGCGGTATGGCAGGAGGCCCGGGGGAGGCACGCTGGAACGCGTCGGAGGACATCATCATTTACAGGTGGGACGACCTCAGAATTCAGTGCCCTAGCTGACCTCCTGCTGGTATTCCCTCCAAAGTTCCAAAGACTCGACAGCATCAGGGCAGGGGAGCATCATATGGATAAGCCCGCCAAGTTTTGCAGACCCAGTCATCACAACCTTACGAAGCATTCGAGCGCGCGCAATACAAGGCCGCTGCAACATGCAAAAACCTCATGATGATGGAGAACACCGCCCGCAGCGTGGACTGCGCTTCGGATGTGGTCCTGATATATGGAGAGCGCAAGGCCTAACCAATCTGAGAACACGGGGTCGAATCAGAATGGCCGCTAATGGATGTTTGATAGATGCAAACATGGACCCACAACACTGTATATAAGAAGGGTGATGGGACGCTTCTTATCCCCCATCCCTCTCTTCCCCCCTCTGCCATGTACGGGGCCATCCCTCTACTTTTCTGCGGAAGGTAGCCGCCTCTCACAGCCGCCTTCCCTCACTGGGAGGTGATGCGCCACACCGGCCAGTTGCGCACACTGGTGACAGCGATAGTTACCTAAGGTGCGTTGTGTTCCACGACTGCGCGCTCGCCAAGGGCCTTGTCTCGTCTCTCATGCTCTCTGTCGCAGCTGCGCATACGTTTTGTGTGCGCCACAACTCTTCGTCCCTCGCTGGCGTCGGGCGTGTAGCCGTCAATATGACTAGTAGTATAGGTAATCTCCGCCTCGTTCTCATACCGTAGATAGAGGCTCGCCACTGGTCATAGATTGCGTGCATCAAAGTTAACAATAATGATGCGTGCTTCAAGATGATACCGACCATCAAGCCTATGCACAACTATGCCCCCATCATATGCCGACAACCGAGATGCAAAAAAGTCCCGCAAGGGCATACCCGTATGTCTGCCTATTGACTAAGTGACCGTCCAGTCTACGTTCCTCTGCCCATGTCGCAGAGGCCTAGGCCCGTCTACATGCCTGTGGTGTAGGCGGAAGCGACCGTATTGCAGACGTGCAGACAGGCCCGCCGGCGCACGTCACAGAGCGATAATCCTCCATATGGCGGTGATGCCGATGCATGGGCTCTCTACGGGGACCGTCCGCCAATGATTGGTCTACCCGACATATAGTCGGGGGCCATGAGGCTAGCCAATTTGTGGAGTACGGGTGGGATGGCGTGGCTACGGTAAGTCCCTAGTTGTCCATGTCTACGACGACGTTCAAGTTGACTGACGCACCATGCCTCGACATCATTGGCCAAAACGGTCACGATGCGCGCATACCAAATTCTCAGTCATCAACTCCCTCGGTACATCGAGTCTGCGCGACAGCGAGTCCAGCCTTCGGTCTGAGGTAGCCTGCCGCACGCTTGCCGTCGCGGTGGGTAGCCGGGGCACCGCACACACATCATGATTGCGATCATCGGCCGATGGACAGTGCATCGCCGGCGACGGGGCCTGCTAAATTGCGGCCTGGCAGTCTACCCCTGTGTTGTGTGGGGGGACGTCGAAGTCGCCGGTGTACGCCCGCCTCGTCGGACTGCCGTTGTCGAATAGCGTGGGTCCGTACCGGGATGAGGGGCGTCGTTGCTTGAGATACAGCGCGGTGCCCCTGACATCGGCAAAAGTGCGTTCTCTGTGTTGCGGTGTTGTGACTTTAGTTTGACTGCTTTCGTAGAGAACAATGCCTTTGTCGAACCTCAAGTCTTTCAAAAATGGGGCGTCGCCGCGAAACGTGAAGACCCGTGCGGCCGCCGCACCTTGACCTCGTACCACCATCATGTCCGAGAGACGCCCAACCCCACCGACCACTTCCCCCCGTCCCCCCGCCCGCAACGAGGGCCCTCCTGCCGACAAAACACCCTCGACCGCTCGACCCGGTTCGACGAGTGCTGCAGCGGCAGGCACATCGTGAACCGCGGACTACAACGCTCGCCCTAGTGGCAGCAAACGCAAAGCCAGCGCGTCTGGCATAACCCGCACGTCCTCGTGGCGTGAACGTACCAGGGGCAGTCCTGGCTCTCCCCTCAGGGAGGGCTACAACCCCCCTCCACCTACTGGTGAGACCGTGGTTGTCATGGTCGCAGACACTCCGGCGATGACCCAGTCGGCGTCGGAGACGGTCCCCTCTACCTTCCCTCAGGCGGAGGAGGACTTTGTCTTCGATTATGGAATACCATCGGCTCCATCGGAAGCCCCCGTCCCGTCGCTCCCCGAAGGAGCGCACTGGGACAACCTCCCTCCCACGCCTCAACAGCCGGAGAGAGCCACGTCCCCCGTGGACACGGTAATTAAAGACGCGGAGGATGAGGTACGCCCTTATCTTCCCCGTTCACACGGTCGTGGGAAGTCTCACACCTCGTTGCAGAGCGACGAGAGTAGTGACGACGACTCTACTGATGAAGAAGACGACCGCACGCTGCGGGCTGCTCCTCGCAAGAAGGGCAAGTCCGGTAGCAAGCCGTCGGGAGCGATCTCAGGAGGAGTTTCTGAGGTAACGACGCCGAGCGGGGTCTCCTACGCGGGATCCTCTCGAGAGGCCACTCCAGCGGTCTCTTTGAAGGGCGACATCGAGGTCATCGAGACCGCGAACTACGCTCTTTACCAAGACATTCCAGGTAACACACCATATACAGCAATTTCGGCCATCGCTCGTACGCTCCGTGACGCCTGTGAGATCCTAGCTTCCGGTTCCTCGGAGCTCAAGAAGGCCATGCTCGACGACGTCAAGGAGAGTATTCGGCTTGCTTACCCTTTGGAGGTTTACCACTCCGTTCAGATCGGACAGCGCATCGCAGCGCTCGCCCGCGAATATTCCAGCATGGCTCCTAAGGAGCACATCGCTGAGATGAACCGGTGTTTCGACAATAATGTCGTCGGCCCCGCTCTTAACCAGGCCATCCAGGCTCTGGAGGATCGCGATCTGATTGTGAGGGGATTCGACAACGCTCGCGACATCATGCGCGAGATCGGCAGGGACACCTTCGGCAAGCCGGGGGTCGTCCAGCAACACATGGAAGCCGTGGGTAACACCATGGAGTCCATGAGGAAGGTTATCCACATGCAGGTGGAGCGTGCGGGCGAGGAGAATCGCGCACTCAAGGCTCAGGTTGCGGCGCTCACGACGCTGCTCGAGCGGTCGAACCAGAACACGGTCGACGTCAAGGCGATGATGAAGGAGCTTCACCAGGAATTCGGCAGTCTCAAGGCTGCAACAACGGCCAGCACGAGCTACGCCGGCGTCTCTGCGCCCAAGGGCACCGGCCCCAAGCCTGCGGAGTCCCCTGCTCCCACCCAGGATCCGTGGAAGCGCCCAGCGCCCGCTCCGACGCCCGCCCCTGGCAGCGCGTCCAAGGAAGGTCCCCCGCCCCCTAAGAAGGCGCGTGGTGACAACGGCGCTGCGCAAGCAGCTGCATCTGCCCCTGAGGACGGAGAAGTTGCGGAGGAGTGGAAGATGGAGTCAGTCTCTGACTGGGCCCGTCTCCGCGCCGCTGCCACCATCGGTGAGCTCGCCCCCACCATCCAACTCCGCGAGGCGTCGGCCATCGCGCGAGGTCTCGGCCTCGACTCGCGCCCTGCGGGCGCTCATCTCCCAGCCGCTGCGCAGCCTGTGGGCACCAGCGCTACCCCAGCGGGTCAGAAGGCGATCACTGCCGGCCCGGAAGTTAAGGCGAAGCCCGAGAAGAAGGAGAAGAAGGGCAAGCCCGTCGAGCACGTGCAATACGCGGGCAATCGGCAGCAAATGGTCCGCACTCTAGTGGTGCGGAGCTCCGTAGCCTTTACTGGGGGTGTTCCTAGCGTCTCCAGTGACGACCTCATCGCCGCAGCCAAGTCAGGCCTCACCGCCGCCACCGTGAACGTGCCCCTCAAGGCCGTCATCAAACATTTGGGTAAGGACGCCATCCTGGAGTTCTTAGCGTGCCCCTCTTCGGAGGAAGTCATCGGGGTACGCAACTCCGTCGTCAGCATGCTAGCGCTGAGGCTGCCGGGGACGGTGGCTTCGGTCGACTTTGCATCCCCACTCACGCGGGTTGGAATCGAGGGATTCCCCAAAATGCGCCAGATCGCAACTCTGGGCGGCCGCACCACGGTCGGGGAGTACTCGCAGCACGAGGTGTGGGCGGAACTCCAAGCCAGCGCTAAGACGGACAAGCGAACGAAAGAGTTCGCCGACTTCGTGTTAGAGTTCACTTCTGCGCCGGTCGTGAAGTTCGAGGGCAACCCAGGCGGCTCAGGCGTCTGGGCCTGCTATGTCAAGGACACGGTACGCGGCTCCATCTCGGAGCGGTTCTGCACAGATAAGTTCACGATCAAATTATTCGGTCGTGCTTACCGCATCCGGCGCCTCTCGGCCCGGAACTCGATGCCCTCTTGCACGAGGTGCTGGCGATGGGGCCACTCCGCCGGCCAGTGCTCGCAAATGGGCCTGTTCTGCGGCCGCTGCGGCTCCAAACATCAAGACCTCGCGCACGAGAGCTCTGCTCTCTGTTGCGCAGGGATCCGCCTCCACAGTGGTAACGCCCTGGACGAATGTCCGCCGGAGCACGCCTACTGCCCCAACTGCAAGACGAAGGGTCACAGCCCCTCGGATCGCATTAATTGTAAGTTCTGGCAGCATTCGTCAGAGAAGAAGTGGATCGAAAACCACTCCGCGCGAGCGGAGTCGGTGAAGGATCAGCTCGCGCGTGAGAAGAAGGAGCTTGACTCCATCAAGAAGATGCTCAAGGAAGCCAAGAAGGCTTCTGACGAGGCGAGGCAGACAGCGGAGACCGCCTTCATCGAAGAGGTGTCTCAAGGACTCGCGGAAGTGACCGGAATGGTCATGGACGCTTAAACTCGTGAGTAGTTGCCTTATCAATGACAACCTACAACGGGGCTGAACGGGGGACTTCAGCGCGCAGCGCGTCCCCTTCTCTACCGGAGCCACTTGACCGGAATGCAGAGCTGAGAGCCGCCGCGGAAAGGCTATTGGCAGGATTGGATCAGGAGTTGGGAGCGGAGGCGCGAGGCGATGTGGAAGCCGGCCCCGTTCCAAATTTAGATCATATTTTATACGGGCACGAGGGTGCACCGGACCATGTACATCAGGATGTGGAAGTGGAAGCCGAAGCGGCTCCACAGTATACTATTCAGTGCGTATCAGCAAACGTACAGAAGTCCCACGAGAACACTACCCAGCTTCTTGAAAAGTATCGGGACGCAGACATTATATGCGTTCAGGAAATATTCTGGGGAAAGATCAAAATGGTCGTCTCCAGCAAAAATAAGAAGGGTGATGTGTATGAACAAACATGCGCGCACCGAAATTTCGCGTGCTATGGAGCCAGCAAAGATTCACGGGTGGCAACCTATGTCAACCGGAAATGGAGGGGCGCGTCGCCCCATGTCATCACAGGTAATGTGTCACACGATGACACATTATTAGTCAGCATCAATACACCGGACGGGCCGTTCACGGTTCTCAACGTGTACAATGACAGTAATGAGCATGCGGCAGTCTCACACCTGCTAAATGTCTCGGCGCACCTTCCTCCCATTTCTATGATGTGCGGAGATTTCAATTTGCGCCATGCCTCGTGGGATAAGCGCACGCGGGAACACAACATGAACCCGCCTCATGCTCAGAAGAGCGGAGAATTAATGGACCTCGCTGCCGAGCTCCAACTCCTCCTGGTTAACAGTGAGGATGGACCGCCTACATGGCAGTCGAACAATGCAGTGTTGCCTCGATACACACTGGATTTGGTGTGGAAGAGAGGCGACTATGAAATACAGGACTTTAGGGTCCAGCACGGAGCCAGGCACAAGAGCGATCATTCGCCCTTGGTCTGGAAAGTGGTTGCGGGCGGAGCGCCCAACATTGAACCTACACTTGGACGGGTCTCTAAGGAATCTTGGAAATTCAACGAAGATGTGGCTAAATTAATTGCGGGCCTCCCACTTGAGTGGGAGAGCGCGCAAGATATTGAGAACACCGGGGAAGCATTATTCTCCGGTATTCAAGAGCTATGGAAGAAGCATGCTTCCAAACCCAATCGCACTGGCCATTCCAAGTCGTGGTGGAATGATGAGTGCGCGCAGGCCTCCAAAAGTCTACGTCTAGCCCGTAAAAGGAATAAAATATTGCGAAAGCTAAGGGCTTAGCTTTCCGCACCTTGGGACGCAAAGCGTCCAGTATGAACGGTACAATGAATTACATAATACCATGCAAAAGGGCGTGAAATCCGCATGCCAATGGGTAGCAGCGCTTCTAAGCGCGCTAAAAGGGTCTTTTTTGACAAGATCATCGCTCACGCGCACCCGCAACTCATATCTAACTATGTGGCGTGGACGCGGCCTAGACGGCTTGACTCCAGCGTGCAAATCAAGCGCGCTGATGGCACCGTCATTGACAGTCAGGAAGACCTTCAAACGGAATTCCGAGAACAATTCACTCCGTCGGTTCCCCGACAAGTGGACATGAGCATTATGGACGAACTTCCCAAATGGGAAACTCGGACATTCAACGACATCTCCAATGAAGAGATATCTGAAAACCTTGCAGACACGAGTAACACTTCTGTCGGCGGTGAAGATCACATCAACTGGTTATGGGCTAAGACCATATTCCATTGCATAGAAAAGAAAACGGACGAAAATGACAACGTCACGTACATCCATTGGGGACCTAGGGTCTACCAATTCTTTAAAGCTTTCTTTAATGCGTGCATTAAAAAGCATAAATTCCCTACTGCATTCAAGCGGTCCATAACGGTAGTAATCCCCAAGCCTAACAAGCCGGATTACACTAAAGCCAAAGCATATCGTCCGATATGCCTACTCAGCGTGTTTGGCAAGTTATTTGAAAAGATACTGGCGAAGCGCATGCAATTTGATGCCCAAAAATTCGGCATCATGCACCCATGCCAGTACGGCGGTACAATGCAACACAGTACCACTGATGCTGGCATTGAAGTCGTGCACTTTGTGCACGAAGCTTGGGCACGAGATCTCACTCCTTCAATGTTGCTGTTGGATGTATCTCAATTTTACCCGTCTCTAAATCACAGCATTCTTGTTGAGATGCTGAGGCGGGAGGGATTCGCGGAGGACTTGGTTGAGTTCTTTGCTGATTATCTAAAGGGCCGGTTTACCCGGTACTTGTTTAATGGTAAGCTCACAGATGCCACTCCCACACCGTTGGGAGTGGGTCAGGGGTCTGCCTTCTCTCCGATGGGATCGGGGCTGTATATCGCTCCTATCTTACATAAACATTTCCCAGTGGATCGAAAGATGCCTGGGAATGGCACACTGAAGTTCTATGTGGACGACGGTGCATTCATGGTAGCCGCGCCGTTGAAATCAACGATTCGGCGCAATATTACGCAGGTGGAACTCAATGTGGAGTACCTGCAGGTTATGTTCCACTCCCTTAATGGCGACTTATTACGGGTCGGGTTGGGAGTGGAAGCTGATAAAGTGGAAGTCATGCACTTCTGGAAGAAGCGGAAACCGTGGAAGCCGGATAAGCCCACAGGCCCAGATGTAGTGATCGAGATTGACCGAAAGATCAATCGTATCGTTCCAAAGGTGTCAATGAGATATTTAGGATTCTATCTGGATCCTAAATTGTCATTCAAATCTCACATCCGCTTCTACGCGGCTAAAGCAGCCAGCACGGTGTCCACTCTCACCATGCTAGGCAACTCTCTTCGGGGGTTCACCCCCATGCAAAAGAGACAATTATACATAGTGCATGTGCTCCCGCTCATGTGTTATGGCGCGCACCTGTGGTGGAAACCTGGGTGGAAAGGAATTGGCTGGATTGCGAAAGATATGCAGGGGGCGCAATCCCGAGCCGTTAGATGGATCACGGGGGCGTTCCGAACGACCCCGATTGGAGCCATGGAACTGATCGCCGGAGTGGTTCCGGTGAAAGTGAACATCACAAGATACATGGAGAAGCATGCTCTCCGTATCAAAACTCTTCACCCGGGTCATCCCACCCGGGCGTTAATGAGTCATGAGTGGGAGCTCTCGGATGTCCCCACATCGGATCTCAACGCTGAAATGCCGTTCTGTTGAAGGAGTGAATTGGAAGTGGCTATAAAGGCAGTGAACGAACCTCTGAGGGAACTGCTGAGGGAGTCCTGTTAGGCACACAGGAAAGCAGAGGAAGGAACGATCCATTAGAGGGCGTATCCAGCCCAGTATATATACATGTGTGAGACCATCACCTGATGGTCGAGTCATGATGAGTCATAAGCGTAATCTACGTGAGTCATCGTTAGTAAGACGGAATCCGGAACTCCAGGTAACCGGTAATATCATATGCTTAAGGAGCGGAGGCCCGGATGTCCGGTATCTAATCTACTGAGATAGGACGAGAGATAATCGAGTCCTATAGATAAGATAAAGAGCGAAAGAGAGTAAGCGTACAATACGGTACGTAGCGTTGCAGAACATAATACAAGTCCATACCAGGCAAGCCTGATAAGATAACGCCTGAAATGGTAGAAGTTCAACACTCCCACTTGTTCAAGACGCTATGACCATGCCAGTTGACGTTCGAAGTTTCTCTATTCCAGAGAGTGGAACGTTCTTGGTCAACGCATCTGCAAGCTGGTCTTCGCTCGCAACAAAGAAGATATCGGTTTCACCCTTCTCGTAGAATTCTCGAATGAAGTGATACCGTATTTCGATGTGTTTTGTGCGGCGGTCCACGGCAGGATTAACCGCAAGGAAAATGCTTCCTTGATTGTCCAGACACAAAGGAGTGGGAGCAGTCATGTTGTCACCAAGCTCCTGTCCGAAGTTCCTAAGCCAAGCCATTTGACGACATGCATCAGAGGCTGCTTTATACTCTGCTTCTGTTGAAGAGAGGGAAACAGTGGGTTGGCGTCTGGAAACCCAAGAAACGACACAATTGGCCATGAGGAACACAAAGCCGCTTGTGGAGTGCCTATCATCGTGATCTTCTGCCCAGTCCGAGTCTGAATAGGCAATTAACCCGGAGTTGGAATCACCGTCGTAACAAAGCGCATAGTCCTTTGTTCCCCTTAGGTAGCGCAAGACATATTGTGCGAGGCGCATGTGATGCTTCGACGGGTTCGAGGCAAACTTGGCGAGTCTCGTTATGGAAAAAGCGAGATCAGGCCGTGTACCGAGCATAGCATACATGATGCTACCAATGACGCTCTGGTACTCAGTACGGAATACATCCGTTGCAGTTTCCGTGTTCTTCTCCAAAACTGAACCAGCAGGTAGAGGTGTCTTTGCAGGTTTGCAGTTAGACATTTGAAACCTCTCCAAAACGGTCTGAACATATTCAGATTGGTCAACTAGAATCTGTCGCTTTTGACGATCACGACGAATCCTGAGTCCTAAGAAACGCTCTACTGGTCCAAGATCGGTCATCTGGTACTCCTTCTTGAGATGATTCTTTATTTGTTCAATGAACGGTTTAGAGTCTCCAAGGAGTAATAAGTCGTCTACATAGAGGACTACATAGCAGACTTGACCGTTGGTTTTACTGGAGTAAACGTAAACTCCTGCATCCGAATATGTCCGTATGAACCCTTGGTTTAGAAGAGTTCGGTGGATCTTAGCGTTCCATTGACGTGACGCTTGCTTAAGACCATAGATGGCCTTCTTGAGGAGGCAGACCCAATCCTCCTTGCCTGGAACTACCCATCCTTCTGGTTGTTCCATGTAGATTTCCTCTTCAAGTTCACCGTTGAGGAATGCTGTCTTAACGTCCATTGAGTCCATCTCCCAGTCTTCGAGTGCAGCATGTGCAAACATATATCTCAAAGACTCAAAACGAGCGACTGGAGAGAATGTCTCGTGGTAGTCTTCACCCCAGACTTGAGTGAAGCCTTTGGCTACTAACCGGGCCTTGTACCGACCATCATGCTTTCGCGCATACACCCATCTGTTCTTGACTATCTTCCTGTTCTTGGGACGGGGAACCAAGATCCAGGTGCCGTTCTGCTCATGAGACTTCATTTCAGAGCCTTCGGCAGCATGCCAGTGGTCCCACTCAGGGGATTTCCTTGCGTCTGAACGCGAGGTAGGAACCGATTCAGAGTAATTGGCTTCCTTGAGAGCCTGCAGTATCATAAACGCTTCCGCTCGCTGATCTCCATGAGTATCAGTTCGTCGGTCGATCCGAGCCGGAGGCTCATCACCATAAACGTTGTCCCTATTCCTGTTCGGGTTCCTCCCAGCATTCTCTCTACGAGGGCGAGTATATACTGGCTGAGGAGGTTGAACAGGTTGAGGACGTTCTGCAGGTTCAGGGAGCTCTCTCTCAGGTTCTCCCACTGGTTCCGGTTCGTCGATGTCCTCATAAACATCTTCGCTCTCTACCGGTAGAGGAAGTGGAATTTCGATCTGTTCCTCGTCATCATCCTCAGAATCAGAGTCTACAGGATCGAATAGTGGCGGACCCAGAGTCTTCGGGTTAGCCAAATCCTTACGTGCCGGAAAGGAATCTTCATCGAAGGTCACATCACGAGACACAACGATCCGTCGACTGGAGGCATCCCAGAACTTGTAGCCCTTGGAGCCTTGCTCATATCCAACGAAGATCATCTCGATTGCCTTTTTGTCGAGTTTCCCTTGTCTTCGTTCCTTTGGCACATGCACGAATGCCTTGCAACCGAATACTCTGAAGTATGAGATATCTGGGACCGTGCCATCCCAGAGAGTTATCGGGCATTGCCACTTAAGGCGTCGCATAGGCTGGCGATTGTATATATGGACAGCAGATTCAACTGCTAGCTGCCAAAAACCGTGGCTTAGGCCTGCATGATGCAGCATTGCCATAGCCTTCTCCATGATCGTGCGATTCCAGCGTTCAGCTCGCCCATTTTGCTGAGGCGAGTGCGCAACCGTCTTCTGATGAACAATCCCATAGGATTTCAGACGGGCCGTGAAAGCGTCAGATGTATATTCCCCCCCTCGATCCGAGCGTACGTGGATAATTTTGTGACCAGTTACATTTTCTGCCCATGTCTTAAAGTCCTCGAACGCTTGGATCGATTCAGACTTATGACGCAGGTAATAGGCACGTCCAAGACTCGAAAAGTCATCAAGGAACGTAATGAAGTACCGGTATCCACTGTTGATTGCTTGAGTACGCATAGGACCATCTTCGTCAGTGTGAACCAACTCGAGAGGCTTTGTAGCGCGTTTGGAAGACGCGGGGAATGGAGCACGATGAGATTTGCCCCATTGACAACCTTCACAAGGGGATTGATCCTCAACCCCCACTGGATCGACACCCTTGGTATGATCAGGTAATCGGCGAATAACTTCCTTGGACGGATGCCCCATCCGGCGATGCCAGGTACGAAAAGGGGTAGACAGCTGTGCTGCCGTTTTCTTGTCCAGGACGTCCATAAACGAAAAGTACAAGTTGTTTAGGAAGTTGTACGGTGCTTCCATCACAACGTTGCCAGAAACTTTGCCATGCAAAAACGGTTGGTCATAGATGACCATCTGACCTGAACCTTGAACGAGCGTATGTCCTGATTTCTCCACAATACCAGTAGAAAACAAACAGCCAGAGGCCTGAGGAATGTATGCGACATTTGATATGGTAATCATCATGCGCTCCTTGCCGACTGTTGTTAAACCTTTGATGGTGCCAGAGCCTAGTGCTTCTATCTTAGCATTTCCTGCTGTACCAAAAACGACGGGAACCGTATACGGCTTGTAATCCCAGAAGTATTCCATAGAATTGACGACCGTCTGACTTGCACCTGAATCCATGAGCCATGCAATGCGCTTGAATTGATGCGAATGAGTCTTATTCACACCGGGGCAATAAAACGACGAGCTCAATTGTGCGGATCCAGCGTCAGCAGACGCGCCATTATGTACAACAAGAGAAGAAGCAACTAATGAACCAGCAGTCCGAGGGGGACAGACTCTACACGAAGGGTCTGTACAAGCTGTGTACTTAACCTCCTCGACCTCCACCACCGAAGCACCTTGACCGTTAGACGAGGACGAACCGGACTGAGTGACCTTTGTACCGTCCGTGGTAGTGTGAACGACTACCGTGTTCGCCTTTTTACCGTTGCCTTTGCCGTTGCCACCCTTGCCTTTCCTTTGCCCTTGTCTGTAGCCTTCTGTGGGCGCAAGTGCAGGTACTTGGTCCAGCATTGGTCCAAACTGTGTTTCTTGCCGCAGTGAGAGCAAGGACTGTTACCGTGATGTACTTTTACCTGGGAAGTCGTAGATGCAGACTGTCCCATTCCGGACCGGCGGAAGCACTCCTCTGAGATAATTTTGCTCACTAGGGTCTCAACCTTCAACTCCTTGAGAACGGTCGTCGCCATGATGGCTGACACCATTGTTGAATAGCTTTCCGGGATTTTTGACCTCAGGAGGAGAGCCTGAGTTGGCTCGTCCAATGTAATGCCGCCGTTGATGATGTCCTTAAGTATGGTTTGGATCTTTGAGATCTGATCCTGCATCGGCTTGTTGTTGTCCATCTCTCTCGACTTAATGAGAGCCAAAAACTGCGACCAAACGTATGCTGCATCTGGTGCACCAAAATGCAACTTGAGTGCCGCCCACATGTCCTTAGCCAATTTCATGACCTCATCACCATCCTCGCTCTTCTCATAGAGGAGGTGGTGGAAACTGTTGTCTGTGCGCATAAGGATCACACCCTTTTCCTGGGTGTTTGCCTTCTTGTAATCCGCTTTGGTGAGGTCACCGGCCTTGAGGGCATCATTGGCCTCGATAAATGTTAAGTAGCCGAGCATCTGGCTCGACCACACCTTGTAGTCCGAAGACTTTTTAAGGACAGGGATACTGTCAGCCTTCATGTCCGACATGTTGGCGGTGAGAATATGAAATTCGAAGAAGTCTGAGACTTCTTCAGAAACGGAGGGCGGTGGTAAACTTTCAAGAACAAAAGCGAGGTCAGACGATAGACTTTCCTCTGCTTCTTCTTGAGACGGTGCTAGAAGCTCCTCTACGTCGTCTTCTTCGAAGAGATTCGATAGATCTGACGGTAAAGTAGTAGGAGCAAACGATGGAGAAAGATGTACTGGAGAAACGATGGGAGAAGGGGATTGTGCTCGAGAGCCGGGGATAGACGGAGACCCGTACTCTGGGATGGATGCAAGATGTTGCGGTTCAGGTGCAGAACCCTCAAAGAAGCTTAAAGAAGCGAAAACAGAATAAGAATTGTCTTCTTGCCAGTGGTCAACTGGGATACCCCAGCCTGTGTCTCTGATGTATGGACCAGACCACCTATTCGCACAGACTGTGGTGTTACACGGCCAGAACTTATATTCAGTTTCTTCAGGCCGGTAGTGATAGTCCCTTAGTTCAGTGACGTCGAATAAATGCTGAAGACCTCTACAGTTGTAGGGTGTTTCTTCTTCTGATGCTTCTGCTTCTAAATTGTCGTCTAGCTCTTGCTCAGACGAAGCCACAATGTGATGCTTGACTTAAATGATATTCCAGTGATGTGTGCAACAAAAACGCTAGGTACGCCGACCTAATTCTACAAAACTATCCAGTCCAAGTAGCCCCCGTTGGCTATGCTCGTTAGGTCCTTCGTGACCTTTCTATACCACTTGACGAGCGGCTCCTGCGGCGTCGAGAATTCGACTGTGCCGACGCAACGGCAAGCCCACGAGATGCTGTCTCGCTGCTGCTTAGACCACTGATTGGCCTTGTCGAAGTTGTCGCTGACCCAGTTGAGCTGGTCGGCGAAGCGGTGGAGGGCACGCTGGGAGTCTCCAAGAAGTGACTCAAAGAGGTACTTCTTGTCGAAGATTGCTTGGTAGCGCTCGATGGTGGCGCTAACCTTCTTCTCGAGAATCCCAACAACTTCTTCGGTTGACTTCTTCTTGAAGTCGGGGAGCGGGCGAGGAGCGGGTGCTGAAAGGCGTTCAGCAAGTGGGCGCGGCTGAGCGGCGGGGTTGGAGCGGACAGGAGCGGGGAGCGGGTGTGACTGGAATCACAAAAACGTTAGATACGAGATCGAACTTGATGCGGGTAGAGTCGGCGTCAACGGACCTTTCTCTCAGGTCTCGTTGGAGGATAAACTTTTTGCAAACGGCGCGAAGGCCCACTGGAAATCCGATCCTTCAGTGCCTTGGGCACTTCAGGTCGTCAAACGCTAAGTCTCTGATAAGACTAGCAAACGCTACGCTTACTCCTTGAAGCGTAGTCTTGAGATCCTGCAGGGATAAAACAACTAGGTTTGCGCGTGTAGCGCAGGGCTCATAACCTGTTGAAGGAGTGAATTGGAAGTGGCTATAAAGGCAGTGAACGAACCTCTGAGGGAACTGCTGAGGGAGTCCTGTTAGGCACACAGGAAAGCAGAGGAAGGAACGATCCATTAGAGGGCGTATCCAGCCCAGTATATATACATGTGTGAGACCATCACCTGATGGTCGAGTCATGATGAGTCATAAGCGTAATCTACGTGAGTCATCGTTAGTAAGACGGAATCCGGAACTCCAGGTAACCGGTAATATCATATGCTTAAGGAGCGGAGGCCCGGATGTCCGGTATCTAATCTACTGAGATAGGACGAGAGATAATCGAGTCCTATAGATAAGATAAAGAGCGAAAGAGAGTAAGCATACAATACGGTACGTAGCGTTGCAGAACATAATACAAGTCCATACCAGGCAAGCCTGATAAGATAACGCCTGAAATGGTAGAAGTTCAACATGTTCCGAGTAGGAAAGCGCAGCAAATCAAAGTCCCCTATGGTGCACTTTGAGAAAATGGCCAAGACAACGGATGAAATATTTCATGTCTTAGCATCGGTATGTAGGCCTGGTGACAGGTTGATCGACCGTGATGGAGATGACGCCATCAAACATGTGTTGTTTCATCGTGATAAGCGGGATAATCATGACGACGACATCAAATCTATCCCAAGGAAAAAGGGCGGAGAAAATGGAAAAGTCAGCGATGATTTCAAAGACTGGATTCACAACACATGGATGCCTGCGGCGTCCACATACATGCATGACAGAAACACCCTGATGATATGGTCGGATGGGTCTGTCATCCCGGGGAAAGATGACGATTATCTCCAGGTCAAAGGCAAGCCAAACTTGCAAAAAACGAGGGCATCGGGCGCGTATGTCATTACGCGCAATGACGAAATGGTCTCGGAGGACTCTTGGATGTCCGGGAAGTGCACGAGTTTTGACGCGGAGGTGCAGGCATGCTATCTCGGTGTCAAGGCAGCCATGGAAGTGATCCGTCCATCGGATCACACTATAGTAATTGCCAGTGATAATATCGGCAACTTGCGTCGCGCTATGAAACCTAGTGGGGTTGGCTCCGGCCAACTCCACGGTGTGTGGATTAGTGAGCACTTGAAGGAAATGAACCGCAAGGTTGTTTTCCTATGGAGCCCATCTCATGTTGGGATTCAATGGAACGAGTATGTGGACAAACTCGCTTCTGACATAAATAAATCAGACGAACCTCTGCCTGATTACAAATCATTTGCTTTCCAGGGACAAGAGATCCGTCAGAAAGTAATAGACGATTGGTCGGATATTGCCGGCCTCAAGTACAAAGTTAAGCGCACACCGGTGGCGGGAGTACCGGGAGTCCCGACAAATCCATTCGCACTTGTCATAGTGCTTATTTAGGGTATGGTTTATGGTGGGACGAGGGGCTAAAGCCTCGTACCACGGGTAAATCACCCTTCCTATCCCTAGGGAAAGTCGATCTGAGCAAGACAAATGCAGACGGCGAGGACAAAACTTATGAGGAACTCGCGTTCCCCACTAAGATTCGCAATAAGGAGGTAGCCCGATTCACGCGGGTTATCACTGAACACTTCCCAAGCGGGGAATACAAGAAGTGCTTTAAGCTTCTCCAACCGGGAGAATCGGATAAATGTCCGTGCCGCCTTCGAAACGGGTACAGGGAAACCCGGGATCATATACTCTTCAAATGCCCATACTACATGAGGCATAAGAAGTATGAGCGTAAGCCGTTTGTGGGTCCGTTTTCAAAGCGGGACCTTGCGCAAGGCAAGTCTTGGTACTCTAGGCGTCAACGGGGGTGGTCCTCGCTCGATGTCTTGAAATTCCTCCAACTCAACCCTATGGTTGGCACATTTGAATGGGCAGAGATCCTCTCCAAATGCAAGGAGGATCGCGCCCAGGGCAATGAGCACACGATGGCGTGGGCTAGACTAGAAGCGCACACTGTGTGGCGCGCTGGTAAAGTTCTGGAATTCCAGAAGGAATGGGATGGGCTTTCTGAAAAGGAACATAAAAGGACCATAAGGAAGCCCATAGGAAATACGCGGCGGCATTCGATCCGTCAAGGCAGAGAAGTTCGCAGAAGAACTGTACAGAACGTGGCAGTACAGGGACGCTGAGGAAACTCGGGAAGGCAGGCGCGAAGCGCTTGAGCGAAATGAGATTGCAGACGAACCCTCTGTCCACATTCCTATCCGCGGGGTCATGGAGCCCGAATACAGAGTACTGAGAGAGGAAGTAGTTCCTCCGTCACAGGCGGAGGAATATGAACTTGCCCCAGTCGATCACGAGGATCCTACCCTCGACTTTGCCCCTCGCGCCTCTCAATTAGAGGAAGAGGAACTTATTACTGCGCATCTAGAGTGGGTGGATCTTCCTCATCGGGGGTTCATCTTACCTGAAGGGCGGTTGTTAGACGCAGCGGAGAGGGACAATGAGCAGTTCCTAGACAACTTCGGAATGCTTTATGTCATCACACCGCCTCCTTCGGAGGCGGAAGGAGAAGACTGAAAGATTCAGTAGACACTCTGCATGTACTTAGAGTATGGAGTCTAAATTCGTAGAATTAAAATAAAATAAAAAGAACCTGCAGAGTGGTTGATGCCGGGCCGCTTCTCCCGGTCATTGCAGTGACCGGGATTGACCAACCTCCGGTGAAAGCAGAAATACATCGTTCTGTAATCTGAGTACACATTGTCTACTATGTTACATCCAAGTCATAAACACGACACGCAAACAACAGACCAAACACGTGTAACGCGAGAGCGAACAAGACAGCGATAAACCGGACACCTGACCGTGACAGCGATAACGAGAGAGCAAGACGAGAGTCGAGCTAGAAACTTACAATTACAATACGACACTCTCGAGCCTGAGGATGCCTGAACCGGAGGGTCTACTGAAGCAGGAAGCACAGCAAGTTAAGCCATGGCGCTCAGGAAGATGCAGAGCTATCTTACAATTCTCCCATCATCCTCGAAGTCTGCGCTTTGTGCATGTTCACTTGCACTGATAGTCATCGACATCCCACATGCCAACCGTGCCGTAGAAAACGCCCTGCGTAGTCAGTCAGTCTCACTGCCATCAATGACTGCGCGCCGAACGCTTACTCTGTTCTCGCAGTGAGCAGGGCTGTCGAAATGCCGTCCGTGGATGTCTATAGGGGTCGTGGCGCACATCGTCATCCAGTCTTCATCGCCATGCAGGTTCCAAAGGCGAGCCTCGAACCGCTAGGTGCATGATAGCATGGTTAGGTTCACTGGCAAGCTCTACAGTGGACCTGGCTTACGCGTTTTCCTGATGCTTGGCCGAGGCAGCCCTGAGATGGGAACGGTCCGTGAGTACCATTATGTCAAATGTGATATGAGGTTTGGACCTTGTCGTATAGATCACCCCATGATGGCCTACATTCTACCTCATTTTCCGTGATATGCCAACGGCCGACCAGGGCATCTCCCTCCTATAAAGCACGGGCATTTCAGAGCCCACACTTAGGAAGGGCGGAAGGGGGACTCACGGCTATGCACTCGTGGGGCACGCCCACCACTTCGCCATTCATAGCGATAGGCATATGTTGACACGCCTCCTGCATATCGAGCCCAAGGCGCGCAGTGTACTCCCGCATCCCGGACCGGACGCACTGATGGGCATCCACCGTGCCCCAAGTGAGTCCGAGAGTGTTCCCTTCATGCATGCGATGGCGGCCCGTCTCGTCCCTCCACTCATTCTCCCGTTGCTCACGCTCCTGGGCCCACCTCACCTGCTCCTCCCTCCACGCGCGCTGCTGGCTCGTGCGCTCGCGGGCCCACGAGATCTGCTCCTGCGCCCACCGACTTTTCGCAAGCTCGTACCCGTCCATCGCGCCGCGCCACCGCGCCGTGTCGTCCAGGTACGCCTGTCTCTGGCGCACCCAGTTCCCCTCGTCAAGCTCGTGCTCGCTGCGCGCCACCTGATAGTTCTCGCGCTCCTATTCGAAGACAGCCCGCTCGTGCGCCCATTCATCGTAGTCGTGTTTGTGCGACGCACTTTCCACGTCCCACCTCGCTTTGTATGCGTCGTACTCGACGGGCGTCGGCGGGTAGGCGGCAAGCAAGGACGCATGGCGGTTGCTTTGTACGCACAAGCCAACGAACCATATGACGTACGTCACTATGAAGAAAGCACGGGCCCACTGCTTGACGGGCCTGGCCAGGCTATACTTCCAGCCCCCACCATCTTCGGGATCCGAAGACTGTGTCGCTTGATAGCCGTGTACAGCGAAATCGGCGTTGAGGGGTGCCCTCTCGTTTCTTCCGCGGGAAGTTAACCTCGTGTTAGCTGCGCGCACTGACTAGAACGAGAGATCGCAGCGCACGAGGTCTCGGCGCGCTGCGGCTTGTGCTGATTCGGCTTCCAGTTGCGGCCAGGTCTGTTACTACGAGGCTCCTGGCCATCAGCGTACTGCGGCGTACACTGCGCACGGGCGCACCTATTCGACGGGACGTTCGGGTTCCCGGAGGAATGGTACATATTGGGATTCGCCGGCATTGCTGTTACTTCTTCATGGCCATGCATATGTGAATTGTTTGCTGTGGCATTGATGTGAGTACTTACCTGCGATCTACACTCTGGTACTGCCTAGTATGGTGAACACAAACCTGCCTGCGCTGGTCACAGACTGTGACTACCCGCCCTGGATGGTGGGAGTGAAGGAGGAGGAAGGGCGCCAGGAGTACTAGTCAATACGGCCGCTGAGTGTTTCAAACCGCCGCGTGTTTGTGGCATCGCGCTGCGTTCGAGCAACCATAGCGGGGCACATGTCGTTTGGTGGTATCGTCATATCGAAATTTGTTTAACTAAGTACCTATCGACCCATGGGCTGACAACCCAACGCGCTCTAGCAGATAAAGAAACACGATGAAAACAATGTCCGTGAGTATACTATTTGACAGTAAGATGCAATATAGCGCAAACGAGCATTTATAGCTCGATCATGTTCAGATTTCCGGAGAGCAGCCCTGTAGAGTGTTTGCATCAGCATCTGCATGCGGCGCGGTATAAAGAAAGTGACGCACGGTTCTCGAGGATGCACCCGTCGGGGATATGGATGCTCTGCCCCTCGTTCGCCACGACGATGACAGTCCCCCGCAGGGTGACGTTCCGGCCAAAATACACGTCGCCGGTAACGGTCAAGTGGTCGAGCTCGATGATCTTCGGGATCTTCTTGAAGCGCTTCTGGAACTGCGCTATCTTCTTGAAGTGGTCACCAAGCTTGATCACGGGCGTCGTCTCGAACATGCGGGCCTCGTTGATCACCAGCTGCCCGTGCTGCAGCGAGTATATGTCGCTCTTGATGAGGAGCAGGTCCGAGCACGACTTGACTGGCAAGAAGCGCGAACGCGGGACGTTCACACCGTGGCCATTCAGGAAATGCTTGATAGCAGCGCCGGCGGCGGTCTCAAGCTGGATAACGGCTTGGCCATCATCAGTCGTCTTTGGGTTGACGATGATCTCGAGCTCCATCTCGCCCTTCTCCATGATGCGCTTGACAGCTGAAGACGTGCACCCAAGGTCAGCAGAATACGTTATGGAGATACGACGGACCCACCCTTTAGGTTGAGCCAGAGGTTGTTCGTGTTGAAGATCTTGAACTTGCGCACGGACTTAAAGTCCTCCACATGCTCAGATGGCACCTGCGCGACTTCAAGAAGCTGGATGTTTCCCTCGTAGTCGATGAGGGTACCACCCTTCACGTCCGCCTTCGTCTTATCGGTCACCTCCATGATGAATTCGGATTGTGAGTCGATCATGTGCTGAAGGATCTTCTCGTCAACACTACACTGTTGTTCAGCTGGATTGCACAACGATAGGCACCATGGGATACGCACACTGCTCCAAGGTTATCCGAGTTGGACACGAAGAGGTACTCCTTGCCCTCCGACAACAGTTGGTCGAGCACACCGCTCTGGTAGAGCGCATTGTACAAGTCACCGTGACCGGGCGGGTACCAGTGCTTCTTGTCGTCATCAGCAGACTTTGGGCAAGGGAGGAGCGTCTCCTTGTATATCCGCGGGTATCGACTTTGGTTGAACGTCGTGATACGCAGTTGCTGGTTTGCGTACTTCTTGATGATACGGAGAGTATCCTCGTGCGTGTTGAAAGAGGTCATGAGGATGAGGGGGACATCAACACGGTAGGTCGTGTTCAGGTGCTCTATTTGCCGCACAGTCAGGTCGAGGAAGGTCATGTCATCCTTCACTTCGAGGGCGGACTTCGCGCCCGTCATGCCCATAGAAGTACCAAGGCCACCGTTCACCTTGAGCACTGCGAGCTTGTTCAAGGCAGTGACATCGGCCGAAGGTAGCTTAGAATAGGGCACAATCTTGTCTTCTGAAGGCGACTTGATCTTGTCCCAGACGCTACCAGTGTACGGGTCAGCATATTGAATGAAGACTGAGTATATGATTGGCGGACAAATTCCCATAGCGAAGATAACCGAGGTCATTTCACGTTCCTGCCTAATCTACTCGGCACCGACGTACGATCGGGAGCGATCATGGCGGCGGCGATGCGGACCGGGATGCCCAGATGGGTGCGCAGGCAAATGACGTAGCACGACCAACATTGGAAGAACAGGAGAATCGATGCCCGTGGCAGGATACAGAGCAAGTTTTCGCGACCCGGCGCATACCCACCTGTTCAGTGACAAACAGATGGTCATGCCATTGGGTGGAACCGCACTGCCAAACCTTGGCATGGAGCGAAGGTTCGCGTACCGACGAATGGGGAAGATGCAGGGCACCGTAGGACGGAGCTAGAGGCGGCCGTGACATACACGCCTGATCCTGACCGTCATCGTAGACACGCGACCCCATGTCGAAGAGAAGGCGGAGTGCGCGGATATCGAACAGACACGAGACAGATAGGAAGGATACGAGGTTGACTGAATGAACGCGAGAAGACGGACACTCACAGTTCATGGCTCCGTGCACGCTCGGAGAGATAGCGCGTGAAAAGGTAGAAGAAAGACTGCATTTCCGTGTCGAAGGCTCTCTTCGTCTCCGGGTCGCTGACGGACCGAACGAGGTTGCTGAGCTCGTTGCGCATGGCCTTCGCGGCGACCCCGGTGGTGGCAGTCTTGAAGTCGATATGGCTGCTACCGCGCATGCGCGCATTGAAGCTGTCGCTCTTGGGCATAAGGCTGTCGACAGACATGGCTGCTGCTGCGCTGTGCGAGATGAGGAGGTGAGGAAGAAGGGAATGGAGAGAGACGCACACAGAGGGGTTTATGTGGATGGGTCTTGTGGTGGAGGTGGAGATGAGGTCTGGGGTAGAGTGGACTTGGGGGGGTTCAGGGCGAGCACGAGGGATGTGGTGACGTTTATATATCTCGAGGTCCTCGACCGGATATGGCGCGAGCGAGGGGGTCGCTGCAGATTCCTCGCTGATGGGCTCGAAGATCGATCCCAGCCCGGGGCACGTTCTTCGTTGAGCCACCCTCTGCACCTCGCCGCCGCCTCGCAACCGTCTTCGCCGCTCGTCCCCTCCCCGCGCCGGCCCCGCCGCCGTCAGCACAACGTCCCCCGCCAGCGACACCCGTCCCAGCGGCGACGACGACCTCAGTTGGCGGAAACGGGTCACGGCCGTCGCCGGGCCCGGCCCAGCCCGCGCCGCCTCAGGGACCGAGAATGACTGCTGCAGTGGCTGGCAACGTGCGTGCGCATGCATGGCGGCCTGGCAGTACGGCGACGGCAGCTTTCCAACTTATGTACGGGCACTACGCACGGCCACGCGCACCCTGCTACGGAGGGTATGCTCGCCAAGCCCCTTCTAGACTCTTACCATCATCCTCGCTGCCCTCCTCCCGTTCCCCTTATCAGGCGAATGCCAGACGCTACCGAAATCTCAGTGACACAACGCACCATCGCGAAGCACACCTAACTTTACCCCCGGCGCCCCCGTGCGTCTGAACTCTTGCATGGCAAAAAGTCTCCGTCCGTCCGTGCATCCCGCTCCGCATGGCCTCGATCAGGCTTCCAACGGCTGCTATGTCGTTGCCAACGTCGGGACGCGCCTCGCCACGCTGCCGCCTGCGGTCAATAGTCGCTCGCATAGCGCGCAAGCGCACGCTGTACACTTCACCCAACCTCAAGCGACGCTTCGTCGCCGGTGGTGACGCAATCTGCATTGTTTCCGTGCAACAACATGCTTTACCCTCACTTCGTCAAGTTGAGTACCTTCGTCTTCGCGCAACCTTCACGATCGGTAAGCACATACACACTTCTCTATTGCGGAGACTCCCATCGCCCCACTACCGCCACGCTTGACACAACTCAAATTCCTTGCAACTCCGGCATTGTCGTCCGTGCCTCGGACTGAACCACGGCCTTCCTCCAGAACACATCAACATGCGTTCCTTCCGTCAGTCTGTCAGTTGCCTTCAACACAACCCAGACCTAAGTGTCCGTTGTTGTGTGTGGAATCCCATACATTTACCCCTGGGCGTCTCGGCGATGACGGTGCAGCGACGCACGACCAAGGCACCGTCCACGGTGATAATTCACCGGTCCTTCAACTTGACGTGCTCGAGACCGTCGGCCCTCGCGTGTCCTCATTTGCCGCGATACGATCAAGCCACACAATTCAGCGCTTGTTCTATGGACGTAGGATCGCGCAGGCGCCCGTGACACAGGGCGGTGTCCGTCTCGAGTACCGGTCGGCGTGAGTTCACGTTCGGAGCGGACGAGCATACGAGGGAGTCCCCATTTCACAGAAACACGCTCGCACGATCTACGCCACGTCATCCATGGGTACAAGGAGCGTAATTTGGTCCGAGGCTCACATTCGCGGGCTTCACTCCGACGGTCGTCCAGTGCGCGCGGCATGTTTATAACCTTCTCAGGCCGTTCCCGAGGCCAGTCTCTGCATCTTTCAATTGCTGGTGTCTTTTGTCGGTGGCTAGCACATGGCGAGACCGGGCCTGCGCAGTCCGAGAAGGACGATCCCGACTAAATGCCGCTCTCGGTGCGATGTTCGTACCTCATTCAATGAAGAGTTAGAGCGATCGTTCCTCCATCTGTTGATCGCTGCTAGATCACCAGAGCTGAGTACACTTTGAGCACGATCCACGGTGAGCTCAGGCTCAATCCGGGCGGCCCGTTCCGGTTAGTGTCCACACTCCAGTTTGCCGCTTTATCTTCAACTCAACCCCGTGTCGTCCGTCTATGTCGCGCATCTGATGATTGAGTTTGTCAGCGGGTTCCAGTGGTGCACGACAGGTCGCGAGCAAACCGCCTTATGCTTCATCCGTTCTATGGGGACCCCGTGCAAGTACGCCGTGTTTGTGATATGTTGTGAACCCGTCGAATCGAGCTAGTCAGCGAGCATCCCAGTGCGATAGACGCAGAACAACTAGAACCACCCTACGGACGTCACCCATGCGCCCTGTGACTTGGTCTGGCTGATAGTGGCTTGACTGTGACAGAACGCTTCCTCAGCCCGTGGATTGCATGGACGCCAGAAGCAGAACAACATACAAACAACCCTCAGATACATGTTAAGTCGACGATGATAGATACTAGCACATGGGCAATCGGCTGTCTACATCGTTGGGCATGCTGAGTCGAAAGAAGCCAGGGCCCAGATATTGCTCTGTGCATGGGGTATACATTGTATCAGGATTTGGGCCATACAAGCGACGCTGTGATTTGCCGGCAGCAAACGGCGAACC
This sequence comes from Fomitopsis betulina, assembly GCA_022606075.1. Lineage (NCBI taxonomy): Eukaryota > Fungi > Basidiomycota > Agaricomycetes > Polyporales > Fomitopsidaceae > Fomitopsis > Fomitopsis betulina. Next base: position 227,591 of record JABYQK010000021.1, read on the forward strand.
AGTACAATGATTGAGGCACACGGGAATGTATAAATATAGATTGGTCACTGTACCCACCACGCCAGCGCGATGAAGAGCAATAGTGGCATCCATGCCACATCAACGACGTCCCTCAGAGTCCCTCGCAAGAGTCCCCGAACCCGTATAGTATATTGAGATCGCACAGTCCTTTTTGCCCCGGAGCCGCCGGTACTGCCTACCTCCACGTCGTCTGCTTCGTACGGCTGCTCGCTCAGTGGGAGCCGCAGCTTTATCCGCTTGCCGAACAGCATGAACCGGGGAATCCGCAGGCACTGGCACCAGCCCGGGAGCGCGACCCAGCCCACGTACTGGCCTTGCGTCGCTACACGATGCAGGTTGGATACCAGCAGGAGGAGAAGGCTGAACGCGATGAGTGGGACGTAGACGTTGAGGTAGATGCCTAGCTGGTCCGGGAGGAGGCACGGCACCGTCGCAAGCGACGTCGCGGACCGCGTCGGGGGCACGATGGAGAGGAGCTGGAAGCCGGGCCGTCGGATTCCCATCGCCATCGAGATCGACTTGACTGTCACCTCCTTAATGGTGCCTGCGTTCGGGGTGTCGTCCGCGTCGGACGACCCGAACTTATGCGTGTATTCACAGTAGTCGTGGTCGTCGCCGCTGCATGGTATCAGTGCCTTGTCGCCGCGCGAGATGGCAGTGGGCGCACCTGAACACGAGCAACGGACGGACATTTTGCAGTACAAATTCTGTCGTGTGTGGGGTGAGTGTATTTTGGTATCCTACGCCCTCTCCTTGCCGGATTGTGCCATGCTCGCGCAGGGGGCCGCAGGGTGCGCCCGCCGGCCGAGCGAGAGGGATATGTGTTAGGAGAATTCGAGGGCTTGAGCTGTCGTCTGCAAGCCATTATTATCGGTAGCTCAAAATGAGGGACGGCGAGCACGAACGAGGGCCTAAGGAGTGGATGAATGCTATAATGCCGTTCGGGTTCATATCCACCCAATGAAGGTATGTGTATCCACTGCGGGCGCGCATGTCTTCCTCCGTCACCAATCCGGGGGCGTCAATAAGCACAAATGTGTGGTTGCCGAGTTCGAACAGCTGGTTCAGAGGCCCAAAATGGGATATGTATCGTTCTGCGGCATCAGGGGAGACGCCGAGGGGTCGCCCTTTAAGTCTAAGTGCGTTGACTCAGTCTAAGCACAGCAAGGGGAACATCAAATACGAACCCGACATCGTGATTTCCAGGGATATAATAGGTGGGGCTGGGCTGGTTGGGCCTGAAAATTCGCTGAAATCTTTGCTGGTAACCCTCGTATCTGTGCGACATCATGAGCGCGACTAGTTCAGCGGGAAGATATCTCACAATTGGAGAAATATCTCGAACTAATTTAACAGGAGGCAGTACATCCAATGTTGTTGGTAACAACGACGGCGCGGGTTCATAATGGCCAGGAAATGCACGGTTCTGCGACTCGGCGAGACGGGCAGTCCAGAGTGGTAAACCAAGAATCAACCAGAACATGTAATGATGATGGATAGACAGACGTACTCGACGGCCGCGTAACTCATACGCCCGTTATCCATCATATCTCCGAGAAAGACCACTACATCGGGACGCAGTGCCTGTGCAGCGCGCCAGCTCTTGCGCATGTTGAGGTCGACGATCTGTTGGCTCAACCAAACGAGCCATGGATTTCGTCCCGGGTACGAATGCGCGTCGAGAATTTGTGGATCCGCAACAAGGAGCATATGCGTAGATCTGACACCGCTGTCATGTTCGCTGCCACGAAGCCGCTTGATAAACGTAGGCATCCCCCGTATATTGTGATGACAAGTGTTGAGCATACCTGGAGCTCTACGGCCTCGTCTGGCCACCCACAACCCCGTACGTGTTGCGAGAAGGTCCAGAGTTCATTTTGGCCGACGATAACTAGCCAAAGGATGCAGATAGTGGTGGAAAGAACGGCATATGGCCGGGAGATACCAATTCTGTTGCGATACACCATCGTTCGTGGACTGGATGTAACGGTGTCGCCCTTTCGGCCTGAGTGCATTCGTTGTCCAGCTCTAACGGTGTGAGATCATAACCACGGCAGCTCAGACATAGGAGTTAGTGGTTGTCGGTTAAGATAGTTGAGCGGGCAGAAACAGATCAGTGCAAGCCAGTGTTGCCGAACGATACTAGCGCCTACACGGTCACGTTGGCTTTAGATCTGAGATTGAACCGACCCAGCTCCTCGTGACTCAAGGCCTCATCTCGTAGCGGAACTATCCCTTAGTCCTGCTGCCATGCCCTCTGCGCTTCGAGTGATTCACCGTGTTGATTAAGTCGCACCCGTCTCAAAGGCCGACTGCTGAATGTTCTTATGGGACATCGACATCATTGTCGAAGTACTACAAAGCCTTTGGTAATCATTTCCCCGTGTTTAATAAATGTTGTGAAGTTAGGCGCATGATGCTTACAACGCTCTCGGGGTAAATACCGACTTGGACTCATATAATTCGTAGTTCAACGTCCATCCCAGCTGGGTTGAATATGACCTGACTACCGAACTCTACAAAGAGCGCAATATTCAAGTAAGCCACTGCCTGCTCTTCCGGTCCCCCTGTTATTGATATCTATTGAATGCATTATAGTACGGTGAAGAGACTGGGGCTATGTCTTTGACTACGAACTTTGACTACGAAGCTGTCTATCAGAAACATCGTGAAGAAGACCATGGACTCCAGCAAGTCCTCAGCGCGCACCGCCATGTCCTCGATGACGTCCACAAAAACAAGTATCCGGATGTGATGTTTGCCATCTCGCTGGTGAGCAGCAAACGGCGTGCATGGGGCTGATATAGGGCGGTGAGACTCAGAATTGGCACGGAAAGAGGGCATGTTAGTTACGGTGAGCACGGCGCAGGGCGAGGGGTAGATCTGGCATGGAGGCAGCTTGTCCCCTTACTCTCGAGGCCAGAGTACGCGAGACAAGTGCCAACACAGCGGAAGTCGGGATTTATGTGAACGTCATCCTCTTGGTAGGTCCAACGTAGGTGCTCTCTGGCTTTACCATCTCGAGAACGCACCGACCAGTATCAAAAGGGACTCTGAGTCTATTCGGGGGTCCTCTTAGCATAACACTTGCACTCCGGCTGCTTACACGAGAGCATCACCATAAGCATTCATATGGGCAACATGGAGTGTCATGATAGTGATAGCAATAGAGAGAAAACATGCAGTATACCCATAGCCAGCCACGGCGCCTCCCCGATCCTCCTCACCGGTTGGACTTCGCAACACGCTCCAGCTCGTCCTTTTTCTGTAGAACCCGTGACCATTTAGCACTCACCGAAAGAAAGATGGAGTGGAAACGAACCTTGATGGCGTACGAGTTCGAAGAGCCCTTCGCCGCGTTGATGAGCTCATCCGCCAAGCACTCTGCAACCGACTTGACGTTACGGAACGCCGACTCGCGGGTCTGTTGCAAGACAGTTAAGCAAAGGGGGACCACAGGCGCAGGTTATGGTGCTTACACCGGTGGTCAAGAGAGAGATCGCCTGGTTCACCCGGCGCAGGGGGGAGACATCGACGGCCTGACGCCGGACGGTTCCCTGGGAACCGATACGTGTCGAGTCCTCACGGGGACCAGTGTTCACGATGGCGTCCACGAGGACTTGGATCGGGTTCTGGTCGGAAAGGAGGTGGATGATCTCAAATGCGTGGGCGACGATCCGGAGGGCAAGGAGCTTCTTGCCGTTGTTGCGGCCCTTCATCATCAAGCTGTCCAAGCATTCGGTATGCGTCTCAAGGAAAGGCAGGGGGTGGGACACACCTATCGACGAGACGCTCAACAATGGGCATCTGCGCCTTCTTGAATTGCTTCTTGGCGTAGCGGCCGGCGGTGTGGGGGACGAAGACGGCATGGCGGATCTGGATGTAATCCGTGAGGGAGATGTCCTTCACCTCGACACTACCATCCAGAGAGACAGACACGAAGGGAGGTGGCATTGGTCAGACTTTTGTACATAGAACATGGCTAGTACGCACTCCTGGGTGTCCCACTTCCCGAAGAGCTTAACTTCGCCGTTAAGCTTGGAGAGATCCTTGGGGAGAGTCTGTACCGCGGCCATTTTGATGTTATGAGTCTTGAGGCGACCGCGAAGGGGAGTCGGTAATGGGACGTTCGACGGCGAGTAAGTATGCCGCCTGCGCGCACTGGGCTTGTTTGATGTTGTTGTGGCCCGCCACAACGAAACAAGGTTTGGTGTGCCACCGGCGTTTGCCGAGCCTGCTGTACAGTTCCACGTCGCGCTTGTGGCGAGGAACGCCTTCGTGGATGCTGACGTTTCTATATCGACGAATCCCGACTGTACCGCTTGGAAGCTTATGCTTTGGTCTAGTGCTATCCGTGATGTTTTGGCTGCATGGAACTGGATCGCTCGTTCTTCACGCCCGGGGAACTTGCCAAACGCTGCTGCAGTGCTTGACTTCACCTAGCGACATCTCCGACTGAACGAGAGGTCGACGTGAAGTGTGCCAGCTAGCAATTCATGAGACGCGACGCTGTGCATACTACACTTTGCCATGTGGTACAGTGATGGATGGTTCGGATTAGGAAGCGAGGTGGCGGCGTCGGTGTTGCTTGCTGTGACGTGTAGCATCACATCCACGACAGTCCGACCCGTCGATGCGCCTTCCAGAATTCCCCTGGATGCCCTTAAATCAGCGCGCACACCGCCCTCCTCGTCCGTCCCCCTTCCCCCTCCCCGTCACGATGTCTCGCCGCGCAGACTGCGTCGTCTTCATCGAGACGGCCTTGTCCATGATCCAGCTTCGCGACACCTACGCGCAATGCGGCCAGATGTACGTGCCGTCCGGCAGACACCAGAGCGGCTTACTGAGCGCGTATACCCATTTAGATTGTCCATATCGCCGTGGGACACGCGTGCCGACCGCGCACACATGGCTTGTTTCATGGAGTTCGCCGACGAGGACGCCGTGCGACGTGCCCGAGCTCACCAGGTCTCGAGCACTAAGCTGCACGTTGTCGCGCAGTCGCCACAGCTTGTCGCACACTTCCTGTCTGCCGTCCAGCCTGTTCAGCCCTTACCCTTGCACCCGTCTTCCTCACGCCTTGTTTCGCATGCGGCGGAAGTCAAACAAGAGCCACATGAGGACCGACGCGCGTTGAAGCGCATGTCTGAGGGCGAGGTCACGTCATCGAACGAGTCGACGCTAAAGAAGAGAGTTCGTCGGAGCGAAAAGAATGTGGACCTTGGGCCGTCGATACCTAGTGACGCGCTCAGCACACTAATCCTGGATCCTCGCACCCTAAAGGCGCTTGCGAAGTCGCCGTTGTCCCTGCAGTCACCACTGACTCGTCAGGCCAGTGACAAGGAGAACTATGCAGACCGCCGCACAAAATTTCCCAGTTCGGCACCGCAATCCATGCTTCCGCTGCCCCGCCGTACAGATAGGGTCGCGCAGCTACCGCGGAGGACGAGGACCCCCGTCCCTGTCCGAGCTGCAAACACTAAATCTCCAGGCACGTTGACACCCGCTGCCAGCACGCAGCAATCGGATACTGTGGCCCATCAGGAGGGCCGAATTCAGGGCATTCCGCACCTTGACGCACTCCTGATCCCCAGCGACGTACCCGCTTTATCGCCCATCATTACATTGACCTACAACAGACAGCCCGTGACGTGCGATCTGCGCAAGCTGGAGGACGACCCAGCGAAGATCATCGCGGTCTTGAAGGCTATCGCGAGTTGCGCTTTGGAACGCGATAAGTGGATGATCGTCGCGGTGCAGTATCGCATCAAAGGTCTTTTGAAGTCTGCTATAGCAGTTCTCGATGCGATGATCGAAGGTATGTCATATAGTCTTGATGTCTGCGTCTGATTACGCTCAAGAGATGCGCATATGCTACTAGTAATGACCTCGCCACCGGTTTCCCTTCCAAAGTCGGACATCAAGCCTGTGTTTCTCATGCTTTCGAGCTGCCATCGCGACCTAGCCGCGCAAGGAGGGGCAGTCAACGCTTCCTCACATGTGCGTCGGGCCACGGAGTGCCTGCAGCAAGTCTACGGCGCGGACGTCCCGAGAGCACAGGTTACCTCGGAGTTTGCGGAAGCGAGGGCCCGCGCATGCATGGATCTTCCGCACCTTCTCGTTAGTTCGCATGAGGATCTCGGAACCAGTGCCACTCATGAATGTCTTATCGACACTGGCAACTTGCCTGCGGTACGTGTGGCGCGCGAACAATCTCAGGGCAAGGTACTCCTGGAGGCACCTGCACCATCGACTAGTCTTGAGCAAGTCCCCGGTGAATGTGTCGCCGTCACAGCCCGTGGTGAGCGTGTTCATCACGAGTGCAGCCCCAGTGGTTCCCGTACGCGGACAAACTCCCACTCTCGCATCGCCTTATTCTCTGAGAGCGACAAGCACGCCCAGATGCTCGAACGGGAGATCCTGTCCCTGCGCAACCGCACTGCGGAGCAGACCGCGACACTCCTCTCCGTCCGCAAGGAGAAGCGCAAGCTGGAAGATGAGCTGGTTGCCAAGCACGCCACGTGCCGGCGGCTCGAGCGTGACGCCGAAAGCACATTGAGCGAGCTTGCTCGCACCCGCGAGGAGCTCATGCGGGGGAGGGACGATGCCGCACGGCTGAGGGACGAGCTGAACCGCGTGAGGCGCGGCGAGGAGAGCGCGCTAGAGCAGGCGGCGGCAGAGGTGGCGAGCCGGCGTGCGGCGGAGGGACGGATGGAGGTATTGCGAGAGGAGGGGGAGAGGTTGCGGAACGAGATCAATCGACTCAGGGAGGATGGACAGAACGACTGTACGGAGGCGGAGCGGAGGGCGAGAGAGACGTTTGGGAGGTTGGGGGCGCTGTTCATGAAGGCGGGCAAAGGCGAGTTGCCGATTGGCCTGGGGTTGGATGGGGACGATGTGAAGCGGATGCCTGGAAGCCTGAGGGGAGGGACGGAGGATGCCAGGAGCAGGAGTGCATCGACCTCGGGGCGGGGATGGGGCGCGATGTCGGTGTCGGGCATTGAGGGTGAGCGCGAGCGTCGGTCATCAGGTGGTGAGAGACCGTTGTAGCATATTCTCGTTTCCCTGTGTTGTAGCATCTCGGACGGCGGGTTCTCGTCTCAGTCCACCTGTATTCTTTAGCACGATTCTGAGCATGGACAATGACTGTACACTGTATACGCAATGCATTCTGCTGAAACGTCGTTGATATGAGTGTCATGTGCCCCTTCACCTTCACTTCGCCGCTGTATGCAATATAGACAGGTTGTTCTTGATCGATACTGACGCTACATACTAGTATACATTGATCGCTTGGAGGTCTGGAGAAAATACCCTGCGCGTACTACTTCGTTCTAGTAAAATATTCGCGGGCTATTAGAACCGTAAGTACTTTCGCGCCTAGGAAAGCTACGATGTCTCGAGGTTCGTATCCAAGGTATAGAGAAGGAAATTCTGGGCGCTGCTACAGAGGGTGCTTGGAGCGAAGTGGTGAACCAGTATGATATGTTTACATATGTTGCATGATCGTTGTCATCTAATGACCCCTAACCTAGATCGTGGTCTAAGGCGATAGCATGAGGGTGGTGTGAAAACCAGGAGCCGCTGGAAGTCACCTTCACAGAGGCCCAGTCCCTGACCAGTGCTGCTCTACAATCCCGGAGGGCGCGTTTGCATATTGTGCAGGACAAGGACAACTCCTGCTCAAGATGCAGCAGTGGCGCCTGAAGCAGGTCCGCCGATATATCTGAGGGAGGCGTAAGTGGGCTGTCCCATAATGCAGTGGCTTCGCGTACTAGGCTGTGCGTCCCACGCGAGGCGGACCGATGTGAGGGCCCAGGCACGGGTCAGCCGCTCCTGCTGAGTCGCATCACAGTCCGATGTAGGCTCATGGCCCTGCGGCGGGCGCAGGAGGAGGTCCTTGAGGGTCTCGGTGCGTCCGCTGTGCAGGAGGAAGAGACGCTTGAGGTATATGGGGCCGATGCGTTCCGCGAGCTCGTCCGGGAGCTGAGGGATCGGGTGCGCGAGGAGGAGCGCGGAGATGGGCGCGGCGAGCGCGGGAAGGTCGTGGTGCGCGGCGAGCGCGTATGCCTCGATCGGGCGGAGCGGCGTTTGTGAGAGGACGAGGGTGTGGAGCGGGCTGCCCGGGAGGGAGAGCGGCGCGAGGGGCACGCCGTAGCGTGCGAGGGCGTCGAATGCGGCGGAGACGGCTGCGAAGGGCGGCATGAACTGCGCGATGGGGAGGCGGTAGATCGCGTGCGCGACGATGTTGAGGACCTCCGCGGGCTCGGGAATGGGGACTATCGGCGGGGACCCGTCGTTGGGCGGTGGCGGCAGCGCGAGGAGCACCCCGTATGCGGTGTGCGATGCAGGGAGTACGAGTGCGCGGTGCACGTAGAAGTGCACGTTGTCGGAGGAGAGGAGGATGAGGTCGGGGAGGTGGTTGTTGACGAGCATGATGGGCTGGAAGGTCGTCGAGACGTCGATGGTGGTCGGGGCGTCTGCGGCGGCGGCGTTGGGTCGTTCCATCGGCGTGCCGACCTGTGGGCGGCGGAGGTCAATGAAGGGAATCGGACGACATGGACGATGATGTCACTTGCCGGAGTCCTTTGGGTTCCTGATCTTCCAGGCCCCATGTCTAGCGATGCGTGATCCAAGGGGGTGTCGTTGTTGAGGCTAAGCATGGTTGCGGATGGGAGGAAGAGAGTAGAGGAGTGCGGGACGAGAGGGAGAGTATATTGCGGGGAGGAGGAGGGGCTTGTATGTTGCGGGCTGCGTCAGCATGGCAGAAGAATAGCCAGTGCAGTGGGACCTGCCCGATCTCAGCCATCGTCTGGTCCACGGGTGTTGGATGGGCCTGGCGCGCCGTGCAGGCGGGCACTCGTATTCGCGGCCAAACTGCTGGGAGATCTACAGGTCACTGTACGGCAGGCGCTCATCAACTTGTACTTTAATCGCTTGAGTCCGAGCCCGTTCATCATGGGCTCTGTCTGCGGGTGAGGTGCTTCGGTAGACACAGCGGTCTACGCGCATTGACTCTGTTCCTCCCGAAGGCGTAAAGGTACGCGGGCACCACTGATGCTCACCGTACGGCCACGGTTACGCTCCTGCACCATGCACTCCATCGTTCTCGGTGCAGTCTACATCGGTATGAGACATCACAAACCTGGACCGTTGGGGCTAGCTCGAGCGAGGTGCCCGGCGTAAACATAATGGAAGACACAAGCAACGATACAAGAACGCCAAGGAGGGTACAAGAACGCGCCAGCGGGGTCTTGCTCGTCCTCGATGTACGGGCCTTCTTAGACCCGGTCGCCATGGCACAGTCTTGCGCCGGCAGGCAGTACATTGTAGTACACCAGGACCTGCCAGTGCGATGCATTGCGCGGGATGTGTCTGCATCTGAGCAACAAAGGGACACCTCAAGTACTTCGAGGCGCGTGACGGAAGTTGCCCGCGGAAGCATATGCACACGGCTGGCGACGAGGAAGCCCTAACCCGGAGTCGCTGCAAGCTACGTTCGCGCGTTCCCCATGACGCGTCTGTGGCTGAGCGCTCCACTGGGTTCCATCGGCGTCGAGCGGATGCCGTTGAGTAGAGTCGATCACGGCGTACTGATGTTTTCTGGTTTGTTTGGCTCGGTTCAATCGCAGGCACTTCTCGTATGCCGACACTACGACGGCTGCACATCCGTGCTCGACGACAAGTCGATGGCGGACTACAATGCTGAACGTATTGTAGTCACGGTGGCTACGCTAGGCCTGGTGCCGCTGAGCCATGTACCGGGAGCGTGACTCGGTCATGCCCGACGCATGCCCGACGCTCTTGCCCCAGCGCGCCCGCTTACAAGGCAGCCACCTTCATGTGCGATGGCGGCAGACCTCTTCTACAGACACTTTATCTATGATCTAAGAACTTGCTTTCACACTAATGATCGTAAATGGGCAACTTGTTTTTTTCACTGACAGCACAGTGAACCCTGGTGAACCCCGTATGTCCACTGGCATTGTCCATTCGCTTCGCTGACGTGATCCTTCTTGTTCACTTGGACCGTTAGTGTCTGCGGCCACGTAGTCACATCTCCCTATGTTACGTCCGGGAATATGGCGTAAATTCAAACAAGAACTTCGGTCCATTCTATTGCGCCACCACCGCTGCCAACGGCACAACTCAGTAGCTTGCCTCGATGGCATACAACATTGACACCACCCAGTTGATTACCCGTTCCAGGGCACCCAGTACTGGCTTCCTCGAGCGGTGTGAGACAGAAAGAACTTAGAGTGTACACAGAGCTACGTTCGCTTTGCTCTGCAAGACGGCTTCTCGCAGCTGTCTCCATTCCCTGGGGCGAATTACTAACCAATATGTGGCACTTGTCGCCAACCTCAAACGCCTATCCGCGATGACACACTTAAGACCCGCTCGCTATACGGGACGACACGGCCACGAGCTCGCCAGCCAGCCGACCAATGCGACATACTAGCGATCTCCGGTGTGTGATGAGAGTGTAACATAGTAAGTCGCGCTGAATGCATAGCCTATCGTCGCAGGCGTCCGCCGCGCGATCACGTCGAGTCGAAACGCGCCTGTGGCTCAACTTTGCCACCTTCCTTCCCAGACAGGTTCGCGCTCCGACTCATCCTCCAGCATGAATAGGCTACTCACTCCTGCTCTTAGGCTCAATGTTGCATACAGATATGGCAACCCTCGTCTACTTAGCTCCCGACGCATCACGGACATCGCGTCCCTCCTATGGGAGGTTGGCACCCACCTCCGGTGTAGGCCATAGAACGACGTCGACGAAATCGGCTATGCTTCTGTGCGAGCTGTGGCGTCTCTTGGCAGGTACCATTGCCTTGTCTACACTCTCTCGCTATACTATCGTGTATTTCATACACAGCGGGGTTATCCGACATTCTGTAACGCCTCTAATCGCAAACTTGAAGAGTCTAAGGGGCGGGGCGCACCACATTGTGCACACGGACACACCGCTCGGGATTGCTCATATATTGGGTGTGAGAGTCGAGTATCAGCGACGGCCCGGTGCGTGCCACGTCACCGATCCAGTAACTCGTTGATTGGCTGCAGGAGATCATCGATTATCTACTACCACGCTCAGGCTCCAGGTGGCTGACCCTCCGAGAACGCGGAGTATAGCCGTCGGGAGGCGTAGAGTGCGGGACGGAGATGCAATGCTACACCAAGCTCAGTTGTTCATTATTGGTCCTGGTACACATGATAACGAGTAATCTGTAGATGGCCGCCTGCTTACAGGTGGGCATGTATGCCAAGTGCGCGACTACTACGCCACCCATTCAACGAAAGCAAGAATACCTACGTTGATAATCGGCTGCCACGAACCCTGTGGTTCGTGCTACCAATGCGGCGTGGTGCCACTTATCAATTGGTGCAATAGTTAGTACATTGCTGTCCTCGCAGGTGTGAGGCGCAGTAGATGGAATGCTGACGCACGCTAGGCTTCTAGTAGGTGTCAAATTCTGGACTATGTGGCTGAAAGAGTCTCCAGGAATCGTCCGCCACTACTTGCTCATACCGGATGACCCCTTGGGCCCCGACGGTATGATTGTCTTTCTCTGTCCCGGTCGTTGGCGCTCAGTGTACCTTGCAATACGACTGTATCTGACCTGCCCTAGCTCCGCAGCGTATATAGCCCGCAAGGGGCTCTTTCACCGGGGCCTTCAAGATTCGATTCGACATCGAAGCGGCCTATCTAAGATGCGACATGTTGTTCGGTCATCAACTCAGAAGCCTAAATGAAAAATGAGGGTTTCATCTGCCACTACTATTTTCGATGTGATGACCCGCCCCCGGAGGTGCGTTATGTCGCGGCGCGGGGAAGGGACGCTGACGAGGTAATGTAGGTACATTAGTACTGACCGCGCTCGTCGAATTGGCTTGAGTCGGACAAGATTCACCGATGTCCTCGGATACCAAATTGTAGTACTAGTGGACATGTGTCCGCACGAAATTTCCCGACACTCCCATTGAACGATAACAGGTCCACACTGCACTGCGCCGATGATGCCTCAACACTGTGAAAACCCTCTCTGGTAGCAATCGCAGACTCAGAAGCAGAACTGAATTGACCGAACGTCTTCGACCTGCATCTCGGCATAACGTGATCATGATGCGCCTCTGGCTTGGCAATGACACTAGCCGGTCGATAGTAGACTCGAACTCGAGTGTGCAACGTGCAATTCCCGAACACCTCGGAGCACATCGACTACTACCCCGAAGACCACGGGTCCACAACCTCCGTTTTTGCGCAGCTCAGCCATCCATCACGCAAGACATCCCCTGCCAGGCTCGGCGAGTGGGTGACCATTAGGGTACAGTCATCTGAAGCGTATGTGCTGTACCAGAGTCTCGGCACGACGCGTCCACTGAGCGTGAAAATCGCCGGCAGCATGGCTGACAGGACATGCCGTATGTCCGGTGCTGGTACGGAAGCTCTAGCTCCGTGTATTCAAACCAGATGCTTGCGTGTTTAGCGAGGGGACGTGGACCCGGGTCTCTGGAGCTGGAGCTTGAACCCAGACGTACTGCGGCGCTGAATGGGGATTGGCACGGAAGTTCTCCATCATGTGGCTCTAATCGCATCGTCCAGATATCGGGGCTCACGAAAAGTGCGTCGGACCAGTGTAGCGTAGTACGAGAGACGTATTTCGTCATAGTGACCGTTGGAACAATCATCAAAGTGACTGATTCGTGTTGAGCAAGGCCGTCTGTGGCGCCCCAGGACCAGGGACAAAGGGACAAAAAGATATATCGCTGATTTTGTTCTGTATTGGCCATATTTATCAGTGATCGCCTGCGCATTCGAATCTTCATTCAGTCATAAATATACAGGCCACTCAAGTACATGGTGAATTGTGACACATCTGTGATCGTCATACAATACTCCAGGAGACCTAACTTGCGTATATACACGTTCGCCCCATCCAGACTGACACGACAGCATCCATTCGTTCTCGGGGGACGTAGAGTCACCGGCTCGCGCTAGTCCCTGGCTAGCGGTATTCTGCGCCACAGTCGCCAATGGACGTAATGAGCCGCCGCCCATTGCTCTGCTCGAGGATGGTGTCTATATCCGTGTTGTCCTCTTTGGTCAGCTGCAAGCTGAATACCCGCCGGTTGTCATCCGTGTGCTCAGACAGCCCGACACGCGCTCCTGTACGTCCATGCGCATAGTGAGTTACGTCAATTTACGTTTATCAGAGAGCGATTCGGTTGGAAAGGATGTTTGGGGAGATGAGACGCCGGGATGGGATCGAAACAACAAGAGGGCGCGAGCAAAGCAAGCGGAATTGGATGGTACTGACCGATGATCACAGCCCCAACGCAGGGGTGGTCGAGTACCCATCGTGTGGCTACGTTTGCGATACTCATGCCGCCGTGACGGTCCCCGATGGTGCGCAAGATAGACAGCAGTTGTTGGAACAGTGGCCAGTCTCCCCACGCCTTCAAGATCATGTCTAGATACTGTTGACCGCGTCAGAAGAAGCATAGACCGAGATTCATCGCAGAACTTGTGAGCAGTCATGAGGCGCACTCACCTTCCTCTGGGATGGTGTTAGATTGCCGGAATACAAATCTGGCTCTGGCTTCCCGAGCCATTTGTCCGCGAGAAAACCCCCGCACTGAATAGTGATAACGTTGCGTTAGGTCGAGAAGTGATGGAAACGCCAGAGAAAACGGGATTGAAAATGGAGAGCGCGAACGCTTGTACGAAGAGAAGGCCCGCGGCGACTGACCATGGTCCCGTACGTGAGAAGCTTGACGTTGTGCCGCTCGCAGACGTCGGCCATCCCATGCAGGGGTCTTGTATCAATCAGCGAGAACTAGGAAGAGGTAGGGCCGGAATGAGTGATTCGTCTCGCAAGTGAGCTGAGGGCGCGGAAGAGGCAGCACCTGCACTTGATTTGACACAATCGCGCCGGGCCCGAGCTCAGTGCATATCTCGTCTGTCCGGATTGCATCAAAGTTACATAGCCCAATTGCCACAATTTTCCCTTCGCGCTGAAGGTCTTGCATATGGCGCAGGGCGGTTAAGTAGTTCTTGTCACTGTAGTCCTGCCAGTGGAACTGCCAGTGGCGCGTCAGTGTCACGGTGAGACGGTCCGACGTCATACGGGCTTTCTATGTAGCGGCGTACCTGTAAGAGGTCGACACACTCTGACTGCATGCGTTCCATTCGTTCTTGCACGGCGGCCTCGACGACCGCACGCGTCGGATTTGTCTTACGAAAAACGCACCACTTGGTGCATCCTACGATTTGCTCTGGATGGCGGAAGCTCTTCATAAATTGGCCCTGCGATGTCACGGAAAATTACGAAGGCTTTAGGCGGTGCTAACGACAGTACTCACGAAGATAATTTCGGCGCTGCCATAGTGGTCAGCTGGTGGACGTGTTCTGAGTGCTGTAGCCGCAAAAACTGATAGATACAGCTACATACCCTTTTTGAACAAGAAATGATATGTAGTATCATATATGGTAAGTATTGATTCTCAAAGAAGTCGAATGACGGCCTACCATGTCTAGACGCTCGTCAGAAATCGATAATAGCAGTCCAGCAAGTCGACAAGCTCACCGAAGGCAGTATATCCGGCATCTGCATATTGCGCCATTTGACCACGTATCTTGGGAGTAGAGGCACTCCCCCAGGCGTTACTAGAGAGCTGCCATAGACCTGTGAAGAGTCGAGGGACACGAAAGGGGCCAAGCTGGAAGGTTCTCAACGAAGTATCCGCCATAGTAAATCGGGGGGATGGAGGGACACGGCGAACGCAGGCTCTATATAGAGTTATTTATCGTATAAGTACAGGTTCCGGCATTGGAAGGTAGTACAGATTTTGTTGCCGCCCACACTGCCGTGAGTAGAGGATGAGCCGGCGGTGTGACAGCCCCGGATCAATCTCTCTCCGGTGGTGGCCGACAATTCCCGAGACCGGTAACCTGGATGATAACCGATCAAATTCACTTCTCTAGATCTCCACACTATTGCAGATCCCTCGGCGTTTGCTTGGCCAGTACCGTTGCCCTCAGTTCAACGTCCCCGGCCAGGCACCCTCCGACTTTCTGCTCGAATAGATGCAGCCTCCCAACTGTCACAACGGTCATTTCGGGTGTGACCAGCAGCCGGTCATCTATCAGCCACATCGATGCCTTGATGCGCCGTAACAGTATGGTATTCAAGTTCACATTTTGCAAGCTTTCACTCACAGCGCGCTACTAGGGGTTGGTTCATGCAAACCGCACTCGCACTAGCCTGCACGCTGGAGTTATATCATCAGCCCGCTATATCTGACTGGGTTGTCGGGGCAATCGCTGATCTGTCATGCAGTATCAGGATGGTGCAGTAGCGGTGTCAAGTCGCTCGCGGCGCAGTAGACCAGTTCAGGTGTACTGCGCGCAGTGATTCGCACCGCATCCTTTTCCTCCATGCATTTTGGTATCTCATTCGGCTGTTGAGCCTATGTCATGTGCCGTACGTCCTGTCTAGCTCATGCCGAGGCTTGCTTATTTATTACGCAACATGCCTTCTCTCATCAGCGGGGGAAGCGTATACGGTGTACAGTGAGAAGCCGTTAGCCTTGTCAATTCTCGCAAACAACTGACACCAGGTATATTCATTCGCTAATTGAAATGCTCGACCATGTGAGGGTGAGTTCTCGCATCTATCAAGCTGTTCGATATCTCAATACCGCACTCATCACATAGCATGTCCCCCGTCTGCGCCCTAATTACCCTATCACTGGTACCGAGATGAATCTCTGTGTTTACGCGAGTAACCCCACTCATTGGGGCAACGAAGGCCAGCTGGGTTGCAACACGCTTGGTCGGCGTGTTACATGCGCCGGTAGCTTATTACCAACCGCCGTTACATATTGGTACGCCATCTCCCCTTCTCGCCGCGCGGTCTATAGCAAATACAGAGCGCATGGATGTTTGTAGAAATCGAGTGTCACTGTCATGTCGGGGCGATATACATCCCGCCGCGAGAATTCCGGTACTGCCCCCGGCAGCCTACTACTTTGAATACCGTAGGCCCATTCTTCATGCCACTGATCAGGGTGTAGGTCTGCTTCCGTTGCAAGAAGCAAGTGCCCATCCGTCGTAATCAGATACTGCGACCCTTCGCTAGTGGTGTAATATATTGTCGGCGGAGACGATGTTACGGCGGCGGCCCCGCCTTGCTCAAGGGCCATGAGGTGCTCATATAAGCGGTAGCTATGTAGTTCGCCGTCGCCATCCCTTTCGGGGAAAGTGTCTAGCTATCAATGGCCTCCTCTGTCTCTTGTGTCTGGCTAACTGGGCTAACAGTGAGCCTAGGCCCTAGTAGCAAGGCTAGCCTAGACACTCAATATGACTAGCATCGGTCAGACGGGCTCAGGAGCTTTGGGCGTGATATGCGATCAACGACATCGGTGCTATCCCCCACAAACGTTACCGGGAGGAACATCCATACGTAGTGTTGGACGTAGTCGAGCGTCAAGTAGCACGATCGGGCGGCGCAGGACGGGGTGTAAAGTATGCAGATCGGAGCGATTTGCGGAGAAGTTCGCTGATCGAAATCCAGCGGACGCGCCACCGGGTGGCAGCGCCCACCGGCCCGCGTGTCGCCGTGGACATGTCCGTTGAACGGGCTGTCACATCGGCGCCCCCAGCAACCCGGAGAACTTCCACAGTGAATGCTGTGGTGGAGGATCATCATCACATCACGCATCGGGAGTTGTGCCTTGGGGACCGGCGATGCGGGTACCGGCAGACAGATCGGAATGGCGCGTGTTACACACATGCGAATTAGCAACGAACACTGAGGAGGCCATAACACGGAAATCTATATTGCTCGCTGACTGCCCGGATCACGGTGCAGCGCCGCGATGAGATATAAGTCGGTGTACACACAGCTCTCGAGCTCCAGACCTCCCATTCATCGCTGCTACAGGGTAACCACCTCCCCTTCTCAACATGCCTGCATTGCAAACCATTCACGACAGTCGTCCCGTCCTCGGACATGTGTACGTTCACGCACAACTGCGGTCTGGTTGTTGCATGCTAATGGGAGGGGCACAGCAACCTCATGATGGATAGCTTCATTGCCAATGCCGAAGTCGAAGAGTGAGCACCGCACATGTCTGTTCGTCGGTGTTCTCTCACAGCAGAGTCAGCATGCGCGCGGTCGTACGCACGCTATTGGCAACGAGCCCACCAAGCGTTACGGCGGCGTTCCATGATGCTGCGCGGAGACGGCTCGATAAGATGAATGCAAAGCAACTGCATCCCGCGACACAGCTCTTCTCCAAGTCATCCGACGGATTCTCGCATCCCACGCCCGAACTCGTATCGGTGCTCCGGCGCGCGCGTTCACTCTATGGCGCAGGCATGGGCTTCGCGAGCCTCACCCTGCTCACACAGGTGGTGCGAGCAACACTCGGCATTCGGTGGAGGGAGGAGGGCGACACCGCAGACGCCGTCGCGCATATCGACGCAGACGTAACCCAAGCTATCCAAAGCTGTAAGGAGGAGCTGGCGGGCGGGCGCGTCGCAGACCTGAACGGCGCTAGAGCAACCGTCAACGAACTGCACAACGCGCTCACTCACAGTGATCGGGATGCGGAGATCCGGGGGAGCGAAACACCATTCGAGCGTGGGCTCGCGACTGTTCAGTATTGGAAGTTCTGAGCGAGCTGATCTCGCGGGATTAGATCTGTGTTGATGTAGTGATTATACGTATCGTCTCCGTTTTCTGCGGCTCGTTGTATCATAGTAGCATTAATGTGTGTCTCGCATGGGCGTGTGCGGGAACTAACCTCATGATTGGACACAGATCCGTGGAAGTGAGTCGTTCATCCGTGTCCGTATTTGAAGATAGGGACGTGAGCTTCTGCGGCATGCAGTGCCGTACCTTCCGAATTGAGTCCGCGAACCTGTGCTGGATCTGCCAATTCTTTGGTGGACGGACGCACGGTACCTGTCTGCTTCCCTGTGATACAGGGCGAATGTATGTGACGTATGACAGCGGTGTTCGGGGCCAACACGCACTGGTTTGGGAGACCGTGTCCCCAGGCATGTCATATGCAGGTTTGTCTCGCTTCCACCGCTCGCAGGGCTGCGGCAACCAAACTGTTCGCCCGTGCTTTAAGGACGCTTTCAATGCAGATGTGGTGCGATGAACACATACCGAGAGCTTTGATGACATTTGTACAAGTCGCGCGTGTATGGCACACGTAGCTAGAATGAACCCTGTGCCGACGAAACAGATCTTACAGGCACGCCCTTGTCGCGCGCCTAGGAGTATGGTGAGAGTGCATCCCTGAAGGTAGTGAATGTTCTACGAAGGACTTGACGGCAGATTTTGGCTGAGACGTAGGATCACGGGAGAAGGGGTGGCAGCGGACGTTCCAAAAGCGGCGCCGCGATCAGATGGCCCGCCTCGACCGATCGGGATCGAAGCATCCTCCCGCCCTCCAACGTCGTCGACGGGTGAACAGAGCCGCAGGACGTCGGACCTGGCTCTCGAGGCAACTGTGAGAAGCTGGAGACCGACGCAGGCCCCTCGTCCCCATGCGGAGGTGGTCAGAAGCCTCAGAATGGCAACCGGCTAGACCGCGTTCGGCCCCCGCAGCCCGCTCCCCACTGCGGATACGCCGGTCAGCACCGCAACAGCGCGTCAGCTGCTTGTATACCCGCACACGCGCGCCCTCCAGTCTCTCACCTTCTTTTCCTTTTGACCACCACCTTGCAGCCGGCTGCCTTACCAGTTCCTGCACATTCCTAGCCTTGCTTGCCAACGCACTGCTTTGTTCCTTTTACGACATGCTTTCAAACATTGCCACAGTTGCTATGCTCGTCGCGGTTGGCGCACAGGCCACTTCCGCCATTAAGTACGTCGACGGTCTTCCCTGCCGAGGACACGCGATTGACCTGATCCACGATAGCATCTCGCAGAGCTGTCAATCAACTCTCGCCCAGCTAGTTACATCCTCCGAGACGACGTGCTTGAATGCTGGCAGCCTTGTCGGGCTGGTTGTGTCGACGCAGAATACCTCCGTGGTCTCGACGGTCAACAGCTGGCTCACGGGCCTGTGCTCGCAGACAGCATGCTCGAACCAGACTCTGGCCGACGTCGTCTCAAACGTTACGTCTGGCTGCCAAAGCGACCTCCAGTCTGCGGGCATCCAAGCCTCCGCCAGCGAGCTCACCTCGCTCGTGCAGCAGTACTACCCGACTGCGCGCAAGGCCGCGTGCTTGGCTGAGTAAGTTGTGGCGCTCACATATGCCTTCACTGTCACTCGGCGCTGATGCCTGACGCTCCGCGCAGCACGTCCAACAATAAGACGCTCTGTGTGACCGAGCTCCTGAATAACATTCAGTCTCAGGTCGGCACGATCACGAAGGACAACGCTCAGGAGATTGCCTCCGAGATCGCCGCGGGCGAAATCACCCTAGGCAGCAACGTCACATGCACGGACTGCACAAAGGCGATGTTCGACGTCGTTGAGCAGACAGACTCGAGCATCGTTAACACTTACAACAGCACAGTCGTCGGCCAGTGCGGCGCTAGCTTCACCGGTGCGTCCTTTGCGTTCACCCGTCCAAGTTCATTTTCTGGTAGCTGACATTGATGATAGATGGCTCTGAGCCGTCCACAATCACGCAGACTGCGGATGATAATTCTGCCAGCAACAAGACCAGTAGTGCGCTGTCGGTCTCTACGGCACCGATCGCCGTGGTCGCAATCTCGTCCCTCGTGGGCGTGTCTTCTGTGTTCGCTCTGCTCGCTTGATCACGTCGCATGGGCCTTGTTCATTCCTCCCCTCGGACAACTATTATTGTAGCATCTAGCTGCCGTACAGCCTCAACGGACTGTTCTCCCATTTGATTTTAATGCACTACGAATTGGTCAAGCTGCGTGGAGAACGGAGACATCCCTGATGGACCATCTTCACCTTGTCGGCGGACTGCAGTCAATTATGGCGCATCTACTGCTGACGACGGTCGGCTCTAGCTCCGTGGCATGCGCAGCCTCCTGTTGGTCGGGTCCGTGCTCTCCTTCTTGATTTCGATCGCGCCACTGACTTTTGGGTCCCACGACAGAGAAGGCAGCTGTCAGGAGTCATGCATTGGCTGGGGCTGTGCCTGTCCGTCATTGTCGTCTCAGCTGGGCTACTCAGCGTCTGGCCCACCGCTGACCCATTCCCATCCTCTCGCTGTCAACGACATCCGTGAGAGGCCCCATGATTTGTTGCACTGACCGTCGAGACCGGTGGTATCATTTGATGCACCGTTGCGCCATGTCAGTGCATCCATAACGTACATTCAAAGAGCAACACCTAAAGACCGTGTCACTACTGATGGGCTCAACGTATCAGGTACTCGGGGTAGCTATTGTCGACATGCTGCCCTTGTAGCATCACATTACTAGAATGGGACGCAGGAGCACATCGAGGTGCGTTCGCAGCTGCCAGCTGAGACGCTAACTCAGCAACTCGTACTTGGCTCAAAGGCGAACTTCAGCTTCCCATTGGGCCCATAGACTCCGTACCCCGGCTCCTGGTCATCGGCGTAGATGTGCGCGAACCACCCGATGCCCCCGCCCATCGCGTTTTTGAAGTATGGACATTTGGAGTCCAAGAGATCGAAGTATGCCTATCGGTGCGGAGCAACAATCAGCGTATGTCCGAGGGGCCAATGCATCCGACCGCCCAACGGATTGAGAAGCGGGCAGTATTCAGCTCAGCATCAAACCTCACCTTCTCGTTTGCGACGTTGGCAACGGCATCCGGGCTGTTCGGTTGCACGCCATCAGATGTTTTCGAGGGCCATCCATTCTGCGCGGAGGTATGGGCGATCAGCACGGCCTGAAGACCGGTGTGGCTCACCTCATCGAGGTACATCTTCTTACCGCCACCATTCTCATAGAAGAAGTTGAGGGTATCCTCTATGATCGGCCACGACTCGTTTGCTAAGAGCGCCGTCATTACAAGGTGAGCACGAGATGCATGAATGTCCTCACCAGTTGACGCGTTCTGGTCGAAGAACGGAAGCGTGTGGATGTTGATGAAGTCAACTGCATCGAGCACGTCCTGCGCGCCGCCGTGCTCCTGATACCCGTATGCCAGCTCGCTGACCGTCACCGGGATGCCCAAGCTAGAGAGGTTCGCCTTCGCGTGCTTGACCTGGCCCGCAAGCTGCGTGTGCGGGAGGACGTTGTCGTAGAGCGGCTCGGAGCCGAACTGCACGCCGCGCGTGACGAGCTTCGCCTTGGGGTTCGAGTGCAGGGAGGCGAAGAGCTGATCGCGCCGCGTCCTCCATTGATTCCCACCGTCGAAGCCGAACTGCGTGTCTAGTGTTACTCATCTCGTTTGCCAGATCCTGTCAGAGTTGGTTGCTTACCCAGACGAGGGCGTGCACGCCCAGACCGTTTTCCCAAGCAGCTTCCACGACTTTGTCACTAGCATCGAGGTGAGCTGGAGTTCGCAGAAGCGTGAGGATTGAAGGCGTGCGACTGACTAGTAATCGTCATTATCGCAGAATCCGTAGAGGCGGACGTATCTCCCGTTGAAGTTGTTGCGAATGTCACTGAATTCGTCGTTGAGTTGGCTTTGATTCTGGCCTATGTGCGCGCTATGTCAGTGGTCACTGACATATGCTAGAGCGGATGGCTCGATACTCACATGCAGTGATTTCGTAGCTGAACCCGAGGAAGGCATACTCGGTGCTAGGGTCGCACCACCAACCATCTGTGCTCGATGGCACAGAAGACGGCATGTGAAAGCCCAGCGCGGGGAAACAAGATGATGCGCGGCTTTCGAGCTCGGTAAGGCTGTTAGGTCTAAGGTGTGTACCAGAGTCTCCGATTAGTGGCAGTGCGTTGCCAGCTGTGAAAATCAAGGACAGAACAATGATTAGGGAGAGGGGGATGGATGCCATCCTGTTCGGGGTTTGTTACCGTCCTGCGGTTTGGGTTTCCCTGCAGTGTTGTTTTATTGCCCATGGACTCCGTGTCTCAGGAGACACTGGTGTGCAGGCGGGAGAGGGCGACACAGAAGAGCATACACCACATGTTGAGGTCGGTCAGTGAGTACACTGAATATGAACAGTGCTGCTGCATTACCGGGAGGCTGACTCAATAAGAGTGGCTGACATGTTTACTTCAACATGATCGTTGTGTCAGCCGTGCCTTTTGCCATCATTCATGGTCCCTCGTGGGTTGCTATTTGTGCCGGAGCATCACCTATCCTTTCCCATTCCAGCAGGGCCAAATGATACGGTGGTAACAGCTTTAAGATGGAGTTTGCTGCCTGAGCGCGGTGATTCTGAGCGTTGTTCGATCATGGGCGCCTACCACAGTCCAGTAGATCGCGCTCACATATTCGAATGAGGCCTGAGAGCCAGAACAGACATCTTGGTGCCGTCGCACACAGCGAGGTCCGCAGGTACGTAGCTCCGAGATACATTCCTGCTGAACGTGAGAGCCTCTGCGCACATAATTGCGAGCGAGAGACACGACGGCGCTCCCACATGACGGTCACGGGGAGACAAACAAGTGAAGCCCATTATAGTTGAAACCATTGCATCGACATCGATCTACCAGCCTATGCCCTCCTACGCCGGGTAGCACGCAACCAGTCGCGCATCCGCATCAAGCCTCGCAGCTGCTCTATTTATCATGTCGGCCACAACGGTAGCACTCCAAACCCACGATGTCATAACACATATCTTCGAAGGGTTGGCGATTGAAAAGCACGCAAGACATTACAAGAGACGACGACGGCGAGACTTGGCACGTCTGGCGCATGTGTGCAGAGCCTTCGTAGACCCCGCTCTCCGTGTCCTGTGGAGGGTACTTCCGGGCCTCGAACCCTTGATGCGTCTGCTCTCCTGCGTCGGCCTATCTGAGCGTTCGGACGACGAGGAACTCTTCTTTGTGAGTAGTCACCTCCTCGATTGTCTCAGAGCTACTTCAAATGCTGATGGCTTGTTTGTTTTCGAGATCCTCCTCGAGGAGACAATTATTCCTGCGGAGTGGCAGCGCTTGAAGCACTATGCGCGATACGTTCAGGTCATAGACACTATGGATGCCTCTCGTTTTGGTTGTGGACCATCTCCACGTGGAGAGTACCCTCCGCAGGAGTTTATCGGCCCATGTCTTACACGGTTTCTCCTCTCCTCTAGTGCAGGCGACCCACTCTTCCCATGCTTACGGAGACTCTCGTGGTTACCAAAGTTCCAAGTCTCGGCGCCCTTGCTCTTCCTCATCAGTCCTTCCATTCGTTGGTTAGCGATTGAGCACAACCCTCCGACCGAGCAGGGCACGCGCGATCTGGAAAGCATGTTGACTGCATGCTCATTGGGGATACCAGGCTTGGAGATCCTCACACTACTCGAATTCGGCATTGATGGTGTTGAGAACCCTTTCCCAGACGCTTGTCCGCCATTCACCAAGCAGACACTCTCAGCGATGTCCAAATGGATGTACCTGCATCGTCTCACCATCATAGGGATCGGCCTCGACGATGCCTTCCTGCAAACACTATCTGTGCTACCAAGACTCTCAAGCCTACGCCTCACCTTCCAGAGTACTGTGACAGGGCGCGAACCTCTGATCCAGTCACATTACTGGCTAGCAGGGCTGGAGACACTGGAGCTGAGTGCCAGAGGTGCAGACCTGGCTGCTTTCTGTGACCACGTCTCACTCCTGCGACTACGAAAGCTATCATTCCATAGTGACTACTTCCACAGTGACATCGAATTCATCGCGGCGCAGTGGTTCGGCCGGTTCCGTTGGTCGGCATGGGCGCCCTCCGTGTCCGGATACACCATGAATCTCACTGTCATCAGCCGGTCGAAGATTGCTTACAAGAGGTCTTGCAGCCACTGCTTTGTCTGCATGGCTTGGAGGAGTTCACCCTGCACATGGTTGATACAATGCTCCCGTTCTCTGATCGTGATGCTCTATCGATCGGCCAGAATTGGCCGAAGCTGACCGCACTTTCATTGGCCTTCGATATGTACTCTCCCAATTGGCAAGAGAAACACCCCTGCTTTATGGCGCTGCAATACCTCGCGGAATATTGCCCAAACCTTCAGCAAATAGTGCTTCCAGCCATCCTTGATAGGCCTCAAGTGGATTATAACCTTCTCACTGTTCCCCGCCCCCATAACGGACTGCGGGTTCTTCTCATTGACTGTGTTCCCTGGCACAGGGACTACGACTCCTTTGCATGTTACGTCCTTAGGCTGTTCCCTGGTGTACAGGTCAATAGGCGTCCAGCTGACCTTGGGGTTTCATTTCTTTTTCACAAGCATTATTTCCGTGGTTTCTGGCAGGCACTACAAGTAGCGAAGGCTGCTAGATGAACGATGTGGGACCTGTGGCGGTTAGTCGCATATGTAATCCATAAAAGTAGTTCTATGGAATAGTAGAGATAAACCGACTTGTTCACAGGATACCCTTACCCAATCTTATATTCGCCGACCATTCCCAGTTGACCGCCTCTAGTTTGCGGCGCATCAATCAGTGCTATAGAGCTCGCTCTCGTGTCGCTACCGCTGCGTCTCCAGAAAACACGGTCTGATTGCCACCTGAGGATCCGACATTAGTATGCTCTGCTATCGCTTGACACACTCAGGTGCCCTACCTGGTCATCAAACTGTCAACAATGCGTCCGCGGATGGAAGGGGAACTTCATGTGTCCCGAGCTGTTGTAAATTCCGTATCCCGGCTCCATGTTGTCTGAGTATATATGCGCGAACCAGCCCACACCGCCGCCCACGACGTGCTTCAAGTACTCGCATTTTGAGTCAAGCAGCTCGAAGTACGCCTACGGAAATTCAGAATCAGTCCAACATCTATAGTCAGTCGGGAGAGGGGCATACGTGTTCGTTTGGTATGTTGGCTACTGCGTACGGACTGTTGGGCTGTACATTTGGGGAGGTGACCGAAGGCCAACCATTCTGTGGTAGTCATGAGTTTCAGCCGTCCCGACGCGAGGGATGCGCACCTCATCCCAGTACATCTTCTTCCCGTTTCCATGCTGTATGAACCAATCGAGATTCTTGTCGATAACAATGGGCCATGAGGCGTTCGCTGAAATGACGATACGGCCAGTTTAAGCACAAATCTGGTAAGGGGTGCCAAACGAAACGCACCTGTTGATGCATCTTGGTCGAAGAAAGGGAGCATATGGATATTGATAAAATCGATCGCATCGAGTACGTCCTGGGCGCCCCCTCTTTCTTGGTACCCGTACGCAAGCTCACTCACGGTCACAGGTATATTCAAGCTAGAGAGGTTAGCCTTCGCGAGTATAACCTGTTCAGCGAGTTCCTGGTGCGGAAGGACGTTGTCATATAGTGGCTCCGAACCAAATTGCACCCCGCGAGTGATGAACTTCGCCTTGGGGTTCGCATGCAGCGAGGCGAAGAGGGTATCGCGGCGAGTGATCCAGATATTGCTCCCGTCAAACCCAAACTGCGGCATCAATGTCAACAGGATTTACGAGGGGCAGAGACAACATACCCATACGAGGGCATGCACTCCTAATCCATTGTCCCATGCGGCATTGACGATGTCGTCACTGCATAGTAGGATTCAGTTCGACTGGTGCAGAGGTCAGCCCAGAGGAAACTCACTAGAAGCCCTCTCTGTCACACGCCCCATATAGTCGGACATACCGGGAGTTGAAGTGATAGCGGATGTCGGCAAACTCTCGGTGCAACTGCTCCGGCGTTTGGCCTGTGTGCGTAATGATATGAGTGTTTAGATCGATAGGCCACAAACTTACAAGCTGTGACCTCATAACTGAACCCGACAAACGCGTATTCAGTACTAGGATCACACCACCAGTGTGTGTTGTCAAGGGGCAAGAAAGGTGGCATCACGAAGCCGAGCGCAGGAAAACAGAATGGAGCGGGAAGCGCAATGCCGCCCTGCTCAAGGTCTCGTACCACACTCGCCACGCCATCGTGGACGAGAGGGCTCGCCCGTGCTCCTCGTAGGAGCGAAGAACTCAAATGCACCAGGAAAGCGAGAGCAGCGATGACCATCTTTCCGGCCATAGGTGATGAATACCTCCCTCGCTACCTTGCGCTATATGGTCCACTTCGTGCCGAACTTCCGAACTTGCGCTCACTCGGAGAATTCAAGGGAGCGCACTGAATCAGAAGGCGTTCCATACTGTTCATTAGGCCGGGGGAATAGGTAGGTCACAATGCAGCAAGTCTCTGCAACTTGTGACAGTGAGCGTCAGCTGAGGCGGTCGCAATGAGATATGACCCACAGAGTTATCGTGTCCGCGCGGATGGGTTAGCGAGAAGCACGCTCCGGGGGCATCTCTTTCCAAGAGAAACTCCCGCCAAGGTGGATGCAGTAGTCCGATTGCGAGTGACCGGGCGTTGATAATGATCACGAGTGTGCGTTTGAATACAAACCTCAACGGGTACTGATAACTCGTGAGATTGCTATGAGTTGATGTTGCACTTCTTCGGGCGCGACATAGTGCGCTCGATGGTCTAGATTGTGAGGGGACCTCCGAAGGGGGATATAGATTTCACGTAGCTCGTGCCAGTCATCCCAGATGTGGTATATGGAGAGCAGATGGTACATGACGAACAATTTCCTCAGAGTGTCAAGTCCGACGTTTGTACGCCCAAGGGTAACATAGCCGGGTCCGTATGTACGGCCCTTTCCCAGGCTGTTGTCTTCAACTGCGAGGAACATCAGATCAATAGAATCAATGAGGAAGCCTGACGTACATGCTCCGCGGCGTCTTCAATAGCCAGGAGGTTCATATGATCAGGAATCTTGCCATGATTCTGCAGAGAATGATCAACAACAAAGTGAATTGTGCAGCAACCGATACGCACAACAGCGGCTTCGTCGAGGTCTCGGAAGTTGAGCCTCAGGTCATTGGGCAGTTGAGAAGGCAAAATCAGCGCATGTACAGTTGGTGCGAACGGGCGCAACGAAGCTGTCAGCTCGGACAGTTTCTGGGCAAAAATGTCAGGGCTTTTCTTGAGCGAAGACAGTTGCTCGTACCGTAGCCACCGTGAGGGCTAGTCTCATGTCTGCGCGCTTCCCACGGGCTTCGCTGCCAACGACGACGAAGAACTCCCACACGCAGTCCACTAGATGAACAAGGTTATGGAACTCCGGATGGTTCGCGAAGGAGGACACCAATTGGATCTGGGCAACGAGATCAGACGAGAATGCGAAGATGACTTGAGTCAGACGTACAGCATCGGCACCCCTCGTCACGTCCACGGACCACACGCGAGGGTATATCGACGAAGAGGATGCCCTCCACTTCCAGTAATCGGCTCTCGCATAGTCACCCTCGCCCAGGATCATCCAAAACATCTCGTCGTCGGCGTCCGACTGGCCCTCGATGAGCTCAACTACATTGGATGACAGGGAGGCGAGTGCCTTTGCATAGTCACGCGCCGCGGCGCGTTCTGTGTCAACGGAGCCACATCCGTGCCAAACGTACAGTGTGTCCAGGAGGGACAAACAATAGCTAAAAGCAGAGCACAGGTTGCGGATGCTCTATAGGCATGTATGAGCATGTATGAAGCTTGTACACTTCACTCCACTTACCAGTTCGACCTCGTCGATGTATGTGACACCGTGGAGTGTCCGAACGAGATGCATCGCAGTGTTCTCGATCGACCATTGGGACCGTGGCCCCTATACAGGACTGAGCAAACCGGAGAAGAGTGTGTATACAAGACCGACCTGTCGGATCGCGAGCTGCCCCCCGAGAACAACGACGAGCTCCGGGGGCTCGCAGTACTGTTGCACTGGGATCTGGGTCGTGGGCATGAACAACTCGTATACATCTCTTCAAGCGACAGGACCCACCAGTTTAGTTCCATACTGTCGCGCGAGTCCCTGGAGCTTTTGTTCCTCCCGCTCTCCGAGAGGACTGCGTTTGCCTCGCCAGCCCCATACTTTTGTGGAGACAAGGCTTGTCGATCGCACCTTGACGCGATGTATGACCGCCAACACGTCGTGGTCGTAGAACACATGTGTTTCGCGCAACACGGCGGTCGCCATATTACCCACTACGGACATGACGTCCACCGAGATCGTCTGGGTGTCGGCATCCGACGCATATTGGCTGCTGCCAGAGTCGAGCAGTGCGGCAACATCAATAGTTGGCAACGGCTCTTCAACGGTATCTAAAGAGAAGCCGTGTTAGCCTTCTTCCCAGTTCAACGTGAACAATGTCGAACCAATATGGATGACCTTGCTCTCCACAGGAGCTCGCGGCTCCTCGATGACTCTCGCCATCGCAGCCGCGACCTCTGCTGGCTTTGCGTCAACGGTAATTGACGTCTCTTCCATCTCGGCCTCGGGAATGGCATCCGGCACCGACAGCACAGCCGATCTGGCGAGCGTCCCCGCCGGTGAGGACGCGGGTGTCCTCTCCTCCTCCACCGAGGGCATAGCGATTGCCGAATACCGCTCGTAGCTTGACTTGCGCATCTCTGCGTTCGACCGCGTCGCGCCGTTCGTGCTGGGCCTCACTGGGCCGTGCATCCAGCTCGCAGCGAGCGCCTTCACATCCGGCGGCGCATCCACCCCGCCCGCCTCCTCTTCGCGCACCTGCATTTGCTCCTCTGGCTTCATGTTTGGCAGCTCTTGCGGTACAGGCTTCGGTTCGGGAAGCGCGGACTGCGCCGCGAGAGCCTGTGCGACGTCCATAACCAACGCGCGGTTTCCTGTGCTCGGGATGCGCGTGTGTCGAGCGGGCGAGGCGGGCGTCTTGGGCGAGGTTGTCTTGCGGGTGGGGGTCATGGGCTGCTCCAGAAGCGGAGAGGTGGCCACCGGCGACTTGGGTATCACCAGTTCACTCAGTTGGCTGGGCTTGCTGAGTGCCGTCGCAGCCGGAGAGGGCGCGAAATCATCGTCGAACTTGTTGTTCAGTGGTGAGACTGGCTTGGGAGGCTGCGTAACGTCTGCCATGGACGCCACAATGGTAGGAGTCATTGGCACCAGGGATATGCGCGAGGGTGGCTGGTGCTGAAGCTTCGCTGCTTTCTCTGTCGGGATAGATGTTGCCGGCGAGACCACGACGGTAGGGGTCATGGGAACCAGGGATATGCGAGAGAGCGGCTGCTGCTGTTCGAGCTTCGCTGCTTTCTCCGTCGTAACAGATGTCGCCGATGAGACCACGCGTGTCTCCCTGACGGGGTTTGACGCAAAACGCGCTTTGCGCGGCTTCTTCGCTCTGTCCTTGGTCAGCTAAGAGACGGCGTCAGCAAAAGTTCACTTTCCGGCACAGGCCGCAGACCGCAAACCGAGAGAAGGGCAGGTCAGCAGAAACAATAGTCACACGCGTGCGAAGCAAAAAAAAACACGTATGCCTGTGTCTACAGCAACACCCGCCCGCAAGACAAACAATATCATTACCAAAAGAGACCTACATGACTGAGCGGCGGCTTGCCTGCAAGTGGCACGCCCGCCGATCCCCTCAAGTCACCACCGCCCACGTCCTCGCGCGGCGCATCTCTGCTCTCGGAGTGGTCTCTGCTCTTCGAGCGGTGCCTGCTCCGCGAGCGATGCCGGCTGTTGCTGCGCGCGCGCACGCGCATACCCATCTCGTCGATGTCGCCATCAGCACCGGCCTCATGCTCTGGCTCCGCCGCGCGACTCCGGCTCTTACTGCGACTCCGGCTGCGCGCGCGGTCCTGCGGGGGCGTCGGGGGCCGGTCTCCCGTCTTGAGCGGCTTTATGTACGAAATCATTGTCGTCGACGAGCCGAGGCCCCGCCCGCGAGGCGAGCCGTCCCCCGCTGCGGCAGCGACTGCATCCGCCAGCGAGGGCACGGAGGACGTAGACTTGAGCGAGCGGCCAGTGTAGTCCGTCTTCACCGGCCTTGGGGGCGTCGTGTCCGAGGAGTCGGTCGTCCATGACTTGCGCATCGCGGCGGGGGGCTTGGGGGAGATGATCGGCGGCGGCGATGGCGTCGGTGCTGCACTTTGCCAGCGGTCGAGGACGGGCGCGGACTTGCGTCCACCGGAGTTGGAGGGCGTGTCTTTCCGTTCCGGTGGCGGTGTGCTGCTTGAGGAAAGGTGGGCGGTCGCTTGAACCATGCTCTTCACGAAGCCCCGACCTTGCAGGCGGCTGATACTTGGAGTGGGGTCTTTTGGAGCAGGTGCGCGAAGGAATGCTGGGGAGGGGTTCAAAGAAGTAGGTAGTTGTGGACCGAGGGACGTGCGTGGAGACGGATAGATAGGACGCGCCAAGGAGGGCGTGCTTATTGACGTCTTTGGTGACGAGGATAAAGTTGGCGAGGCCGGCGCTGGGGTCCAGGCTGCCGACGAAGGGTGTGGAGAGGAGGAAACGGGTGGTGGTGTGTATGAGGACCTGGGTATTTGACGGTCATGTGCGTGCGGCGTCGAACGCAAGCCAGGAGAGGCAGATACTGGCCGAGACAAGGTGCCAGTATTGTGCTGCACAGTCGAGTCCCATGTACGCGTTGGCGGCGCAATCACTGGAGAGGCGCCACCAGTAGGCGTACTGATGGTACGCTGTCGTGTCGTGTACGACGAGCTGACGGACGTTCCAGTTCTATGTGACGAGACACTCTCCACTTCTACCCTGTGTACTAAGGACTGTACGACAGAGGGTGTGCTATGATTCCGCTCGCGTCCCGTAACGTGCGACGGCAGAGTGGGCGACAGCGCTGGCTCCTCGGGCTCCGGTGTAGACGACGCAGCAGTGCGGTTCCTGCTGACCATGCCAGGCATCGCGACACCTCCGCGCCCAAAGATAGGGTGAGGGTTAGTAATATTCTTGAGGGTGCGTTGTTCGAATTGCGTTGGGTCGTGAGCATCTTGCTGAGGTGTATGTCGCGTAAGTCGTGGACCCGTAGCCCGGCCACCCATGAATTCTGCGAGCGACATGGATGCTTTGGGAGCAACAGATTTAGCATAGTCAAGGTGAGACGCGGCGCTTTGGCCCGTAAGTTTGAGCAGGGCTTCTTCCTGGCCCTCTTGTTTTCCGAGAGGGCTCGCAGGAGGTGACACCGCCCTCGGTAGCTCAATCTTGGCTAGAAAAGAGAGCCTGTCCGTTCATTTGATATCACAGCGTAGACTGGAGCACTCACATAGGTCTGCACTATTCATCTGCCCACTGCGACGCAGACGAGCCATCCTGGACGCACGGATCTCCTCCTCAAGCCTCCGGGTTTCAGTCTCCTCGTCCTCATCGACCTGGCGTTGGAGTTCCTTAATCTTGCTGGTCCATTCTGCCAGACCTGACTCCGGCTTCGTGGGTAGGTCAAAAGTCCGCCGACGAGCAGCACTTGGTGGTCGATCCATGATAGGTGATTAGGCGAGATGGAGAGCAGTGCTTTCAACACCACCCGCAAGTCATATGAGATGCAGACCTGGGGAAAGGGGCAAGAAGGTAGGAATGTGTGGATGGTGGGAGCAGGTTAATACGTGAATGAATACAATCTCATAAGGTTCAGCCTCGTCGCGTTCTACACCTCGACTGCACACGTGATCCACTACTGTAGCTGGTTATAATGTCCTGGCTAGAGAATTCATGCCGACGTCCGTGAACAACAGACGTGTAAATACACAAATCACAACGCCACTCTCCAAGGCTCGCTCTTGGAACGACAGTGCACTTTTTCTTAGAATTCACGTTCACAATCCAAAGCACAATACACTACCTTCACTCAGGCTGGAGAGGATCTGGGGAATAACATCTGGATTTAGTCATAAGCCATTGGGAGAGTTCGAAGGTTGCATGCTTGACGGAGAGCTGACTCGACAAGTGGGTCGGAATCACAAGGCGACGGTGGATTTGGAGGAGCGCTAGCAGGACGTGCTGTCTCGGAAGCGGGTATTACCAGATATTGCCTAGGTGGTTGCTTTGTTGCGTGCCAGGAAGAACGTACCTTGACGAGAGAGAACATACCACACGGAGGAAGGCATGTGCCAGGCATATGTTTGTACGCAGCGTGGATTTCACTCTCTTCAGTATCTCCCAGACGCACTACAGTCTATCAATGGTGTTCATGGTGGTTGGCTTCATCATGTCCGTGCCCGTGACCTTCCCATGGATGACTCAGACCCTGTAGCCTACGTCAGCGATGGTCCTAAAGGTAGAGAGGTAGGACATACCAAAAGCTTCGCACCGTCCTTCCTTGGAGGAGGTCAGATACTGTACTAGCTACACGATGCATACGCACCTGGCACGGTAGAAGATGAAGAACCACATGCTCGCGCCGAGGGTGGTCGCAAGGAATCTGTGCTTGAGACCTGGAGGATGTGGGTGAAAGCCTGGGCCTATGGGACGTTGAGTCAGCACGGTACACGATGTAGAGAATTCACAGACAGACTGTAGTGTCCGCCGGCCATGGTTGAGAGAGGTAGCGAGGAGAGTGTTTGCGCGTGTGATGACCTGTAGCATCGGGCTATTACCAGAAAAGGAAGCCCTCCGTCCGCTCATCCCGGCCCGGGCAGCCAAATATTAAATAGCGTCGCCGAGGCGGGGCGCCCATCTTGCGTTCAACTCAACGCGTCGTCTGCTCGTGTAGAGCGTGTCTTGCTCTGCGGCTCTCTCTCTGGTGGCCATGTCGGGTGCAGGTCAGATGGGTCCCATCATCACATTTCATGCGCCGGGAGGCAGGTCCTTCCAAAGGATCTTCCGAGGCGAGTGCAATATCAGATCCCACATGCGAGATGCACGCTGAGTGTCTGCAAAAGACATTTCTTTTGCAGAGACTAAAGAGGCAGTGCGCCTCAAGCTCGGGCTGCCAGCTGGGGAGCAGATTAAACTCGCACGGATCGAGGGCGGCGTGCACTACATCGACCTGGACGATGGTAAGATGCGACTCTCGTTCAGTCTCGTCTCTGGGCTGGAACATTTGTAGACGACGACTTCGACGCGTTCCGCATCGCCACACGCTTCAAGGATGCTGTGGAAATTGCGGTTATTGTGGGCACGTCTACCCGCCCATCCATCCCAGTCGGTCTCGCTCAGCCGGCCGCTGCTCTTCCTCAGTGGGAATCTGCGAGCGCCCTCGTGAGTGTAGAATTTTCGTGACGCGATAGTAACCTCATCCCTAGTAGGCCGTTCCTCGCAAACGGAAGCGACACCGTATCTCTATTGTCCCCGGGAACGAACCTATCTACTCTGACATCCCTGCAACCCCCCACGCAAAACCCGCTGCAGCCGGTGCACTCCCGAGTCATGTCACCATAGATCATGCATCCCCAGTTCTCAGTACTCAGATGACGGGCTCCGATGCTGCACCTCCGCGCAAGCGGAGGAAGAAGCTCAAGGCTAACAACATGCTCATCGACAACCGCTCCGCGTCGAATCCCCCGGTAAACTACTTGCCCCGTATGTGTCCTGCCAAAAACTACCTCTAGCGCAGCTGACCCATATCGCGTAGCAACTCCAGATTCGCTGGCTTCGGGCCCTAGCCTCCCTCTTACTCATGACAACGAACCAGCGGCAGACGCCCCTGCACAGGCCTCTCTTCCCCTCATTCCTGAGCATGCTCCGCCAGTGCACCGTGTTAGATGGGACGATGACAAGATGACGCCTGGTCGAATGCCCTCTGCCATCTCGCCAGCTGACCAGGGTTCTTCGAGCGTTGCACCCGTGAAGAAGCGCAAGGCAGATAGGGGCCAGAATGCAGCGGGCGGCCCCGCACCATTGATGTTTTCTCTGTCCAAGTCGATCATGCATGCTCTGGGTCCTGGTTCGGAGGTCAAGAAGCCCAGGAGCAAGAAAGGGAGAGAAATGGAGCCGGAAGTCGTTGATAATCAGGAAGACGTCCCGATGCCTACGGAAACACCCCGGAAGCCCAAGAAAGAGAAGTGCGTCAAGGCCGTCAAGCAAGTCGATGATCAGCCTGCCGCGGCTCCCGCCCCCAAAGCCGCCGTTGGAACCCCGCCTGTCCGTGCGCCCGCTAAGGAGAAGAGCAAGAAGAAGCGGAAAGATCTTGAGGGCGTCGACCATGCTGAAGCCCCGATCATGACGAATTCTGCACCTGAAGTCCCCAAGGCAGACGAAACGTTCGCGGTCCCAGTCAAAACCAAGAGCAAGAAGAAGCGGAAGACTGAGGCTGAGCCAGAGCACGCCGATGTTGTTCTTCAACCGACTGTCGATGCCTCCGAGATGAGCGAGAAGCGGAAGAGTAAAAAGAGGCAAAAAGAAGGGGAGGGGGCTGGAGAGCCCGGCGTCCAGGCCAAGCCGAAGGCCGTGCCTGTGCCCTCTGATGCTCCTACGGCCTCGAGTACAGGCGACAAGAAGGGTAAGAAGAGGAAGGAGGCAGACATGGAGTCAGTGAAGCCCGCGCACGCAGCCTCTGCCTCTAAGACGCCTGCCGCAGCTTTTGACCACCAGAAAGCAGTCGCGGACGCGGTAGCTGCGATCCGTGCTAGGTATAGCAAAGCTGCTAAGCCAACTGTGACTGAAAGCCCCGCCCGAGCTCCTCACCCTGCACGAGATGGTCAGTGTGATGGTCCCCCCCTTTTTTTTTGGCTGACGGCACCTGCAGAACCGACTCCTGCTCCAGTAGCTGGGCCATCCACCCCGGCCGTCGACCCGCCTGCAAAGGGTAAGTGCCTCGTTCGATCAATCCCTGCTTAGCTGAGATGCACCTGTAGAGAAGCGCAAGTCAAAGAAAGCGGATGTAACAGATGGTATGCAATCGGGTCATCATGAAATGCATGCTGTGCTTATTGTAGGGGTTTGCGCAGCTTCGTCACAAAGTGTGCCGCCTCCTGCGGAGTCTGCCGTCACTTCCAAGTCGAAGGGGAAGAAACGCAAGACCGATTGTCCCGCCGGCGAGTCGCGCGCAGCGCCGCCTTCTGCCCTCAGTGAAGGTATGATCTTACGCGTACCGAAAAGAGTAGGTTCCTGAGATGTTTTCCAGCCGCCATGTCGGAAATGTGGAGCGCTGTCAAAGCAGCGGCCTTCACATTGAACAAACGGGCCTCCACGCTTCCGACCCCGCATCCGGCGACGGAGCAGCCGACCAGTGCGCCTCTACTGGGATCTGAAGTGACGCCGGAGGTTGTGCCAGATGCCCCGGCGAAGGTGAAGAAATTGAAGAAGGAGAAGGCTGTGAAGTCCAAGCCTGCGGTACCAGATGTGATTGAGACTGCCGATGTGGAACACGCCGAGGACGCGCCTCCTAAATCCACTACGACGACGTCTGTGACGGCGGTAGAGACGCTACAACCGAAGAAGCGTAAGGGCAAGTCAAGAGTCAGGGCGGATCCGGGAGCTACGCAATCTGAGGTCGATGTTGCCAAGGAAGTTGACATGGTGGAGGATCAGCTGAGGAAGCCCCCACATGAGGCTGATACTGCATCTCACGCATCTTCTCCGCTTTCACCGCGTTCGGCCTCTCAGCCGCTGCAAGACGTGGAAATGTCGTCTCCGCCACGACCACCTATTGGATCTGACGTGGATGAGGTCGTCATTGAGGAGCACGGGCAGGGTAGCAGCGGTGAGAGCTCCTCGAGCTCGGACACTGAAGACGAAGACGAGGACAAGGAGGAGGACAGTGTCAATGCTCCTCTTACTGACTTGTCCCTAGTAGACATCGAAGCGCTGCTGCGTGGCCCGGCACCGAGGAAGAGCATCCTCGAAGTACTGCCGTCGGACAGCGAGGATGAGGACGGAGAGTCTGACAACGAGGAACAGAGCGAGCCTGGTGACGATGAGGAAGAGGAGCTCAAGCGTGACAAGGAGTATCGCAGGCTCTCGAAACGTTTACCACCGGAGTCGTCGTCTTCGGACGAGGAGCCTGAACCGGAACCGGAGCAAAGACTTGAACTGGAGCCAGAGCATGAGCCAGACGTGGCTCAAGTGGAGGAAGAACTAGAAGTCGCTACTGCCACTTTCATGGATGTTGACTCGCAAGAAACGGTTGAAGCAGAGGTAGGCTTATTGTTCGTGGATCTTGTTTGCCTTTACTGAGACAATCGCCTAAGGTCGGCCCGAAGGTCCCCCCTACCGTTGTACAAGCCAGTCAAGAAGTATCTGTACTCAATGACGACGATGTCCCGATGTCTGCCCCAGCCGACGAAGAACCTCTAGGTCCGACGCAACAGTTTTCGCCGCCCCCTGACAGGGCGCAGGATCCAGCCAGACCAGTCTCGCCCACCGTATCAATGCTGGGGGAGGACCGCCGCAGAGATGACAGCCAAGATATTTCCACACGCTCGCTTGCACAGATTGAAGAGCAATTATCTCTCAAGGCAAGTATACCAGATATTGATGAAGCCAGCTCTCCAAATCCCGAGGACAAAGAGGGTACAGAAGCAACTTCTCCTGCGACTTTCAAAGAGCCCGAGTCTACTAGTTCTATCACCAAGCGCAAGCCCTCGTCAGAATCTATAGCGACAGCCCCGGGTAGAGAGCTTAAGGACGACCTATTCGAGGCTGCTGACGATCTCGTCGTCCCAGAATCGCCTCGCATAGACCTGGCTGACCCCATCGAGCCCGAGCCCGAGCCCGAACCCAGTGCATCCCCCGCCAATCCAGAGAGGCGGCAGAGCACGCCGCCGCCCCTCCCCGTCTCGCGTCCGGGGACAGTGCAGCGCATGAAGAACAGGGACGGCAAGCTGGGTACGCCACGTCCCGTCAAGGCGTCCGAGCTCCCCATCGCCGCGCTCGTCATCCCCGAGTTGGCGGAGTTCGAGTTCGACTTTGACGTCGCGCCGTCTCCGCCGCAGACGCAGACGAAAGCGCGCGTGACGCGTCGGACAAGCGCCACCGCGTCGATGGCGCCCCCGCAGGACCTGACGACACCGACCCCAGCCCCTGCTCCAGTGTCCCCTGCACCCAAGAGGCGAGGACGCCCGCCGCTCCCGCCTGAAGAGAAGGAACGGCGGGCGGCGGAGCGAAAGGCGAAGAAGGAGGCTGAGAAGGTTGAGAAGGCACGACTGCGCGAGGTGCGGGCAAACAAGAGGCCCGGCCGAATGGTCAAAGCGAAGATGGTGGACGCCGAAACGGAAGAGGATGAGAGAGGGGCGGCGCAAGTAGAGAAGGAAGGGAAGGCCCCACTGGAGGCGACGCCACGGCCTGGCTGGACGACGCTCACACAGGAGGGTTCGGTCGTGGAAGGCGAGTCGATGATGATCGACGAGCTGCGCTCGAGCAGTCCCGCGTCGAGCCCCCGCCAGGAGGAGCTGGAGCATTCACCGCGCACCCCGGCCTCTAGAGCCATGCCGCCGCCGTCGATCAAGACGAGCAAGGTACAGTCAGGGACGGAGGTGGGGAGCCAGCCCGAGACGCCGGCGCAGGCTCCTAACGCCGACCCGCTCTTCCTCCCGTCCAGCAGCCAGGTCCCGTACACCCCGTATGCCCTTGCTCAGCCTCCGTCTCAATCCGGAGCCACAGGTGATTCCTCAGGGGAGTCCGGTTCAGAGTTGGACGACGAGCCCATCACGAAGACGCGCCTGCAGCATGCGCGGCCGTGGCTCCGCGATGCGCCCTTCCGGAGGCTGTCGGACATCGCGAGCCAGGCTTTATTTACTCCGAGCAGCGCCTTCGCGCTTACGCCGGGCGTGACGAAGGATGCGACCTGGGGTGCGACTCAACAGGGCGCGGCGAATGGCCAGGAAGACGACGACGATGACGATGACGATGACGACAGCGACGATATGGATGGGGCTGAGGAGGAAGGCAAGAAGTCGCACATACCGCAGGAGAGGCGAGCGGGTGCGGGCGTGCAGAAAAAACGGGTGAGCGGGCTTATGTCGTTCGCTCATTGACGGGATGGCATCTACGCGGAAAGTAGTGCGTGAGGAAAGGTTTCTCTGGTAATCTAGCTGCACGAGTTTACGTACTCTGCATGATATTTCTTGGATTGCTACGCATCCCGCACATCTGAATCAAGGAACACAACCTTAGCATACATCTAATGAGAGATTACAATTGGTCTCCTCGGACGCGAAGGCCGTGATGGTGTACTGTGGATAAAAAGAAAATGTGCGGGCAAGGAGTCAGGACCGTGATAAGGATACAGAAATGCGCTGATCAAGACCCAGAGACGTAACTGTGGCGAAGTCGTATGCCCATCATAATTTAAGTGGGTGCAATGCAGGCTAAGATGCGGTGGAATATCCAACAGGAATAGTAACCTCTGAGTGGTAGTGCAAGCAACCCGCGAACTGCCACCGCATCACCGCTCCGGGAAGAACCCGTCGAAGGGCCCGCTAACGAGCCTAGCCTGACCAGCTCGCGTCCTAGCGGGCGCATTCCGCGGGGCGTCCTCGCCTTGCACCTTTGCGATGCGCTCCACGATCGCCTTGATCACGAACACCTCGGTCGGCCGCGACTTGCACTGCGTGCGACACGTCGGGCACGTATACTTGGGACGCGGGTGCTGTGCTTCGATCTGCTCGATCTGTACGAGGGCCGCCCTGCGCCGGTCAACATTCGCGAGCGGGTGGCGAAGACCGCGGTACAGTATGTCCAGATCTGCCATGAGGTGTGCCGCCTGGGGGTAGTTGTTGAAGTGTTGTGCTTGCATTGTGCCGAACCAGTCTTGCAAACAGGACATGCAGAACGTGTGGCCGCAGGGGAGGGCGTAGGGCGCCCACATCTTAAGAGTGCAAATTTCGCACGTCACAGACTCTTCGAGTTCTTCGAGCACCTGCACATCGCGTTTAGTCAGCTACCGAACGTACGTTGCACAGCGGAGGGGCAACCAGGGCACTAAGCGGATGACCGCCTTCAAGTGTCCCGCCCTACCCATCCGGATGAACACACCTTGGGATCTACTGATGCAGCGGCTGCTTTCTGTTTCTCAGCTGCACGGGCTTCTTTACGCAATCGCTCGACCTCCTACAAGCGCCGCGTCGGTAAACACTTGTGGCGTATACTCGAAATGTGTTTGGACACACCTCCTGTGCTTCCTTGAGCTGCTGTTGCAGCGACGCAACGGCATCTGTCTGATGACGCGAAGGGAAGCGCGTTCGAGTAACGACGACATCCTCCTCGCCGGATGAAATCTCTACGACATCCGCGGTGGGCGGGATCGGAGCGCGGTTCTTCTGCTTCGACCGCTTTCTCCGAGGCGTCGAAGGCAGCGCTTTCAGTGGCTGCTCGTCGTCGGACGAGAGGATGATGACGTCGTTGTCTGCTGGGTTTGAGACCGCGACGGGGCTGTAACGTTGGTGTGGCCGTGCGCTCTGTGCGCGTGTTGCAGGCATATTGGACGAGGAGCAGGGGAGACGAGGGGGATGGTGGTGGTAGGCGGAGAAGGTGAGTGGCGTGCTGGGAGGCGGGAGGAAACAGGATCGGTCTTTCTTGGGCGCCGCAACTTCAACCGTGACAAGCGCCCAGCCGCGCCGCTCTTGGTTGCCCAATCGGGGTGCCGACGTCGCCGCCCGCCGCCCTTTTTGGGACGTGTCACTGTCACGGTCGGCCAAGGCGAGTCAAAGTCAACTATTTAGTAGCCAGTACTTGTGGCATTTGGCAGCACCGCCTTTTGTTTCTCATACGTGCCGGATGGTGTGTGGTCAGATGGTGGTTCCAGGACATGATGCATGAGAAGCTCAGTGCAATATGCGGTGTTGAATATACAATTGCATTGGCAAGTGTATTTGCATAAATCAGTGCAACTTTAATTGCGGGGGATTTTTTATTCATAACCAGGCCTCCGAGGAAGCTTATCTAGTCTAACTTATCGTAGAGGACTTGGAGAGAACCTCCGAGGATTCTTCGCATAGGTTAGGGTTGATTCAAATGCTGTGCGAACAGCGGGGACTCGTCATCTACATAGGTATGCTTACAGACTCCCCCGAGCTCACCGATGTCAGTATCACCGTGTGGTCCTTGTAAGTCAACCTGACGGCTGGGGCTGACAATGGCTTACGTAACCTATGCGGCATGTCAATCTCGATGAAGACCATTCTCGGCAATGTCCGGGATGTAAGAGTCGGTCGGGAGTGAACTTTAATTTTCAGTATACACACCATCAACCTTCACCCTCAGGTCCGTCCGTCTGCAGCTGTCTCCGCCGTGCACACCGCTAATACTTGCTCTCAGTCACCTTCTAACTCTCCAAAGTCAGCAAGGATGAGTTACGTCGCTAAGGGAGAGAAGGAGTACGACGCTACCGGTGCCCCCGTCCCCACCGCCAAAATACACAAGATCCGCATCACGCTCACGAGCAGCAATGTGAAGAACCTGGAGAAGTGTACGTGGTCCCAAGTTTGTGCAATGAAAATGATCTCATAGAGAATGCGTAGTCTCTGCGGACCTCATCAACCGTGCAAAGGACAAGCAGCTCCGCGTGAAGGGCCCTGTCCGCTTGCCTACCAAGGTCCTCAAAATCACCACCCGTAAGACGGTATGTCTTGTGTTTTTATTGCCGTTCCAGGTCGAAGTGCTCATTGCGCTTTTTCAGCCTTGTGGTGAGGGTTCCAAGACATGGGACCGCTACGAGCTCAAGGTCCACAAGCGCCTCATTGACCTGCACTCATCCAGCGAGATCGTTAAGCAGATCGTACGTCCTTCCGGTGTTCCAGCGGGTCGAGTCTCACTATGTCGCAACAGACGAGCATCAGCTTGGAGCCGGGTGTCGAAGTCGAGGTCACCATCTCGGCCTAAGAGGCATACTGCTGACGATGTACCATTATGCTGTATGCTATCTGCGTCAACATGTTATGACCATCTCAACGACTGTCGTCAGCATCAGCGAGCATTATACTTGTGGGATACAGTCACCAACTTCGATGGCCTAAGCCTTTTTGAGTATAGTGTGCCATAGTAGCCTGGAATGTAAGGAACAGTCAGTTATACCCACAGCTGATTCCCTGTTGCTGCGAGATGGCATACGGCCTCCGAAGAGCAGCTCTTCGCAGGTATGCGACCAGTGTCTCAATTCTGGAGAAGCGCGCGGCAGTCGCCACAATGGGTTGACTCCGCCTCGTTGAACACGTTATCGTTCCTTGGGCCAAGTACTTGAACACTGCACACGTCTTTGATGCTTACGGTCATGATACTTCGCAAGCTCCTTCTGCTGTCTCTCTCCGCTCTGTTACCATTAATTGTATGCTCCCCGGCCCAAGTCCCAATCCAGGACCAGCAAATCAAGCTTTCGGACTCAAGAGCACAACTCCCCTTTGAACAGCCTCGCGTAGTCAGACCACGGCCTCTCGTCATATGGCACGGCCTCGGGGACTCGTACAACTCGCCAGGCATCCTCGAATTCATTGCCCGGGTGCAGGACATGCACCCAGGGATCTTTGTGCACTCTATACGGTTAGCAGAGACCTTGGATGACGACCGGAAAGCCACCTTTGTGAGTGCAGTCAGGTCTCGATGAGCCCTCAGGCTATGCAATTGAGAAGATTGCCTCTACTGACGCATGAGGTGACAGTATGGAAACGTGAACGACCAAGTCGAGCACGTCGCCGCACAGCTGGCGAATGTCACAGAGCTGGCGGGCGGGTTCGACGCGATCGGGTTCTCCCAGGGTAAGACCATGCTCCTCTGCGCCGACACACTCATACCCGTCTGCCGCGTCCATTAGCATATAAGGACAGAAAACCTGACCCTTGCACACACAGGCGGCCAGTTCCTCCGCGCCTACGTCGAGCGGCACAATACCCCGCCCGTGCACAACCTCATCACCTTCGGCGCGCAGCACATGGGCATCGCCGATATCCCGCTCTGTCGCCCGTTC
The DNA here is from genome assembly GCA_022606075.1 of Fomitopsis betulina. Lineage (NCBI taxonomy): Eukaryota > Fungi > Basidiomycota > Agaricomycetes > Polyporales > Fomitopsidaceae > Fomitopsis > Fomitopsis betulina. The sequence continues at coordinate 269,303 of JABYQK010000021.1, forward strand.
GACGTCGTCTGCGCGCTCGCACGGCGCGCCGCCCTGCGTGGGGCCTACACCGACTTCGCGCAGCGCCAGCTCGTGCAGGCGCAGTACTTCCGCGATCCCGCGCGCCTCGAGGACTACCTCGCCGCGAGCCGCTTTCTCGCCGCCGTCAACAACGAGCGCGCGGAGGAGCGCAATGCGACGTTGAAGGCGCACTTGGGGAGCCTGGATAAGTTGGTTCTGGTGCTGTTCACGAAGGACGAGACTGTCGTGCCGAAGGAGAGCAGCTGGTTCGGCGCGTATGCTGTTCCGGAGGATGATGAGGACGCGCTGGAGAAGACCATTGTGCCTATGCGCATGCAGCCGCTTTACCGCGAGGACTGGATTGGCCTGAGGACCCTTGACGAGCGCGGCGCGGTCATCCTCGAGACGTGCGATGCCGAACATATGGTGATCACAGAGGAATGTTGGCAGCCACTCGTCAGGCGCTTCGTAGGTGGTGAGACGGCTAAGCCCGCGAAGGCGGATGTCGGTCTGGTTGTACAAATGTGAAGGCTCGTACTCTGGACTGACGTGTATCTGTACGTATACACCATCTTGCAGTTGATCACGGCTCTGGGCATATTCAATGTGCATGTACTACGGGTGCTTGTTCTAGCGCGGGATCCAAGGAACTGCGGTGTTAGCTGCAGGGAAAGGCCTGCACTTTCCCGGCTGTGGGTTCTCAACCCACCACCCTGAAAATGCCGCCGCTACGCTTGGGACAATGTTGATCATGCACCGACGAACTCAAGATCTCACATGGTAATAACGATCGCCCATCTCACGAACCTCCTCGAGAACAACGAGATCACGTACGAGTTGCTCTACGCAATTCTGGCCCTGGGCACGCTGCTCGTGTCGAAGGATGGAACAACGGGCGCTCTGTGTGCGTATGAGCTCAAGAGCTACGAGAAGGAGCCCGTGGGCTACTACGCTCTGCGGTGCGAGAGCCTCGATGCCGTTGATGTCCCACAGAGCGACAACACAGATGACCCGGCGCCGCCCAGGACGCGGGGCCCTGCAAGGTTTGGAAGGATACAGTACCATCTGTCGGTCCGGCGATTCGTGGGTGTCGTGAAGATTGATACACTGCATGCGTACCCGATGAAGTATCACAACGACGAAGCAGGCTTGAGGAATGCTCTCCTGGCTCGGGCGAGGAAGTGGATCGATCTCCACGGAATGCACCACATGCAGTACACGGGGATTGCCACAATGCGAGGTGCGAGGTACAAGGTATGTGCAATGCTTGAACTACTCGCCGTTGATCTTATTTTCCAGGTCTGTCAGATAGACTGCGGGGTCATGGTTGATCGAGGTAGTCACATTATGATGAATCTCGCCGGTATACTGATCAGGTCCTAGATGCCTTCAAGTATCGAACAACCCCAATCACACAATGCCGCAGGTCATTATCCAGTACAATGCGGATTCCGATCCGGAGACTGGTTCTATGTATTCCGACTACGAAACAAAACCAGACGCATTGAAAGCCCAATCGAGCAAGACACCTGGTTCCACAACCGACTTGCCAGACGACACCCTCATCCTGGCGTCGCCTGTCAGTCTTGCTGACAAACTATGGTGTACGCGTTTCTCATCCCGAGCCAGCGCGCCCTCAAATCTCACAGTCCATACTACAGTAGAATTCAACGTCCAGGACGTCCACCCCATCCAGTGGTCCCCCGCGCCCTTCGCGAACCTCGTCCCCCCGGGCATCCACAATGACCTCCTGCAGTCGCTCGTCGAGGCGCACAACACTCACCCTGGCTTCGGCGACTTCGTGCAGGGCAAGGGCCGGGGCCTCGTCATCAACCTTTTTGGCCCGCCCGGCATCGGGAAGACGCTCTCTGCGGAGGCAACGAGCGAGCACCTCCGGCGGCCGTTGTACATCCTCGGCGGCGATCTGTGCAAACGAGGGTGCGGGCGGAGTTGACCTTGCGCTGAAGAAGGTGTTCAGCATCGCAACGGGGTGGAAGGCAATCATCCTCATCGATGAGGTGACTTGTCATACCCTTTGTGCTCTCGATTTGCACTGACGCCGTGTGTAGGCTGATGTGTTCCTAGAGCAGCGCTCTGTGAACGGGATGTGGCGGAACACGATGGTTGCGGTCTTATAAGTCACTTGATCGTAAAACGGGGGCGTTATGCCCGATCACCGTGACAGCCTGAGGCACTTCGGGTACTACCGCGGCATCCTCTTCCTGACTACGAATCGAGTGCATGTGTTCGACCTCGCGTTTATGTCGCGCATCCACCTTGCACTGCGCTTCAAGGAGCTGAGCAGGGAGGCGAAGCTCAAGATATGGCAGGCATTCTTGCAGAAAGTAACCGTAGAGGGCGATGTGCTCACGCAGGCCGAGCTGGACGACCTCGTCGGCCGCAGGGTTAACGGGCGGCAAATCAAGAACGCGACCAAGACAGCGACGTCGCTGGCGCAGAGCCGGGGGGGAGGCCAGGGTTCCGCCACTGTGCAGACCTGGATCCGACGGAGGAGTTTGCGACAGAGTTTGAGAGCGTGAGCCCGGGTGAGGTAGTCTGATAGTTCGATGAGTATACTCATATTTCTAGTCGTCAGCGCATATACACTGCTGATATACATTGTCAATGCCTCGTATGAGCGTATTGGCGTACGAGATCAAGTGTTTCGTGCAGTCAAGGAATTAACGGATGTACGAAGCTCCAGCGAGAAGTGCCTGAGTATGCACGATATTGACCACTGGGTATGCCATTCACTATACTAGCTTTAGTACCTTCACATTCGACGTACGCACATAGCGAAAATTTTCAGAGCAAAAGCATGACTTGCTGAAGGAGATAATGTGATCATTAGTACAATGGGGTGGGTATCAGAGCAGCAATTATAAAAAATACAGCATTGAGATAGCGTCGTGCGAGAGCAAATGAATGTAAGCGATAACTAGCAGCAATTCAAGCGATGGGCAGGGCGACATCTAGGTGGCTGCGAAAAGACGCTAAGCCTCAGCGGTCTATGGGTAATGACTCCTATGCACTCACTCTACTGTCCGGGGGAGCGTGTCTATGCAGTCCTTCACAACACGGAGGGTCTCCGCCTTGTCGTAAAGCACGCGACTGCACAACGAGCACCGCGCCTCCCAACACGCGCGTGCCTCGGGCCAGTCAAGTAGTCCATGATTCCAGATCGTGTCTCCAGCTGCACGCACGTCCATCTCCATGACAATCTTGTACTTGAGGATGCTCCAGGTGTGATAGTCCGCGACGGATCCGCAGTGGCTACACGCGGTGTCGCCGGAGTCGTTCACGAACGGCGGCTCGTCGAGCCTGCGCCGCAGCGCCTCGCGGCGGGCGCGGTGGAGCCTAAAGAGGCTGAGGGCGGCGATGGTGCCGAGCTTGAGGAGGGTGTGTTCGTGCTCGGGGGCGTGGATATTGAGGGTGAGTGTGTGCGTGCTCGCGAGGCGCGCCTCCTCGGCCCAGCCGTAGCGGCACGCAACTGCGTAGAGGCGGATAGGCTCGCTGAGGAACGATGGGCGCATGATGGCGATGCGCACGATGCTCGCGGGCCCGGGCATGTCGTACTTCTCCGCAGCGTGCAGCAGCGCCTCGACGTCGTCGAAGGTCTCGAGCGGCGGGATGGACAGGCCACATACCATGCGCAGGAGCCCCTCCAGGGTATGCGTGTCCTCGTCCAGGTACAGCGAGTCTGCGGACCCGGGCAGGGGCGTTGCCTTTGGGGGCAGGGAGAACATAGTGCGGAACCAGGCGGAGGTGCGTTTCAGGGTCGCGATGTTCACGCGAAAGAGGACTCGCTCTCGCGAACCTAGAATGATGTCTGCCTCTGAGAATGAGTTGAAGAGGGGGTGGAACTCGGACGGCGGGCTCGTGAGTGTGATGTCCGACGAGTCGCTCCTCTGGCTCAGGTCGCCGTCTGAAAGCATGCTCGGAGTCGTTGTCGGAGGCCTCAGCATCGGAGCAGTCTGCATGAAATTGAAGGGTGGAGGTGAGTGTTTGAAAGAAGAGAGGTCGGCCGAGTGGCGGGCGGAGGCAACGCACGGGACTCAGGCGCCCAGAACGCGCATCAATCCCGCCTTGATCGAAGGCGCATCAAAAGTCTAATAACGTATCCGGGCCGGTGGCGAAAGTACATACTTCAACAAGGGCCCGTTTCATCTTCAAGTTGATGCATGATGCAAATATTGTCGAAATGTGGCATTTTTCGTCGCCATAGAATCCTGCTGACAGCCACCCGATAATAATACGCGATACCTGTGAATCTGATTGCAGTGCACTGGCAACAACCCAGACAATCAGAGCACCTCATCGCTAACAATATTCGGGTCGCTATCACACCGCGGCTGCTATGCCGTGTCGATTTATCATGCCGGAAGAAGATGGACATCACACCGAGGACAATCCGAGTTACAGTGGGCTAACCAGCCCTAGATGTTTATTTCCAGTTCCGATAGGGATGGTTAAATAGTAACCGCGGGACAGACACAGAAAGACAACCAAAGCGTAACTAACACTACTGCAAACAGAGACACGGGATACGAGCAGACACCATGTGCTCGCCGCGCCGCGGAGCCTAGGCGTGCACCAAGAAGCACTGAGTGAGCGGGAAGGATGGATGGGAGGGTGGATACGGGTCGGGGATGCGACGGGGTGATGCGTGCGACGGGATGCAAGACGACAAGTGGGCTCAATGCAGCGGATGGATGGACGAAGCGATAAAATTAGGGATATAGAGGGTATGATATAGACAGAGAAGATAAATTGTGCTGCGCCAGAGATGAATGCGAGGGATATGCGGTGTCGATGGTTTGCGGATCCGTGTGGTGGGAGAATGTCGATGAGTGCAGTGTTGCGTCGCACGGTGTCCGGTCCTGATGGGTGCGCCTCTATGCGCTCATGCAGAGTGGTTGATGGTTGGGGGCAGCACTGGCTTCCGCATGCGCGATTCGGAGCTAGGCAACGAGGTCATGTCCTGGCCCACGGGACTAGGTCAGACGGATGCGAGGGCCCCGCTGGGATGGGGACGGGTGAGCGGGTGAGATGGACGGACTCGCTCGCGTCGCTGCCGACCGGGCCATAGACCAGGGCTCAGGCGACGCAGCTCGAGCCCAGTATGATGCGATGATCCCGGGGGACGACGCGAAGCGGGCTTTTGATGGGTGGGAAACCACGAGGGTGTTGTATGGCGGCTGGGGACGTGATGTTACAGATAATGTACACAGACAGAGACAGCGGTGGCAGCGTGCATTGTGTGCAGTTCCTTGTAATGGGTGGGAGGGATACAGACTCTGGAAGAGCAGCGATACAGATGAGGCCGAGCGCCCTGTGGCGTGGCGAGGTCACCTGCGGGCAGCGGCGGCTGAGCGCTGCACGGCCGCTGCAGGCGGGAGCGATACAGTCCAGATGTGCGACGAAAATAACGAGGAGAATACGAGCGCGAGAGCAGCTTGACAGCAGGGTGCGACAACCAGCAGGAGGGTGCATCATGTCCCAGTGGCCCAGACAGATGGGGCCTTCTATTCGGACCGGGGTGCGCTACGGCGGAAGCGAGCATGCTGATGACGAGCAGCGTCCAAACGACGATCCGACGACGATAGTGTTACGAACGATGAGAACGTGACGTCACCGTGTTGGCGCAGCGGCCTCCGCCGCGGGCTCCTGGGCCTGAGGTAACGGGGACATCCGTGGATCCTCAGAATTGTGGTAGCCAGTAGGGAGAGGGAGGGCGCCGTCAACGCCCTTGTAGCCGTACTGCTTCGCGTACTCCTTGATCATCGCGCGGCCCATGTAGCAGATCCAGCCGAGGCCTTCGCTCCCGACGACCTGACCGGGCCAGAACAGTTCACCCTCCTCGTCGTCGAAGTCCGGCTCGTGCTCGTCGTTGATCGACAAGCTTGAGTAGACCATACGCGCGAACGTTCGAGGGTAATGCTTCGCCATGATCGGTAGTGTGATGACCTTCCCTGCGATATCCACCGCCTTTTTCGCCTCATACAGGCCGAACGCTTGGGACCGGAAGGGCCCGACGGCATTGATGTTCACGAGCGCCGCGTGCTCATAGTTTATGTGCCCGGGTGGACGTGCATCCCTTTGTTCGAGTGATTGAGGGTCAGAGCGCCGTGATCCAAGCGTAGGCGTGGCGGTAGGTCCCGCTGCGCTCGACGAGCCATCAACGGACTTCGGTGTCGAGCCAGCGCTGCTTGCCGGCGAAGGGAGCATCTGGACTTGCTTCTCCAGCTCCGCGGCCTTCTTCTCTTCCTCCTGCCTCTGATGCCGGACTCTTTGATTCTCTGCATCCTGGTGGATCTGCAGCACCCGCATGAGTCGATCGCTTTCCCTAGTGGTGATCTGAAGGTTGAACCTCCATTTGCGTCCGTGGATGAATGCCTCAACTAGGCATCTATCGGAAGGTCAATTGACAAGCGTAATGTATGACAAGGAAAACGCACATCACTCCATGGAACGCTCGTTCCCAATCCTCACCGTCGTCGTTCCTCCACTGTGCCTTCACCTGCTCAACTAGCTTGAGGACCAGAGGCCAGTTCTGGCGGAAGCACGCGGCGTTGGCCATGTCGATGCACCACAGCGCGTATGTGAAACACAGCAACGCGTCGAGGTACTCCAAGCGCGCCATGAGGTGGCCGAATTTGTGGTACGCAGTGCCGGCTGGTGGCGGGTTCGACAACGCCCTGAAGCGCGAGTCCGTCGACGGATAGGTGGAGTCGATCCTGGCCTTGGCGGAGTACTTTAGGCGCACACCCTCGGCCTGGTACTTGGTGTACATCTCCTCCCAGTATTGGGTGGGCACGAAGCGGCGGCGTGGACGCCGCACCGGTACATTGGAGACAACCGCTATAGAGTTGCGGTAGATGGGGAGCCCTTCTCTCGCCTCGCCGTCCTCTGAGGGGTCGGACGGGGTCGCGGCGGCTGATGCCGGGCCCTGAGTGCCTGACCGAGACTGTGGGAACAGCGGGACTGGCGGTCGACTCGATGCAGTCTGGGAGGTGGTGGGTGTCGCGCGGGGCTTCTTGGAGTGAGGCTCGTCGGTGGCGTCGTCCTCGAGCTTGCGCTTGGATCGTGCGGCGGCCGGGGACGAGTGGAGGGTGCGTGGCGTAGAGAGGGTCGGCGGTAGGGCGGGGGTCAATTCTCCGAGAGCCTGTCAAGGGGGGTCAGAGATAGGAAGAGAATGGATGGGGAAGACCAGAGACCTGGAGGGTCGCGGTGAGGAGGACGCGTTGGATCTTCCTAGAGATGGGGTGAGCAGCAGTACCGGGGAGGGGAGGGGAGTCAGCGTACCTCTTCTTGGGTCTGTACATGGTCGCTGCAGATGAAGCGACGCTGGAGGGGCGCGACATGGCGGGAGGGGATGGTGGTGGTGGGAAGGAAGGAAGAGCGGCCGCAACAATGGCGTGAAGACCGGCGGAGGGTCAAACACATTGGCCACAGGTTGTGGGCTCCGGCTGGACGGGCGTCTACGCTGACCCACCCAGTCGGTTCGTCGCCATCCCTGCGAATACACCGACATCGCCTCCCGACCTCTCCTGCATCGGCGGTCGCCAGCCTGCACCCGCCTCGGTCGCACAGCACACCGCCTGCGTCGTCCCCGGCGTCGGTGTGCGGGAGCCCTCGCGGCCCTCCTGACGCTCTACCATCGGCGGCCCCGGATCGATGGCGTTAAAGCACCGATTCCATATTACACCCTCAATAAGGCAGTTGCATGGTGCGCATCATCCGATCCATTCTCATGCCTGCATTACTCACGAGTACGCTTGCATATTCAATGCGATGTATTCCTTGTGCCTAATGCACCTCGGTACAAGCTCCATTCGCTCAGGTGGCGTCCGTGTCCGTAGGCCCCCTCTCGGACAAACCGTCGAGCACGAGCGCACATGACACCGCCCCGGCCGCTGAACGCTCGCACCTCGCTCGTCCGTGCTACCTCGGCCTTGCTATACAGAAGCGCCGCGCTCGGTGTGACGTACCAGCGACCCCTCTTCGATCTGCGGCCGCAGGAAGAGCGCAAGCACTGCCGTTTTCAAGACCAACAGACGGACGGATGTGCACACTGACTCCCGCCCCCTATGGGCTGCTCGCCATGCTTCAGCCCACCACCCGGTGACTAAACCTACATACCGCCTCGGACCTATCACTTGATTCGAGTTACATGTACTTGCGGGCGCTCCCTGTGCACCTAGCCTCCCGTACCAAGGTGTGTCAATTACGCCCACCTTCTCACGCAGAAATCTGCTTTCCTGAACACGCTCCGCCACTATCTAGCATCCACTAAGCGTCGTTCCATTGCACACTTCTGCGCGGTTTTGGTCTGTCCATTCCGGTGGCGGGCCGATAGAAGAGCGAGGCTGGCCAGCTCTGACGGCAGGAAACAGCTTGACATACCTGCCAGACAGGTGCGCTGACCCCTCGGGCATTCCTTGTCGAAACAATCATCCAAACTTTCTCGCGGCGGGGCCCCGGCCGCGGCCCGCGGCCGCTCCACCGCTTCGTCCCTCCAGGTGCGACCATCTCCGTCCAGTCCAGAGTTGCCTACGCTCAGACGGTCTCATAGAGCACGCGCGGTCAGTTTGGCAGTGCTGGCCCCTTTCCGGACGGGCGCACATATAACGCGCGGTATGCTTCCGCACGGAGGTCAAGACTTGAGCTTGGCGCTAATTGTAGAGATCTGTGATCGGTTCCTGAACGCTGTATCGGACCTTCCTGATCGGGCGACGGACATTCCTCCGGCTCGCCCTAGCGCTCCCGCGTGCCTCTCCCGGCTGGCGCCGCTGCAGCAGACGTGACAGTGCGGTTGTCCACCGTGCGCGTCATTTGCACGCATGGGTGGTGGAAAGGCCACCACAAAGCGGGCGTACCGCACAGGGGCGCGGGGGTAGCATGCGTCGACTCGGTGGATATCCGGGTGGTCATACGCTTTCGCACGTGCGAATGTGTCATTGAATGTTGACCAACGGTTTACCTGTAGATACCATCCCCGCGGCACGGGCACCGTACGCCTGCGACCATGTGCGCACCCGGATTGTCGACCAGTACGTACAACATCATCCATGGATGCAGTTCGCAGTGATAGCGAGGCACGGTGCTCGGCGCGCGCTCCAGGCTTCAAGTTGTATTTGAATAGGACGCGGTGGGTTCGAAAGGCTCTCAGACTGCGAGCTTAAGCTTCAGACCCTACAGAGCAGGCAAAACGGCTCAGGCACTATTCTTAGACTCAACTGTCCGAGGACAGGGAAACTACTGAAGCCCAGACCTACTCACGTTTTACAGGTAGTTTGCTGACCGCGATGGCATGCCACGCGCGGGGCTTGCAACGGTATCAGCGTATCCCACTTGCATCCACACAGACGCGCACATGATGCGAAGCAAATTCGAAAACATCCCCCGGCGCACCGTGTAGATCTTGCGATGTCACGTCGCCGGTAGACAACACAGTCCGCATCGCTAGGCAGCCGTCCCCTGCGTGCCAGACGGCCCAAATAGTACGCCAACATTGCACCAGCCAGTGCATGGGCGCATCTGACATGAAGTCAACTGTGGGGATACACGGTGTTTCAATCCGAATTGACATCATGTTGCTGTGGAAGCCTAGGCGAGGCTGACGGCCGCTTGCACTAATAAGTGCAAGGGATCCGGATTGACGGGGAGATGACCGACAAATGCTCCGAGTCGGCGTGCTCTAATTATGAATCAGTGTTCCTGCAACAGGCCACGGAGTGCGTACACTCCGATGTCACCGTCCCCAGACGACCTAGCCTCTAACCCTATTCGGGCTGCTATGCGCGGGTTTCGTCTCCGCGTATGCAGATGACCTGCGAACGTGGGCGATACACTGATTGTGGGGTTCGGCGGAGAGGCTACAGATGTGGGGGAAGCGCGATCCTGTGTCTATTTCAATGAGAACGACCGTTGCATCGTCGGTAGTCTATGCAGTAAAAGGAGACATAATCCTTCACCGATACCGTGAGGCTCCGGCGATCCCGCGTCGCCCCCGTATCAGTGCCAGCGGCGTATCAGTGCCATTCCGCCCATGTATACCTATACAGGAGGCTTGGACTATATTTGTCTCGATTGCGATGAAATGGTGCGCAAATATGGAGAGGACTATATCTGAGGACCGGCGGCGGGGGCTAGATCCCGTGTAGAGATCTGGCCCGATCGCATCTTCCCTTTGTGGGCAGATAACACGTGACTTCGGCAGAAACGCGAGCTGACGGCATCAACGGTGGTCGCGCCGCCCCCGGAAGCTGCCGTGCCTATGTTTGGTGGCAATTCGCTGGTACACTGAGGGTGTTGCTACTGGTTGCTGACGTCGCCACTGGCTCGTAGACCCGCAGCGCGAACAAAAAGTGGTGAGAAAATACGAACGGTGTGGACGTTCAATGTTGTGCTCATTAATCACTGTTAGGATCATGTCCGTAGCAGCTGGCACGCAGTGACCGTGCTGTGACCACGAGGTTACAGGACGTCAGACACTGCTCGGAATCAGATCCGGGCGAATACGAGTGTTCACTGGAAACAGCGTCTTGGAAGCCCCTCGTCAGAGACACTTGAAGTCGACACGATATTCTTTGCAAGTCACCGCTAGATCCTTGCATCTCTAAACTTCCCGAGTAGTGGTATTTCGCCTCGGCTGTATAAGCCCTCTCATATACGGGTCCAGGAAGGTCACGTTATGGCAAAGGGCGAGAAGGAGACCCTGCCTGTATACGAGTTACATCCCCCTCCATGGCTCCCAAAGACACACGCATCGGCAGATCTAGGTCAGATAGCTGCCCGAGTTTCTTACTGCGTAGCACTGACTCTTATGCTTGGTAGGCTATACCGGATTCTACCCTCCTCGTCCAGGAGACGTAGAAGAAAACCTTGCACATAGTGCCGTTCAAAATGGACTCACTCTGCCACCTGTTGTTTCGGTGAGTTGGTGTATTGCAATGCGATTTATCTGAGCTAAGTGATATATGCAGGCCGAAGCGTACACAGCGCATGACTCATTCCAAGGGCACGGCCGACAGCAAGTACAACATCTAGAAGAGTTGATGAACAAGATCTTTCTACGTCGAGCCGACAACATTCCTCCCGTCCCGTGTGTATCTTCGCCATGCCATACAATACGCGATCTAACTGATTTACAGTGCATCTACATTTCGCATGCCGTCTCGGGTAACGCTGAACGAAACCAAACGCCAACAGTGGTTCGCAGACCTCGCCAACACTGAGGTGCCACTGTACAAGCTAGGCAAGAATGTACCACACGGCGCGAAGGGGCATGATCTCCTTGACCTACTACACTCAAACAAGGTGGAGATCCAGCGTGCCGTCTGGTTTCTCCGCGTGTTCGGCGGTAACGAATCCGTAAGTAACAGCTTTGCATTTAGCTCCACATAAAGCGTGTGCACATGCATGAAGTGGAACTAGCAGCATGGAGTTAGCTATGATACGGGTCGTGCAATCTTTACTGATAACTCGTCCAGGCTGGTCTCCGCAACAAACCGGGGTACAATCCCACCCAGTATAGCATCGAATGGGCCAACGTGGTGACAAGCTACATGAAGAAGCAGCTCGCAGAAATCGCCCTCCCGACCGCACCCCGCCCCGGGTTGAACATCAAAATAACATTCAAGAATATGCTCGCAGATCCGCAACCCCGCGAGCGGTGGATCTCGCGCTTCAGCTATTGGTGCGCCATATCCGTTTCCGCCGTGGCGTCGGACTGTATGCGCTGATATACCGCGGGCTGCCGGATAGCCTAGAGCTCTTGCGCACGTTCTACTCCGAGGGCCTAGTCGACAACCGCACGTTCCTCACATGGCTCGTGCAGCAGACGGGGACGTGCAATCTTGCGCAACTGGCCCTTGTCGCCTGCCTGGCTGACCAATACCTCGATGGGATGCTTATCAACCGTGCTCTCACGCATCATTTCGTCGATGCTTGCTTGAACAGAGTGGAAGAGGCGCGTCATGTCCGCCCGCAGTCAGATGGACGGCAATACTGACCATATCGCTTCAGATTCGGTCAACCGTGGCTAGGGATCTTCTCTCGAGCGTTGAGAGCACATTGCGACATCTGGTGGCGGTACGCGTCCATTGAGATGATACCGTCTGCGATACTAACACGCATGCCATCGAAAGCGCTCGTTCCTCGCACTACCAGATGCATTTGTCAGTCCCCGTGCATGGCAATCACATTCGGGGCTGTTGAGCGACATCCTCTCTAATGCACTCGCACCCGCCGAAGGTACCCCAGTGCAGAGCGCTCAGGCGCTCCAACAAACCTTCCAGTCTCTCTTCGCCGATGTTAAGCGCCGGAACGAGGCCATGCTCTTCCGCCGCTTGCCCCCGCGCGTGGTGGGAAGCCTCACGTCGGCGCTCTCAGATATTAAGGTCCGCCGCATATCCCCAGTGGATTCGGGTGCATGCTGAAGTAGATCCGCAGCTTCTGAACTCGCTCTCCGGCGATACAGACATCAGCAGCGTCGCGTTCTTCGAGGACTACCTGGGCCCGCACCCGTCGTTTGCGCATAAACTCGATATACTTCTCACCTGGAGCGTGACCTCGCTGCAGTATGGCGACCACCGCCCGTATGCGGCGACGTGCATCCTCGAGGAGTGGCGGCGCAAGGCGGGCGAGCGGGCGATCCGCCATGAGGCAGAGTCACCAGACCAGTTCATTCAGGACCAAGTCTTCGATTGGCTTGACGGCTCAGATGATGCTGCTGACCCAGGGAATCTACCCGCGGTCTCGCTTCTATTCGGTCAGCTTGTCAAGCAGGGGCTTTTCTCTTACCAGCAGTATGTGCAGCGTCTCATAGCACGCGGCGAATGTGGGCTCTCTTTCAGTCAGGTGCGTGCAACATTTCGACGCGCGTCGCTTGCGCACGCTAACTGAACTCGGAATTGCCAGGAGGGTCGTTCACGCCACCGGGATTTTCTCAGGTGGACCTGCCTTCATACCGCCGACGCGTCGGTGATTCGTCAACGCAAGCTGACCCTGTATGGGGTCCGGGCGCGACAGACACCCGAAGACCAGAATGAACACCAGATGCGAGGAGAATTACGTCTCCTCCTGCCCGAGGTTTTTGGCGGTTTGTACTTTGTTCGCTGAATTTCTTTAGTGTCCTTACGCCTTAGATAGGTGCTAGCTGTGATCCTCATATCATGACCCTCAGGTTCTGGGAGATTTGTCCCGTGTTGCTCACTTCACCTCGATATGAGCAGGTTCGGACAATACGTGTGTGGCTCCTACCCATTATCCGCAAGCACATAGCTAGGTATGTACTCGGTGTATGTCATTGCTTCTCTAGGATTGATAGTCAGCAGCCAAGAAAGCGCGCTAGCCGACGGGAACAGTGATATGTTGCGAACATACATTCTATCGGCTATTCTTATGGCACGGACAAAGTGTTATGGTTCCCTGATTGACGTGCGTCACTGCTTGTATCCTTCACAGCTTGCTTCTACTGACGAAGACACAGCTCACGTTATATACCCTGGAGCGTGCCACCACCCTGCAGCTCCTTGTTGGCATCATTGAGACCCTTTGTCAGCATATGGAAATTTGGGCGTGTATGGGCGTCATGAAACATGTCGCAGCTGGGCTATATGCGGCGCATCAGTACTGGAGGGGACGGGGCATTCACAGTCGCCAGCTGTTATCGCTCTTGATGCAAGTGGACAAGGGCCGGTATCTGGAGCCAGCACAACGGGATCAAGTTGTGAACGACGTATCCGCATACAGCCACGTAGGTGATGCCTTTGAGTCTCACATAATGTTCAATGAATCATTCGCTCCAGGCTCTTCATCCAATGAATCAGAGCGTCCATGTGGTACCAGTGCATCTACCCGAAGTCCTCTTGCTGGCGACCGATCGCAACCCAGAGGCTCCTTCAAATCTAGCAAAGAGCCTATGGTACAAGTACATGACGACGCCAGATTGGGCCTGGACTGTTTGGGACAACACTGTCGCCAGCCTCCGGCAAATACCTATCATGATCGCCGATGTTGACGGGCGGAGGGCTTGTGCCCTGAAATACGCTCAATTCCTGTGGCAAGTTGACCAACATCTCCCTCAAGGATTCGACTGCCACGTACTGGAATGGTTCCTCGGCTCAGGGAAAAATGAGGCAGCTGCCCTCAATGTTGACGTCTGGGATATTCTCATGGTTGTCCTCCTCCAGCTTTGCGTATATGGTGCCCTTACCACCACGACGGTGCTGCAAGGCCTGATCTATCCTGTTTGGCAGAGCGCTGCAACCACCTCGACTCCCGAACAAGGCCAGGCCCTAGAGGTGCTCCTCTCCGCAGTGAACGCCCTTTTTGAACACCTGCTTCTGAAAGACGAATGCGGAACTGGGCTACCTCCTTCTGACATCTTCGAAGTGCAAGGCTTGCAGACTCGGCGCCGCGATGTGTTCAGGGAACCCCACTTCTCCCAGCTGGTGGACAACCTACCCGCCCTCGTTCTTGTGGAGCACAACCACTTCCTTTCCGATCTTTCGCGGCAAGGTTCACGAACTCTGCGAGAGTCCATTTGCCGCTTCAGCGTGTTTCGATTGGGGGTCTACCGCGATCTTGATGCCGTGAGACATGCGTTTGAGAAGCTCCTTGAAAGCCGAAGCGTATCCGAAGAACTGCATGCAAACCTAGTCACTGCCCTGCGGTTGATGCTGCGTGACCCTGACCAGGGTGAGCACCTTCCGGACTCGTGCATTTCAGAAGACTGACTAGCGAGCAGGTGCAGAAGATGGCGACGGGTTTGCCGCGGCGGTGTCATGTCTGCTGACTCCCTGGAAGCTGGCAGCTACTGCTATCGAGATTCGCCTGACATTGAAGCAGCTCGCCGAAGGGCTGTCCAGAGATGCCACGCGCCATGCAGCAAATGCCTCGCTCGACCGACTCGGAACCTTCGTCTTCCACCAGTGCAAGTCGGCCGAAGAAGTGGATTTTCTTGCGGAAATGATGAGCGAGGTCAGCAGAGATGTCGCGGGCAAGGTAAGTCGGTACTTGTAGAGCTTACCATGTCACTCACCAGGTTTTAGTTCGTCAACGCAGGGCTTCAGCGCATCATCGAATTGTTTCGAGAACCGTTCGACCCAGCAAGTGTAGATGATGTTCAAGCATTGGTCACCAATACGGGCGAAGTCCTGCGACTGCTATCGAAGATCGTGGAGCGCTTCCGGGATAATGCAACGCTTCCCATATTAGACCCTGCTGTTCAAGACAACTTCTTCTCGGCTCTTGTGGGTCGATTTGCGCAGATGAAGGAAGCGTGGTCTGCAGGACGTTCAGACGGCTCTGAAGACGCAGTGAACGAAGCGTCTCACTGTATCATCTTCTTATCCCGGCTGTTACAGTTTGACTTGGGTTTCCCAGGCGCATGGACAGCCCGAGCCACGGAGCTTGGTTCGACACTTTGCAATACTCTATTTGACTTGCTGATGGTGAGACTCTTTCATCTCCGTGCATTCAACGCCGTGTTAACGTGTAATTTAGCTTCATGCGGAGGGTTCTGGTCTTGAAACTGTGGCCTTCCCTCTCCTCTTCGATACATTGCTCTACCTGCTGGACGAAATACCTGTGGATCCCAAGAGTGCTACGTTTGACCCCTTCCGGAACTACCCCCAGGTCGAGCTATCACAAGTTCCCTCAGGCACACCACAGGAATACCGCACCCGGCTCCGAACGCTTCTCCCGTACGTCGCGCTGAACCCCGCCGTCGCCGGGCTGGTCTACGCCACACGCGACGCGTCAGGAGCCCTGACAATCGTGCAGCCGGTGCAGAACCGTCCCTGGGAGTGGACGGAGTATCTTGGGGACGTGCCACCAGGCGAGGTAAACCCGCGGACAGACGAGCACGCGGGCACGCGCATCGAGGAGCACGCAAATGTGCGCAACTGCGCGAGCATTGCACTCGAGTTGTTCGGGGCACGCACGACCGGCGAAATCCTCGTCCCCGCGCACGCGCGCGGAGATCAGCGCGTCGATGCGGTGCTCAGGACGTTCCAGGACGACCGGTCGGGCGAGAGCGTGTTCGCACGGGATTGGCGGGAGGCGCGGGTCCTGCTTAGCGACGAGGCGAAGTTAAGCACGGGACACGACGACGAGCAGACGGATGTCCCTGCTGCTCATGCCGCAGGACAGTATCAGGGTGCGTCGCGTCGGGGCTCGCCTGCCCTCTCTAATCGGTCGGGCGCGGTGCGCATGGCCGGTTCGTCCTCGTCCGGTTCTCGCCGGCAGAGCCCGGCTACGAGTACCGCAGTGGGGCATCCCTTGAGTCGCCTGTCGGTGTCGACGGTTTCGGAGCCCATTGATGTGGATGCCTTCGACTTTGTGGCGGTGACGACGAGCTCTGCCAAGCGGAAGCCGGAAGATGATGACGATGAAGTGCAGATCGTCGAGGGGCCTGTTCGCCCAAACAAGAAATCGAGAGCAAAGGTAGCATCTAAGACAAAGGGAAGGAAGAGGTGATTTTGCAGAGGACTCTGCGTTGAGAGGTTTAGTGTCATTTGTATCACTGCTTCATGCATCTAGCTAGATTGTTGTCACAACCATTGTACATTGTATACACATCATCATCATCGTTGCTGCTATGTATCTCGCATATCGACAGTTATGGTGCGAAACGTGGTTAGTTTTCGTCTGCATAAACGCGTAGCACTCATGTACATTAGCACATGCACTGTGTTACATTCCATCGAAAGTAAATACACCTCTTGTAAGGCCAACAGATATACTCAGATGACGAGCATCAAGCAGTTGCAGCAATAAGTCGTGACACCTCAACCAACTGTGGGATCTCCTGCTTTGATGTCATCATCTCACCCGTATTCGACCCAAGCTTGTGCCCCCGACACTCAGCCAAGAAGTCCGTGAACATCTGCACACGTAAATCAGTCCACACTGCGTCACAGTCCACTCAGCCAGATCTGTCACTCACCTCGATGGTGTCCAACGGTCCGCCCGCGCTCTCCGGGTGGAACTGCACGCCCCACACCTTCTTCCCACTCTCCGCCGTGCTCTTTATGCCCTCCACACTTGAGTCATTGCAGTTGATGAAGAACGGCTCCCAGCCAGCGGGGAACGGGTCCTGCAGGCGGAGCGCGTACTGGTGGTTCTGGCTCGTGACGTATACACGCCCGGCGCGAATGCTGCCCGACGACGCGAGCGCGAGCACAGGCTGATTGTGGCCGCGGTTTCCGAACGTCATCCGGTAAGCGTCGAGGCCCGCCGCCATGCCGATCACCTGGTGGCCCATGCATATTCCGAACACTGGCCTGTCCCACTCGCGCAGCGTTCGCCGCAGGTGTAGCGCCGCGGGCATGCAGTGCGCGGGGTCGCCTGGCCCGTTTGAGAGGAAGAGTCCGTCATACCGGTCTCGAATCGTGTTGAAGTCGTAGTCCCACGGCAGCACGGTCACCGCGGCACCCCGCCGCACGAGCGAGCGGAGGATATTCGCCTTCGCGCCGAAGTCGAGCACCGCAATCTTGACGTCGCCGGTAGGGTTCAGCTCGTACGGTGCCTTAGTCGACACCTGTGCGACGAGGTTCTCCGTCGTGGGGTCCCAGTATTCCTCGGCCTGGGGCGGCGGCAGGCTGGCGTCGGCGCCGATGGCGATTCGCCCTTGCGTCGTGCCCTGGTCTCGGAGCAGGCTCGTGATGGCGCGGGTGTCGACACCAGTGATGCCGGGAACATTGTACCGGGCGCACCACGACGCTAGGCTCTCGGCAGCGGCGTGGTGTGAGTACTTCTCTGCCACGTCGGCAACGACGACACCAGCGCACTGGATGGACTCGGACTCGAGGACAACCCCGACATCATGCGAGTCTATGGGGGCACGGTTGGTAGGCACACCGTAATTTCCGATGAGAGGTGTGGTGAAGACAAGAATTTGCCCACGGTATGACAGGTCCGTCATCGACTCCGTGTCTGTATTTGTGTGAGCAGGGAGGGCGTGAGGTAGAAGAAGGCACATACACGACGTGATTGAAGTGGAGAAAACAGTCTCGCCGAAGACGCTACACGGTGCACCGAAGGAACGACCTTGGAATGACTGGCCTGTCTTTAGATGCAACACAGCGGGAATTGATGGGTTGCCTTTGATATTGGCATGGGTGGCTAGGCCCCGATAGAAACGAGGAACACGGGAGATGGGTCGAGCAAACATGGTGACACGAGAGATTTAATGGTTGAGCAGGGAGAAAACGAGGTCACTGAGGTAACTAGAGGAGAGACTGAGCACCTGGAGAATGAAGACGAGAAGAATACTCACTCGTCGCGAGTGTTCTGCGTGAAGATCATGTACGAGCGAGGTCGCTCAAAGGGGGGAAGCTGGGCCAGATACGCAAGTGACGGTGAGGCGGAAGAGAGGGCGCGCGCAAATTTGACTTGCCCAATTATTTACGTCAACTTTGCCATCAATTGTGGCGAAGATCTCCAGGCACAGTCACTGCCGGCTTCATCAGTATTACACCCAAGTACTGTCGATGTAAGCCCTTATTACTCTCTCAAATAAAACGAGGTCACTTCCAGACGACGCGGTCTATCGGGCACTGCATATAGATTCCTCCATTACGGGACAGGGTCATATTCGTCTCAATCGACGCAGCTAGAACCCGAGGGGAGCAGAATCCTTGCCAGCATAGCGCGTGCCGCCAACGTGCAAAACCTCCTCCTACATTGCTCTCGAACTATTGTGGAGGAGGCTGCCTTCGTTAACACCCCTCTTTTCTCTTCTCGCGCCCCTCCGAGTGTCTGGACCGACGATGACCCGAAGCCTACTCTGACTCGCACGAGTTGTATAATCGTCTCCTGCAGAAGGTGCAGGCTATTTCATTGCTTGTTTTGCGGCCACCAATTGATACATGTATCAGTCTTTCAACGGACGGGTTAGGAGCCCTACGCCCTCGCGCCTCGCAGATTTCCGACAGCACGCTGCCTTTGTCCGTGTTCTCACCATACAAGACTCCGCAGAAATCCCACCCGCTTTGTTCATGCACTGAGCACTGCGGGATCCACGACCAGTTGCGAGTCCCTTCGCTGGAGACACTCGTGCTCAATTGTTCACCAGTCAATTCACCATTACAAGCCCTTTGGGTCATCGGTCCATCTTTGCGCTCCTTCACCTACAGCCTCTGAAATACGTTGAGAACCCCCCCCCCCCCCCCCCCCCCCCATGGCCACCAAAGCTCATGCAGTCCATGCTAGGGACCGTGCTCGCGACGCTACGCTCGTCCGCACCGGGGCTCGAAGTCTTACGCTTGACAGTTGAGGACGTCGACTGGGACGTTCAGCTCGTCCTGCCGTTCACAGGTCTCCGCTCGCTTGACCTTTGGGCTCTCAAAGCGTTGCGATACGGACATCTTGCGCTCCCTCGCTGTATTCCCGCACCTGCACACCCTTCATCTGCCCATCATTATCTATGGCGAGGCTCATCCCATCCCAGGAGGCTTTGCGCGCCTGGAGCGCCTCTGGCTGTGTGGACCAGCAAGGGATATGCATCGTGCGCTAGAAACCATCGCACCATCGCGGCTTCGCCACCTCTCGCTATGGAGCGTGCCCGACTTCCAACGAACCGGACTTCCAACGAGCCATTAATCGCCTTGTTCTGGGTCCCACGAGCAAGCGCTGTTCATGCACCCTGATGCAGTTGAGCGTGGGATGCCTGGACACAATTTTGAAGACTTTCCAAGAGTGTCGGACATCTTGGAGCCTCTCTTCTGCGCGCGCAGCATACGAGAGTTTGCGCTGAGCAACGCGCGGATGCCGACCTGCTTGTCCTAGCGAAGCGCTGGCCTATGTTGCAGAGTTTGATGCTAGAGTTTGATGCTAGAGTGTGATCTGACTGATCAAATGCCAACCTGCAAGGAGTTGCAAATTTTCACAAAACATCCCTGACTTGAGAGACCTCACACTGCGATTGATTAGGGCCAGATATTTGTCTGCTGGTTTACATCTTTTTTTATTATTATTTAATTCTGATTGTTTACGCTCCGTACTCGAAGTACATGCAGAGACCATAACTACAAGGAAAATCAGTCAGGACCTATTCTACGCCTTGTGGCTCCCTGCTCCAGCATCCACCCGCTGTTCACTTGATGCCCTGGTGGGCGAACTAGGCTTCCTCCTTTGTAGGTACGGACACTCCTGGTCCAGGTCCTCGTTTTCGACTCGTAGGCCCCCCTCGGGGACCGGTGGGGTGAGGGGCTTATGCCACATAGGAAATGAATGTCGTAGGAATAATGGATATGTGCCCTCCTCGTCATCGTATCATCCAGGCCACTTCTGGCACTTCTCTTCTTCGTCTGTTGTTTCTCTGCTACCAGAATGAAAAGCAGGGGGCGAACCTATGGGCAGTGCGTAGCACCTTCCAGCAAGGGCGAGGGTGCTGGTGTTGTTCGTGTTAGGTTCCCCACCTCCACAGTTGGACCCGAGCCTCCCTCCGCATGCAACTCCTCCACTTCCACCTCCCTATGGTGCCTCACAGAATACGGATTTATCCCAGGGGCCAAAGGCACCCCGGAGCTTGCTTCCCGACTTCGCGCAACGGACTCACACAAGGGAGTCTCCCGTGCGTTTCGCCACCGGGGTCTAGGGCACGTTACTGCGACAGGCAAGAGGGGGAAGGAGAGGCGAGGCCGTGGAGCCTAAAGTGGGACGTGGGAGTCGACGGTTGCGATCGATGACACTTGGTTGGTGACAGCGAGGTGAGGTGTTTTGTGGTCCTCAAACCCAAGGGAAAGAGGGACTATGTCGCGGTGTCGAGTTGGTCGACAGTAGTGAAAGTGGGGGCCGAGTTGGACGGCCTTGACGCGAGGAAACGAGGGTGAATTAGAGGGGGGAGGGTAGATAGATGGGCTCCGATAAGCGGGCGCCTACCGGAGATGGTGGTGGTTCGAGGTCAAGGAGCGGATGTGCTGGTTTACATCTGCGGAGAGACATGTAGCACTTTGAATGGTTTTCAGTGTCGTACATCACAAACCTCTGTTTGATGTAACTGATTTCCTTGTTTTCGTCTGGTCATGGTGCGGCCCTGTCTTTCAGAGGGGACACTGGAGTATGTTTCCGAAGTCGAGCCATGTCACGCATGTCTCAGACTCCAACTACGTTTTCTATGCAATAGAAGGGACCCAAGTGAGTGCTGGTCAGTCGTTTGATGGTTGCCGCGAGTCAACGATGTCGGGGCTTGTTTGGTCTGTTAGGCTATGGTGCCGCTCGTCCACCTTGTGTATGCCGTGGTGTCTGGATACAAAAGCACTGTCAGCCCATCCCATAATATTGAAGTTTATACTGGGCATAGTATTTACCTCCAGCTGTTCAAATAGGACTAGTACGTGACGGCAACGGTGACAAACGATCACGTGGAAGTGACACCTTCGTTACGCGACGCGCCGCGAGTCGAGCGGGGCTTCAGCCGGGTGCGACTTTCCTTTCTCTGATACATGCCCATGTCCACTACGCACACTTTCGAGGTATGTCCACCCCGCCTCCTTTCTCTGACTGTCTATTGAGAGCCCTTCAGTATAGTAAGAGTAACAGAGCAAAGTGTCACGGGCCTCCGCCGTGCAAAGGGTCGCCAATTGTGCTGGGTGACCTGCGCTATGGCCAAGTGAAACTCGGCCCGTACGGAGAGACAGTGGAATGGAGACACTGGTGAGTCGCTGATACACATGCAGAAATATCACTCTCCCAACACTGCATCTCACGCGTAGGGGCTGCGTGACGCCGAACATATTGGCAAACATATCGAGGACTCAGCTCGAGCGAATCCAGGGGTTCAATAATCTCCGGTAAGTCTCCCAAACGAAGCTCTCCCAAAGATTCCGCGTGCTCTAGGGCCCTGTTGTTCTTCCTTGAACTTCCTAGAGAATTACTCTTCGGGTTGCTGACTGATTGGCGCGTATTCAGGCAAGAAGACCAAGGAAAAATACGTCTCGCCGTAGGCCTTCGTCGCATAGACCCTGCCGATGTACCCGCCACAGCAAAGGGACATGGCTCCCTACCAGGTCTTTCGTCTACGCCAAGTTCTAGTCAGCCGCGGCCGGAAGCTAGCGCTCTCGCACCGGGGCCCAGCCAGAAGAAGCGGAAGGCAGCCTTTGAAGCAGCGATGATAACGCAGCCCTCGGCGTCACAGCCGAGTGCAAGCCAGCCGTTGCGCCGCCTCTCCGACCAGTTTGAGGAAGAGCAGAATAACGCGGTCATTGATGTCGACGATGCGCAGGATGAACTTTATTGCATGACAAAGGTGCCCGTTGTAGGCTTGCAATATTATACAGGTGAGCTGAACCTCTGCGAGGGAGAAGCGGACACCAGATTAAAGCAAAATAGGGCTCGTCGGCACCGGAGAGGAAGTACGGCTCGTCCGGGAGCCGCGCAATAAGTACGATGCGAATGCGATTCAGGTGAAGAACATTGGTGGTACTCAGGTCGGTCATATCAAGAGGGAGTATTCGGCCAAACTCTCCCCGCTCCTTGATCAAGGGCTCATCACCGTTGAGGGTGTCATGCAAGAAGGCAATAGTACGTACACCTTCCACCCATGCGTTCTCCGTTAATGGTTGTCATACTTAAAGTGAAGGGAATGCACTACCAACTGAGTATGTGAGTATATAACAAACTCGCTAGCTTTTGAGACTTGGCAGTAAACTGTGACCCACCAGGACACTCAAGATATATGGCTCTAGTAATCTGAGATCCACGCTCGAGCCAAAGCTTTCTTGGGCAGCGCCGCGCGGCTTCCCACAGAGGAACGGGACCGGTACTACTCAGATTCCCGGCGCGCCGTTACGATCCGCCGCGGTGCCTCCTGCTTCACAGTCGTCCACGGCTCGTGTGGGCGCCAGGCCTGCCGCCTATGGTGGTTATGGAGGGCAAGGTTCTTACGGTGGGTACGGAGGCCCGAGCGCACATGGCGGTTACGGTGCACAGCCCCAGCCCGCATATGGTGGATACGGTGCTCACCCCGGGGCCTCACAATCCGGCTACGCGCCCCCTGCGAGCCAAATGTCGCCCGCGGAGCTGGCTGCGCGCGAAGCAGCGGCGCGTAAACAGGCGCAGGAGATGGCCAAGTCTACGGAGCTGCGACAGATCTTGAATAGCCTCGAGAAGGTCGACGATGAGGGCCGACGGAGCTCTTTGCTGGACACGCTCTGCTCCGTGGCGGACGTCATGGAGCTCCCGGAGCACCCCAGTCCACCCAGCATCCAGAATGGCGATTTGAAAGTCAACCTATTGAAGCACCAGGTATGGTGATCGCCCTCAGGGTGGGGCGTGCTGAGTGCTGACAAGGAGCGTAGAGCCAAGGTTTGCAGTGGTGTGTCCAACGCGAGTACCCCGTTCTGCCGAAGAAGGAGACAGATGAGCCAGTGCAATTCTGGCAAGTCAAGAAGCTCAATGGGAAGGTGTGTACCCAACTATCCCGCTCTTGTTCTTTGATTCATCATTCGTCCAGCCGGTCTACTTCAATAGTAAGTGTGGCTGCTCCATGCGGGGTCGTGGTGATTGAACGCGCATGAACAGTTGCTACAAAGACACCTCAGCAAACACCACCCTTCCTCGGGCGCGGTGCGTTATGTGCTGACAGCATGGGTCTGGTAAGCGTCGAGCATCTCGTGGGATTGATCGCTCTTCATGGCAGTCTACAGGGGAAGACGTTGATGATGCTCGCGCTGATCTTGGCAACAAAGGCTGATATGCCGCCAGACTTTTCGAACACGACCCTGATTGGTGCGTCCATTCACCCGTGAGTGTCTACCAGTTGTGTCTCACGAAACCAGTCGTGCCGCTGTCCATTATGTCCAACTGGGAGAAACAGATCGAGGATCATGTCCAACCCGGTGCGCTGACGTCGTGTGTTTATTATGGTGCGACACGCGGTATGGCCCCGGAGGATCTGAAGAAATACGATGTTGTGATCACTACCTATCAGACGATCACGAACGAACACGCAGACGCGTCAGCGACGGCCGCGGGCGACGGCAGTTCTGCCAAGAAGAAGAGAAAGACACAGGGTAGCTTGTTCCAGGTGTCCTGGAAGGTGAGACCCCTTCGATGATAGTGCTCTGATGACTTACTGTGTATTGCTTCGCAGCGTATTGTTCTGGACGAAGGGCATAGTATCCGTAACCCCCGAACGAAGATGGCCAAGGCTGTGTGTGCGCTGAATGCCCAACGACGCTGGATTCTCACTGGAACACCGATTGTGTGTCCTGTATTCTCTGCCGTTTGACACTGACTGACAAGAAACTTTGCAGATCAACTCTCCGAAGGTGGTCATACTTAATTCTCCCTGCGGACGGGTGATGGACTGAACGCACTGCACCAACAGGATCTCGGGACCATTCTCACATTCTTGAAGATCTGCCACCCTCTGGACAACGAGGATATGTTCAAGCGACTTATATTACGTCCCTTGAAGGATGGAGACAACTGTGGCGCAGAGCTCCTTCGAGTACGTCGTCTGCTTTGATCTTAACCTCGCTGGAAAGTAACAATGTTTCTGTCAGGCTGTCATGAGTCATGTCTGTATTCGGCGTACGAAAGAGGTATGCATGCTGGTGTATGATATAAGAAGACTCAGCCGATACATCGTTGCAGATGCAAGACAAGGACGGAAACACTTTGGTGCCATTGCCGCCGGTATGTCGCTCTCCCTTGCTATATTGTCTTGGCCGACTTTGATTGGCCCAGGTCGACATCACTGTCATGCCCGTCACACTCACGGGCAAAGCCAGGGTCAGTGGCTCTTGATGATGCATATAATGGGAGATAACTTACACAAAGTAGGAGCTCTATGATGCTGTCGAGGAGCTTTCTGGTGACCGCATCAGCAACCTCGTGGACAGACACGGCCAGCACTCTGCTGTTGTAAGTCCCACCTCTCAGTCTTACTATGTCGGTGCTGACGACGCATGCCATCGTTTAGGTCACCTCGAACATTTTGTCGTTGCTTACGCGTTTGCGCCAAATCGCACTCCATCCGGGTCTTGTTCCGCGGAACTATTTAGAGCAGCTGCGTATCGCAGAGGCGCAAGAAGATGTCCCTACGCGACAGCTAAGCGCCCAGGACAGAGCTAGGCTGCAAGCACTTCTCGCGCAAGGCGTAGAAGACAACGAAGAGTGTCCGGTATGCTTCGACATCCTGCGAGATCCGAGGATCACGAGCTGTGCACATATGTTTTGCTTGGAGTGGTACGTTGCGTTAATGAAACGTCCAAGTTGGTCCCTCATGACTACGCCACAGCATATCTACCGTCATCGCTCGTGATCAGAAATGTCCAATGGTATGTGAAACATGAGTCGCGCAGTAGCTTGTTGATCTTAGGCGCGGCTAGGATCGGCGCCCTTTGACATTGGGAGACCTTACCGAGCTGCCTCCGCCCACAGAGCTCACTCAAGCGCGTATCTCCCAAGACGACGACGACGACGAAGATGTAGATGATCTGCGTTCTGGTTCTTCTGCGAAGATAGATGAACTGATTCATCTTCTTCAACTCACCCCTGATACGGAGAAGTCGCTTGTGTTCTCGCAGTTTACATCGTTCCTGGACAAGGTGTGCGCATAAACGAGGTCTTCTCCACTTGGCTGATTTTGAACCTCCAATCAGATCGCAGAAGCATTAGAGAAAGCAGGGTATGTGGTAATGTGGTTGTATGTCGCAGCATGTCTCATGCATATGCAGCATTCCGTACATCCGCTTTGACGGCAAAATGTCTGCTCGCCGCCGCCAAGAATCCATTGCCCGTTTCAGTATTCCATTGGACGGTTCATCTTCGTCGCCTGTGCCGACCCTCGGAACAAGAGCACCTACAGGTTACGGTAAAGCCGCCCCTCCTTCGAGTCAAGACCCCGGCATCCTACCAGCGCGTCGCACGCGGAAATCAACTGCGGCCGTGTATGCAGACGGAGACGCGGCCATGGGCGACGATGACGCTGACGCTGATTACACCTTCAAGGACGATGGTGACGATGATGATTTTATTGATGACGCCGAAGACGACGAGGCGTTGCGACGGAAGGGTAAGAGTAAGAAGGGTAAAGGAAAGGCCAAGAAGCAAACGAGGATTAGTGCCGCACCTCCCTCTACATCGACGTATCTGGATGGTTCCGCTTTCGGAACCGAGGTCAACCCGAAGGTCATGCTCCTCTCGCTGAAGGCCGGCGCATTGGGCCTGAACCTCACTGTGGCCAACAATGTGTTCCTGTGAGTATCCGCTTAACCTTATATATTCCCCAAAGACTCACGGCCTCATATACAGCATGGACCCGTGAGTCCAGTTGCTTTATCTTGTGGATTGGGTGCTGAACTGTGTCGTCGGTGAGGTGGTGGCAAGAAGGCATCGAGTCGCAGGCCATTGATAGATGCAACCGGTATGTTTTACAGTATATGTTCCTCTTTTAAAGATCGACCATATTCGCAGAATCGGCCAGACTAAGCCTGTCCACGTGTATCAAATGATCGCTGAGAACACCGTTGAGTCAAAGGTAGGGCGCAGTGATGCTTAAATCAGGGCAGAGCCTTATACAGGATCATATTCAAGGTCGTTGATATACAAGAGAAGAAAAAGAAGTTGATTGATCACGCCTTCTCTGGCACCAAGAACAAGGAAGCTCAGCGCATGAAGAAACAGGCGCGATTGCAGGGTGCGTTTACAGCCTCGATGTTCTATACTCACCACTAACTACCCTATAATATTTTCTTCCTCTAGACCTCGTTGCGCTGTTCAGTCGGCGCCGAGCTGCACAGACTCAGAGTGGGAACAACGAAGCGTCTGAAGCTGAAGGTCGTCAGAGCACGCTCGATGAGTGATCCGAGTTACGATCTTCAGGAAGTATATGCATGTTGTATCCTCACATTTATAGTACCAGGCCGTGATAACTTTTCATTCTTTGAGCAATTGCACCCTTCCGCATTGCCACTGGCCACTCTTCTTTGTATATAACACTAGCCGAAACGCAGCGCATTTTGCACTGTCAGAGTGTTCTTACAGGTGACCCAGTTTCCATGTTGTATGACACAGATGTCCCTCTACCACATGTGCGATACTCGATCGTGACGACCGGGCAGCACATAAGGCCCATCGGTGAGGGCAACCATATATCGCATTATATCAGGACATACTGCATGGTATCATGGGCTACATACGGGTGAGCGTAGAACGCAAACGTAGCAAGGTCCACCAACTATCATACAAACCTACATAGGGCTTCGGTTCTTCATTCCCAATCACTATCTTCCTCTCCGTCATCTTCCTCCCTGTTTTCTTCCTCTTCATCCTCATCATCTTCGTCATCTTCATCTTCGTCATCTTCGTCTTCCGGCGCATTGGCCTTCTCCTTAGTGGTGATCGGCTCTTTTGCCTCGGCAACGTTGACAGTACTCGCTGTCCGGCTCACCTGCGAGGAGACAACGTCGTAGCTCCCCTCGCTGCTCTGGCGCGGACTCGCTGTGGTGGGGGTGGACGCAGTGGGGGTAGACACTACGGCTGCGGAGGTTGGTGGAATGGCTGACGCTGGGGCAGACGTGAACGGCGTTGCTGGCTGTGCGGTAGAAGCTGCCGAAGACGGAGCGGGAGCCTCGTCTTCGTCATCTTCCCAACTGAAATCCTCTTCGTTATCCGTCGTGCCTTGTGAGAAGCTGTCAGTGCATGAGACCGACTTTGCTAGACTGAACGCACCTTGGATCAACGCTCTCCTTCGCTCCTCCGAACGCTCGACCTGATGTACTCGAAAGAAATATCGGGTCCAGAACGTCGGCAGATCCACCTCGGAAGGAACTGCGGAGTCGTCTGAGTCTTCACTGTCTGCAACATCTCACTAGGCATACCTAGGGTCTCCAGTAGTGTCACTAGCTCGGGCCTGTCTGACTTCTCGTCCTCGATCTTCTTCGACCATACAGCCCCATCTACTCCTCCCTTCGAATCGATTTCTCTCGCCACCCAGGCCGCAAAAGCCTCCCGCTCTGTGGGGTTCGTCGCCGGATCCGCGCGCACAACCTGGGGGTCGTGCCGGAGCTGCGTGAGCAGCGCCTGCGCTCGAGTGGCTGCCCGCACACTGTCCATCGACTGGCGCTCCTTGCCCTTGCCCTTCTCGCCCGGCGCGCCTTCCGTCGGCGTCGAAGCCGTATAGGTCGGGACCACCCACACATCCGTGCCGTCCCACATCACGCCCGCGCTGCCTTCCGACGTATCCGGCGGGACGATACGAACCGCGTCGCGCAGGAACTCTCCCGCTTCCCGCAAGAACCCCTCGCCACCGCCCTGTACCTGCTTTAGGAGGCCCTCGCCGCGTTGGAGGAGATCGCCAGCTTGAACGCGCTGCAGCAGCTCTTCGCTCTGGCCCTGCACTCGGTGGAGAAGCTCCTCGGACGAGCCCTGCACGCGTGCTAGCTCGCCTGCGATAGTACCTCGAAGCGCAGCGAAATCGACTGCGGAAAGTGAAGTCGCGCGCGCATGCTTGAGTGATTCGGGGAGCTTGTCCTGCACGGAGGAGACGAGGTTGGGCGGAAATGTCGCCTGGAGACGAGAGAGAAGGGTCTGGGGCTGCGAAGTGCTTGCTTCCAGCGTCGTGTCGTCGGACGAAGGCGCAACGGCTCCCGAGGGTGTGCTCGTGGAGGACGTGATATCCTCGCTTCCTTTCTCATCTCCCTCCACCTCAGGGGAAGGCTCACCTGCATTCTCAGCAGATGCTCTGTCTGGCTCCTCGGGTGACTCTGAGAACTTGCTGAGCTCCTTCTGCGCCTGTGCGACTGCCTCACTCAAGTCCTTGCGTGCATTCTCAATGACCGTCTGACTCTAACGGGGAAATTGAGCTAGTCACTTACTGAGACATTGTAGACGGAGTCATGCTCTGTAACATACCTGTTTCCTGAAGCCGCCCCAGAAACGAGATAACTGTCCCACAACTTGCTGGACCTCTTCATTCAAACTCGTTTCTGGCTGATTCGAGGGTGGTGGTGTGGGCGAGCTCGTAACGTCAAAAGTATCGAGGAAGTTCATGGCGAATGACACATGAAAGTGAATGAAACGAAGATGATGATCGGTAACGTTGTTGCATGGACGAACTGATGGACACCGCTGCAAATACTTAAGCAGCGTACTTACTGACTACATAATTGTAATGTTCTATCATACTATATACCGCCAACATATCGTCATTGATGTCTCTAGTATTTATTTATTTTTAAATTCTGAATGTTTATAGCCCGTACATCGAGGTACATGCAGGCACTAATAAACACTACCGCACGCTAAGACCGTTCCTCCCGAGCCCCATTTCCCCTTCCAGGTCCCTGCAGGTTACTCTCCCTCGTGCCCTGTTTGAATCCAAAGACGGGCAGTACTGTCGACCCCCTGTAGGTAAGCGCTCCAATCTTCATGATAGTGGGCCGCATGAGGTGCAATACCACATCCCATCATAATCTCCCTGTCCCCGAGAGCCCAGGGGCCTTGAGTACCACCAACATGTTGAAAGGAGTGAAATGAAGAGGCAGATAAACGAACCTGTGAGGGGAACTGCTTGAGGGAACCCGTTAGGCACACGGGAGAGCAGAGGAAGGAACAATTGCGTTAGAGGGCATCTGAGCCCAGTATATATACATGAGAGGAAGGCATTATCTGATCGTACAGTATACCTATCAGATGATGCCTGAGTTGTGAGTCATCATTGTAAGCTTCATGAGTAAGCATTAGTAAGATGGTAAACAGAACTATAGATAACCATCAATATCATATGACAAGGGAGCAGAGTTCCGATACTGAATGGAGTACCGAATGGAGTCCGAATGGATACCGAATGGATACTGAGTGGAATGCCGAATGGAACTCGGTATAATCAACTATCTATAAGAAGAAAAGGAATGTAATCTACGTATAGTAGCGTAGCAGAACATAAGAAAAGTCCTTATCAGGAGAGCCTGATTAGATAACATATGAAATAGTAGAAGTTCAACACTCCCACTTGTTCAAGACACTATGACCATGCCAGTTGACGTTCAAAGTTTCTCTATTCCAGAGAGGGGTACGTTCTTAGTCAACACATCTGCAAGCTGGTCTTTGCTCGCAACAAAGAAGATGTTGGTTTCACCCTTCTTGTAGAATTCTCTGATGAAGTGATACCAAATTTCAATGTGTTTTGTGTGGCGGTCCACGGCAGGATTAACCGCAAGGAAAATCCTTCCTTGATTGTCCAGACACAAAGGAGTAGGAGCGGTCATATTGTCACCGAGCTCTTGTCTGAAGCTCCGAAGCCAAGCCATTTGACGACATGCATCAGAGGCGGCCTTATACTCTGCTTCTGTTGAAGAGAGGGAAATGGTGGGTTGACATCTGGAAACCCAAGAAATGACACAATTGGCCATGAGGAACACAAAGCCGCTTGTGGAGTGCCTATCGTCATGATCTTCTGCCCAGTCCGAGTCTGAATAGGCAATTAACCCGGAGTTGGAATCACCATCGTAACAAAGCACATAGTCTTTTGTTCCCCTAAGGTAGCACAAGACATATTGAGCAAGGCACATGTGATGCTTCGACGGGTTCAAGGCAAATTTGGCGAGTCTCGTTATGGAAAAAGCGAGATCAGGATGTGTACCGAGCATAGCATACATGATGCTAACCAATAACACTCTGGTGCTCAGTACGGAACACATCCGTTGCAGTTTCCGTGTTCTTCTCCAAAACTGAACCAGCAGGTAGAGGTGTCTTTGCAGGTTTGCAATTAGACATTTGGAACCTCTCCAAAACAGTCTGAACGTATTCAGATTGATCAACTAGAATTTGTCGCTTTTGACAATCACGACAAATCCTAAGTCCTAGAAAACACTCTACTGGTCCAAGGTCAGTCATCTGGTATTCCTTCTTAAGATGATTCTTTATTTGTTCAATGAATAATTTAGAATCCCCAAGAAGTAATAAGTCGTCAATGTAGAGTACTACATAACAGACTTGACTGTTGGTTTTACTGGAGTAGACGTAAACACCAGCATCCAAATATGTCTGGATGAACCCTTGGTTCAGAAGGGTTTTGTGGATCTTAGTGTTCCATTGACGAGACACTTGCTTAAGACCATAGATGGCCTTCTTGAGGAGGCAGACCCAATCCTCATTGCCTGGAACTACCCAACCTTCAGGCTGTTCCATGTAGATTCCCTCTTTGAGTTCACCGTTGAGGAATGCTGTCTTGACGTCCATCAAGTCCATCTCCCAGTCTTTGAGCGCCGCATGGGCAAACATGTATCTCAAAGATTCGAAACGAGCGACTGGAGAAAATGTCTCATGGTAATCTTCACCCCAGACTTGAGTGAAGCCCTTTGCTACTAACTGGGCCTTGTACTGGCTGTCATGCTTTCACGTGTACACCCATCTGTTCTTGGGATGGGGAACCAAGATCCAGGTGCCATTCTGCTCATGAGACTTCATCTCAGAGCCTTCGGTGGCATGCCAGTGGTCCCACTCAAGGGATTTCCTTGCATCTGTATGCGAGGTAGGAACCGATTCAGAGTAGCTAGCTTCCTTGAGAGCCTGCAATATCATAAACACTTCCGCACACTGATCTCCATGAGTATCAGTATGGCAGTTGATCTGAGCTGGAGGCTCATCACCATAAACATTGTCCTTATTCCTGTTAGGATTTCTGCCAGCGTTCTCATGTCTAGGGCGAGAATATTCAGGCTGAGGAGGTTGAACAGGTTCTGGACATTGTGCAGGTTCAGGGAGCTGACAGTCAGGTTCTCCCACTGGTTCCGGTTTGTCAATGTCCTCTTGAACATCTTTGCTCTCTACTGGTAGAGGAAGTGGAATTTTGATCTGTTCCTCATCATCATCCTCAGAATCAGAGTCTACAGGATCAAATAGTGGCAGTCCCAGAGTCTTTGGGTTAGCCAAATCCTTGCGTGCCAGGAAGGAATCTTCATTGAAGGTCACATCACAAGACACAATGATCCATCGACTGGAGGCTGTCATAGTAGGCATGACCAGGCCCTATTTTTCCCTGTATTTCTACTATTTTATCTCGATTTACAATGGACTTGTACTATATGCTTGATAAAGACTTCACCTGGAATGGCATTCTGACTAGTCATGTGATGTAACCACATACTAGGGTTTCTCTTGTAGCACATGACTTGTTGACTCATATCCCGAGACCGGAGTTAGGGTAGATCACGTCATCTTGCATCATCGGTAGATAACCAATAGCATAAGTACCTCACGCATGTGACGGCTGTCTGATGTAGGAGTCCTGCCCTAAACCTCAGGGGTATAAGTAGTGTAGCTCATAGTCCTAGCACTCCATCTCGTCCTCTTGGAGTGCTAGGTAAGCACTGTATTTACTCACAGAACTGTAATGTTAACTTGGAGTGCTAGTGTTCTCAAACCTAGTCCGTGTCAACTTCAAGCCCTTTTATACCCAAGTGGTGAGTATCAACTCACTCAGCATCGTCCGTACAGGGTCATTCCCGGCGAGACCCTCTCGCTTTCTATGTACGCGTCGACCTAGTTCCGCGACAGAGGCGTGCCAGAACTCGTAGCCATTGGAGCCTTGCTCATATCCAATGAAGATCATCTCGACTGCCTTCTTGTTGAGTTTCCCTTGTCTTTGTTCCTTTGGCACATGCACAAATGCCTTGCAACCAAATACTCTAAAGTATGAAATATCTGGGACCATGCCATCGGGCATTGCCATTTAAGGCATCACATAGGCTGGCAATTGTAAATATGGACTGCAGTATCAACCACAAGTTGCCAAAAACCATGGCTTAGACCAGCGTGGTGAAGCATAGCCATAGCCTTTTCCATGATTGTGCAATTCCAGTGTTCAGCTCACCCATTTTGCTGAGGCGAGTGTGCTACCATCTTTTGGTGAACAATTCTGTAGAATTTAAGACAGGCAGTGAAAGTGTCAGAAGTGTATTCCCCCCCTCAATCTGAGCGTACATTGATGAGTTTATGAACAGTAACATTCTCAGCCCATGCCTTAAAGTCCTCAAACACTTGGAGCGACTCAGACTTATGACAAAGGTAATAGGCCCGTCCTAGACTAGTGTAGTTGTCCAGGAACAAAATGAAGTACTTGAAACCACCATTGACTGCTTGAGTATGCATAGGACCATCCTCGTCAGTATGAACCAACTCGAGAGGCTTGGTAGCACATTTGTAAGATGTGGGGAATGGAGCACAATGAGATTTGCCCCATTGACATCCTTCACAATGGGATTGATCCTCAACCCCCACTGGATCAACACCCTTGGTATGATCAGGTAAATGGTGAATAACTTCCTTGGATGGATGCCCCATCCGGCAATGCCAGATACAAAAAGGGGCAGACAGCAGTGCTGCCGATTTCCTGTCCAGGACATCCATAAACAAAAAATTCAAGTTGTTTAGGAAGTTGTATGGTGCTTCCATAACAACATTGCCAGAAACTTTGCCATGCGTAAATGGTTGGTCATAGATGACCATCTGACCTGAACCTTGTATGAGCGTATGTCCTGATTTCTCCACAATACCAGTTAAAACAGACAGCCAGAAGCTTGAGGAATGTATGCGACATTAGATATGGTGATCATAATGCACTCTGTTCCAACTGTTGTTAAACCTTTGGTGGTGCCAGATCCTAGTGCTTCTATCTTAGCATCTCCTGCTGTTCCAAAAACGACGGGAACCATGTACAGTTTGTAATCCCAGAAGTATTCAAGTGAATTGATGACCATCTGACTTGCGCCTGAGTCCATGAGCCACACAATGTGCTTAAATTGATGCAAATGAGACTTATTCACACCAGGGCAATAGAAGGACGAGCTCAATTGTGCAGACCCAGCATCAGCAGACACACCATTATGTACAATGAGAGATGAAGCTACTAATGAACCGGCAGTACGAGGGGAACAGACTCTACATGAAGGGTCTGTACAAGTAGTGTACTTAACCTCCTCGACCTCAACCACTGAAGCACCTTTTCTGTTTGACGAGGACAAACTGGACTGTGTGACCTTTGTCCCATCTGTGGTAGTGTGAATGACTACCATGTTCACCTTTTTACCATTGCCATTGCCACCCTTTCCTTTCCCCTTGCCCTTGTCGCCACCCTTCTTGGGGCGCAGGTGTGGGTACTTAGTCCAGCATTGGTCTGAACCGTGTTTCTTGCCACAGTGTGAGCAAGGACCATTACCGTTGTGTACCTTGACTTGGGAAGTCTTTGATGCAGACTGTCCCATACCAGACCGGCGGAGAGATTCCTCAGAGAGAATCTTGCTGACCAGAGTCTCAACTTTCAGCTCCTTGAGAATGGTAGTCGCCATGATGGCCAACACCATTGTTGTTGAAAAGGAGTGATAGGGAGTGGCTGTAAAGGCTAGTGAACGAACCTATGAGGGAAGCTGCTAGAGGGAGTCCTGTTAGGCACACAGGAAAGCAGAGGAAGGAACGATTACATTAGAGGGCATCTGAGCCCAGTATATATACATGAGAGGAAGGCATTATCTGATTGTACAGTAGGCATATCAGATGAGGCCTGAGTCATGTCAAGTCATAATCATAAACTACGTGAGTCATCATGAATCAGATTATGAGTCATCGTAAGGTCGTAATCCAGATCACCGAGTGGATACCGAGTGTATACCGAGAGGAGTCTGAATGAATATACCGAATGGATACCGAGTGGAGTCCGAATGGATACACCGAATGGATACTGAGTGGAATGCCGAATGGAACTCGGTATAATCAGCTATCTATAGATAAGAAGAAAAGGAATGTAATCTACGTATAGTAGCGTAGCAGAACATAAGAAAAGTCCTTATCAGGAGAGCCTGATTAGATAATGTATGAAATAGTAGAAGTTCAACAATTGTTGAGTAGCTGTCTGGGATTTTTGACATCAGGAGGAGAGCCTGGGTTGGCTCATCCAGCGTAATGCCACTGTTGATGATGTCCTTGAGTATGGTTTGGATCTTAGAGATCTGATCCTGCATCGGCTTGTTGTCGTCCATTTCTCTCAACTTGATGAGAGACAAAAACTGCGACCAAATGTATGCTGCATCCGGGGTACCAAAATGCATCTTGAGCAATGCCCACATGTCCTTAGCTGATTTCATAACTTCAACACCTCCTACATTCTCATAGAGAAGGTGATGGAAGCTGTTGTCCATGTGCATAAGAATGACACCCTTTGCTCAGGCATTTGCCTTCTTGTAATCGGCATCCTTGAGGTCACTGGCCTTGAGAGCCTCATCGGCCTCAATAAATGTGAGGTAGCCGAGCATCTGGCTCAACCACACCTTGTAGTCCGAAGACCTTTTGAGGACCAAAATACTGTCTGCTTTCTTGTCTGACATAGTGGTTGATAGGAGATAAAATTTGAAGAAGTCTGAGACTTCTTCAGAAATGGAGGGTGTAGGTAAACCTTCAAGAATGAAAGCGAGGTCAGGAGATAGTACTGGTTCCTCTGCTTCTTCTTGAGACGGTGCTAAGAGTTCCTCTATGTCGTCTTCTTCGAAGAGATTTGATAGATCTGATGGTAAAGTAGTAGGAACAAACAATGGAGATTGATTGATAGGAGAAACTTCAGGAGTTGGAGAAAACACTCTAGAGCTGGGGATAGATGGAGACCTGTACTCTGGGATTGATGCAAGGTGTTGCGATTCAGGTACAGAACCCTCAAAAAAACTTGAAGAAGTGAATTCAGAATAAACATTGGTCTCTTGCCAGTAGTTTACTGGGATACCCCAGCTTGTACCTTTGGCATATGGACCTGTCCACCTGTTCTTACAGACTGTATCGTCACATGCCCAGTACCCATAGTCAGGTCCTGCAGGTTGTTGATGATAGTCTTGCTGCTCAGAGAAATCATATAGATGTGGTAGACCTTTGCAGTCGAATGGAGTTTCTTCTGCTGATTCTGCTGCTTCTGCTTCCAAATTTTCATCTAGCATATGCTCAGACAAAGCCACAATGTGATGCTTGACTTATATATATTCCAGTGTATGCAAAATAAAACGCTAGGTATGCCGACCTGTCTACAAACTAATCCAGTCCAAGTAGCCCCCATTGGCTATGCTCATGAGGTCCTTTGTGACCTTCCTGTACCACTTGACGAGTGGTTCCTGCGGAGTCAAAAATTTGACTGTGCCAATGCAGTGACAGGCCCACGATATGCTGTCATGCTGCTGCTTAAACCAATTGTTGGCCTTGTCAAAGTTGTTGCTGACCCAGTTGAACTGGTCAGCAAAGCGGTGGAGCGTGCGCTAGGAATCTCCGAGCAATGACTCGAAGAGATACTTCTTGTCAAAGATGGCTTGATAGCGCTCGATGGTGGTGCTGACCTTCTTCTTGAGAATCCCGATGGCTTCTTTGGTTGACTTCTTCTTGAAGTCAGGAAGCAGGCACGGGGCAGGAGCAGAAAGATGTTCAGCAAGTGAACGAGGCTGGGCAGTGGGGTTGGAGCAGATGGGAGCCGGGAGCGGGTGTGACTGGAATCACAAAAACATTAGATCCTAGATTGGAGTTGATGTGGTAGAGTCAGCATCAACGAACCTTTCTCACAGGTTTCATTGGAGGATAAACTTTTTGCAAACAGTGTGAAGGCCCACTGTAAATACAATCCTTCAGTGCTTTCAGCACTTCAGGTCATCAAACACTGAGTCTATGATAAGACTAGCAAAGTGCTACACTTACTCCTAGGAGTGTAGTCTTGAAGAATCCTGCAGGGATGGAACAACAAGGTTAAGCGCAGAGCACAGGGCTCATAACCTGTTGAAGGAGTGAGTTGGAAGTGGCTGTAAGGCAGTGAATGAACCTGAGGGAAACTGCTAGAGGGAGAGGCCTGTTAGGCACACGGGAGAGAGCAGCCTGAGGAAGGAACAATCCATTAGAGGGCATCTGAGCCCAGTATATATACATGTGGTGAGACCATCACCTGATGGTTGAGTCATCATGAGTCATAATTGTAATCTATGTGAGTCAGCATTAGTAAGATGGAAGGCTGGAACTCCTGGTTACTGGTAATATCATATGCTAAGGAGCAGAGGCCCAGAGGTCCGTAATCTAATCTACTGAGCCAGGATGAGAGATAATGAGTCCTGCAGATAAGATAAGAGTGAAAAAGGAACTTGAAGGTGAGCATACAGTAAGGTATGTAGCATTGCAGAACACAATGTAAGTCCATATCAGGGAAGCCTGATAAGATAATGCCTGAAATGGTAGAAGTTCAACACAGACCCCACCCCACACCATAATCCTATACTCCTCTGCTGTCACTCTCATCCCACAAGTTGATCCTGCAGTCGTGACTGCCGCATTTGCAGTCATAAACCCCATTGCAGGTAATGTGTAGGGCCGGCTGTAGCCTCCCTGCAACTGGGGTGCGCAGTTGGAGTTGCACATTGGCAAGGAGGAGTGGCAACCATTATGAACAGAGGAGGGATTTCCAATGGGATAGATATGTCATCCCAACATGTAGGGCATGACAGAGTCAGTTAATGAGGGGGTGAGAGGATTGAGTAGTGCAATCTGTGAATAACATGAGGCATCCGCGGTCCCAATTGTTGATCGAGTTGGTCAATGGAATCTATGCCGTAGAGACTGTGGGGGCCCCATTGGAGGGGTTTCTTGACACTAGGGGAGGAAGGAATGGGCAAGAGATGGGGCAGATGGGGGGCCAATAAGTGGGCACCTATCGGTAGATGGTTGTTGAACTTCTACTATTTCATACATTATCTAATCAGGCTCTCCTGATAAGGACTTATCTTGTGTTCTGCTATGCTACTATACGTAGATTACATTCCTTTTGCTTCTTATCTATAGATAGCTTATTCCAGACTATACCGAGCTCCATTCAGCATTCCTCTCAGTGTCCATTCAGTACTCCATTTGGTATCTGGTTCCTTTGGGACTCTGCTCCTTTGTCATATGATATTAATGGTTATCTATAGTTCCGTTTACCATCTTACTAACACTTACTCATGTAGCTTATGATGATGACTCACGGCTCAGGCCTCATCTGATATGCATACTGTACGATCAGATAATGCCTTCCTCTCATGTATATATACTGGGCTCAGATGCCCTCTAAATGCATTGTTCCTTCCTGCTCTCTCCTGTGTGCCTAATGGGTCTCTCCCTCTAGCAGTTTCCCTCAGGTTCGTTCACTGCCTTATAGCCACTTCCATCTCACTCCTTCAACAATGGTGGTGGTATGAGGTCAAGAAGGATGATGTTGATGTCTCTAGTAAAGTATACATTTGTTCACCCAGGGCAATATTGTACAGTACAAATCCTATGCTAACTTTGGTGGTGCTGGCACAAACCATGTGGTGTGTTTCCATCGTGCTAGACCTTGATCATAGTTTCAGCTCCGAATCCCAGAGCCAAAGGATATGCTCACTTGCCATAGAATTCAATCCATGTCTGCATGCAGAGCCTGCCAAAACTCCCTGTCATGATCCTTGTACAGTCATCAACTGGTCCTTGGGACACTCAAATCTTTTCCGCCCTCAGGGGTACACTTACTGTGCCTGAACCATAGATCAGTGTACATTATATGGTAGCTCGCAATGGATACTACCTATGCCAGGTCACCTAAGAGTAATTGGCTGCACATGATGTCAGATAGCTAGGGATCAGTGCAAAATCTTGTTATCAGTGCTCTGACCAGTCCATGGGATGCTGTCACATCACGCATGTACCTGCCTAATCTGGATGATTGATCCTAATCTAATCCTCGACCACCAAGCGATGGTCAACCTCCTCATCTTGCACCTCCTCCCCATCTTCTTCATCACTGTCCTGGATGACTTTCTTTGGCTGCGGGATCGGCTTCTTGATACCATTGACCTTAGGATTCTTCACCATATTCCACCACTTCTCTCTCTTCTCCCTGTCATGCTCGGCCTCCCATGCCTTGACTGTGGCAGTGTATGTCACATGCCATGCAGTGTTTCGCTCCTTTCTTCGCCTGTCCTCAGTCTTCCATTCTGCGATAGCTGCGCCATGTGCCTCCCTAGCCACTCTCCTAGCATCCTTTGCTGCTTGCCTCTTGTCGGTTGCCTCAGCATTATCCGTCACCAGTTTAAAAACTGTGTTGCCATTAACAACTTTGGGTTCTGTTGAAATGAATTCACACTCTAATACTGGTTGGATGGTGTAATGGTAACACCTCCCAGCGCTTATGGGATGACCTGGGTTCAATCCCCAGTCTGACCAACTTTTCGTGTCATAACAGGTTCCCATCTTGGAGAATCTGGACTGACTTCTTCTTCGCCGCCTCAGCCTCTTGCCCCTCAAGCTGCCCACATACCCGGACAACATACATCCCAAATAGCACTGTCTCGGCCTGCATGCCCGACAGACAAGTCTTTTTCTTGTCATTCCACCCCTCGGATTCTTGAAGTGCATCTTGAAGTCAGGTCTCAAGAGCTGTGAGTGGCTCCTCATCCAGGAGAGCTGTGTAGTGCCGTTTTCTCAACAGTGATATCATGAAGGAATCGTGGGTAGGAGGTGGATGGGTGGATCAAACTGGTGAGTTACTTGTCAGATACACCAATGGGGTCTCCGCGAGGTCCATCAGTGTGAGATCTGATGAAGCAGGACTGGAGCTTCATCGATCATCATATGAACCCACAAACATAGATGACCCAGCCTGAGGGTTGATGGGCTCATGTGCTGAGCCGCTCAGAGCCTCCACACAATGCATGAGGCATTTGGTGATTGCCTGTACAGATGGGCTCAGAATGAAGGGTAGGGCAGTGATCTGAGTCATGGTCTCGAGGCTTGGTGCCATTGCATCGGCTGAAATGACATTGTGGTTGAGGGGGATTGTCGTGGTAGGCACGGCTAGGCCCTATTTTTGCCTATATTTTTACTATTTTATCTCGCTTTACAATGGACTTGTACTATACACTCAATAAGGACTTTGCCTGGAATGGCATTCTGACTAGTCATGTGACATAACCACATACTAGGGTTTCTCTTGTAGCACATGACTCATTGACTTATATCCCGAGACCGGAGTTATGGTAGATCGTGTCATCTTGCATCATCGGTAGATAGCCAATAGCATAAGTACCTCACACATGTGATGGCTGTATGATGTAGGAGTCCTGCCCTAAACCTCAGGGGTATAAGTAGAGTAGCTCGTAGTCCTAGCACTCCATCTCGTCCTCTTGGAGTGCTAGGTAAGCACATGTATTCGCTCACGGTTTCTTAATATTAACTTGGAGTGCTAGCGTTCTAACCTAGTCCATGTGACTGTCGACTTCAAGCCCTGTCATACCCAGTTGGTGAGTATCCACTCACTCAGCCCTGTTCGTACAGGGTAATTCCCGGTGAGACCTTTCTCGCTTTCTATGTGCGCATCGACCTAGTTCCACAACAGGGATGACACCTGTCTTGCAAAATGCTGACAAGATATTCACCTCTGTTAAGGCTTGTATATGTGCTGCCCCATAGACCACCAGGAAATTCGACTTGGTAACCTTCCGGCCAGTCTTCCGCTCATACATGTCATGTTCCTCACTCCAGAAGTGCTTCAAAGAACTGAATATGATGACGTCTAGGCCTTGATAGACATGAGTTGAGTGGGATGGGTAGCAGACAACGGTGATGTTGTGCAACCATGTGTATTCCAGGAAGCCTTGAGTATAATGGGAGTTATGACTGTCCACTAGGAGCAGATGCCGGCGGCCTGCAGCCTTCGCCTTTGTCCGTCTATCAAGGTCCTCGATCCATGCAACTCCAATCTTGCCATTTGTGTACCCCTTCTTTGTGTACCCAAGCCTACAGAGTGAAGTCACAGCATGAGTAGTGAGTAACAGTTAGACAGCTCCACAACTCACGTAGCGTCCAAGGGATTGTCTTGCATCCAGCTTGACTGGAAGGCCTCACCCTTGAAGAACACTGCAGGCGGCAGTGAAGTCCCATCTCCACAGATCATCACAATTACAGTAATGTTCTCGCGATCTCTGCCACACTGCTGATGCTGAACTGACTTGCCTGCAGGCCCAAACACCCTCTCTGTCACTCCCACACCTGACTGTATGCCCGTCTTGTCAGCTCTGTAGATGCATTCCAACGTGACTGGTTCCTTTCCCTCGTGCTCTTCTATCTCTTCCTGGATAATGTCAAAGAATGCTTCTTTTGTATATGGATTGACAGAACAGGCATGGGACTTGTCAAGGGAATGTGACCAGTACGGCTTGAGGTGCTTTGAGTGCTTCTCAATGAAGTGATTGGACCACCACTTGCCCAGCCCAGGGAAGGTGTCACCATGCCTAGATGCCTAGCCAGGCATATCTCCTCGGCGTGCTCTCAAAGATGTTTGTGACTGAGTGGGGAGCCTCGATTAGCCAGCTCAATTGCATATGAAAGGATTGCCTCCATCTCATCTGCATCAAGCCAGCTCTTCTCAGCATTGAATGAACCAAGACTATGCCCTCCCTCGACCCTCCATGCAAGTGTTGTCTTGCTTATCTTGATTATTTTCTTCATTGCTGCAAAGCATTTGTTCTCGATCTCGGTGCAAATCACATGAAGCCCCTTCTTCATAGGGTCAGTGTCTGGCTTGCCTTTCTTGGCAAGGTACTTCTGTACCGCCTTCTTTGTCCACTCCTCCTCGAGATCATTCTGTATCTGCTGTTTCTTTGTTGTGGAGA
Organism: Fomitopsis betulina; assembly: GCA_022606075.1. NCBI lineage: Eukaryota > Fungi > Basidiomycota > Agaricomycetes > Polyporales > Fomitopsidaceae > Fomitopsis > Fomitopsis betulina. The sequence goes on from JABYQK010000021.1 coordinate 310,957, forward strand.
GAGGGTGGCCTGGCATGATAAATAGCAGGGGTGTTGTGAAGAAAAAGGCAATATCTGCAACAGCAGGTAGAGACCAATGCATTGACACCAGACCAATTAGGAAATGTGATGTGACAATGCTTGTGAGATCAGATCAACAGCAATCCATGTCGCCAAACTGCCCATATTCAACTTTGGTAGGAATGAGACAGTCTCTGTAGCATCAGACACCTGGATATCGAGAAGAGACATACAAGAAGCCTAAATATATCAGAAGAACCAGAGTTCCACTAGAGTAGCTTGTACAATTGTGTGAAATAATTTGTGTGTTTCCGGCAAATGTGCATTGTATTCACCATTGCAGAACAGTGGACTGGGCAGTGCTGATTCTATTCTGCATAATGAACAGTACTAGGGTGCTATATTCATTCCCAAGGCCAACCGAGGCTAAAATACCCTGTCATTGACCATAAAGGCTGCATGTCCCAAGGATCAGTGATGTCCCAAGGACTGTTGATGACTGTAGTATGGGTAGCAGTCATAATTTTGTTGAACTTCTACCATTTCAGGCATTATCTTATCAGGCTTCCCTGATATGGACTTACATTGTGTTCTGCAATGCTACATACCTTACTGTATGCTCACCTTCCTTTTTCACTCTTATCTTATCTGCAGGACTCGTTATCTCTTGTCCTGACTCAGTAGATTAGATTACGGACCTCCAGGCCTCTGCTCCTTAGCATATGATATTACCAGTAACTAAGAGTTCCAGCCTTTCTGTCTTACTAACACTGACTCACATAGATTACGATTATGACTCATGATGACTTGACCATCAGGTGATGGTCTCCCCACATGTATATATACTGGGCTCAGATGCCCTCTAATGGATCATTCCTTCCTGCTCTCTCCTGTGTGCCTAATGGGCTCCTCCCTTGAGCAGATACCCTCAGGTTTGTTCTCCTGCCTTACAGCCACTTCCACCTCACTCCTTCAACAAATGTTTCGCGTGACCATGTGCACAAATGTTTGGGAACATTGCATGGGAGTAGCAAGCAAAGCACTTCATGCAGTCCACGTGTTGGTCACTTGAAAGGCCTCACCAAGGGTTGTCAACTCTAGCATCTCCAGTGCCGCACTGGCAGCAGTTGCTGGCGTCTACACGCAATGCAGCCACACTGATACACAGATGACAGAGTTGTGGCAAGGCTGCAAGCAAAAGGAGGAAGTGATGATCCAGGACAACATGGCCTCCAATGATCGACAGCAGCTTTAAGTGCATGCACTTTGCAATGGCTTGCAAGCCACTCTCAGGTAGTACTATCATCATGGGCAGCACTGGATGCTGCGCCCTGAGGTGGCTGGGATGGCAGTTGCATGGTTGCCCATATAACATGAGCTCCTCCAGAATAGGGATAAAGAGCGAGACTGCAGACAATAATCCTTCTGGGCCATGGAATTGTCCCTCGTTCAGTGCACTGAGTTGCAGCTTCAACTGTTGAACAGAAGGGTGTAATAGAAAGAGAGGAGGCCCAGGGGGAATATGTCCATCATATGTCAGTGTTTGCAGGGAGGGTAATAAGGGAGTGTCCCTGCAGGAGAGCAGAAGAAACTGCACCAAGACAGGTTCTGTTACAAATGACTGCAGTACATGACTCTGGACTTTGTTTCTCCTCCATTTGCAGACTGTGACCGGCCTGTACTCAACTACAGCCCAGTCTTGTACCATATGACCTCCTTCAATGGAGGCAGCCTTCATCATTGGGTTACTCGTTCCTCTCTTCCTATTCGCTGTTCATCATATGCCTCACCTCCTGACCCACCTCATGCCTACCTCATGTTTACCTACCTGTGCGGGTTTTCTCCTATTTGCTCTCCACTATCTCCCTCAGCTTCTGTACTGTTCCACAGTTCTCCAAGGACATGTCATCCTCATGTATATATACCATAGCAGTAGTAGGGTCAAACTCCAGTTCGACCTGGTTTCATCTCTACTCAACCTTCGCTGCATCCCTTGCTGTGAAGCCTCTGAGTGAGCCGACACCAGTGCTTGTGCCCTTCATGTTGAAAGGAGTGAAATTGTAGTGGCTGTAAAGGCAGCAAAACGAACCTGTGAGGGAACTGCTGAGGGAGACCTGTTAGGCACACAGGAAAGCAGATGAAGGAACGATTACATTTAGAGGGCATTTGAGCCCAGTATATATACATGAGAGGAAGGCATTATCTGATTGTACAGTATGCCTATCAGATGAGGCCTGAGTCGTGAGTCATCATTGTAAGCTTCATGAGTAAGCGTTAGTAAGACGGTAAATGGAACTATAGATAACCGTCAATATCATATGACAAAGGGAGCAGAGTTCCGATACCGAATGGAGTACCGAATGGATACCGAGTGGAATGCCAAATGGAACTCAGTATAATCAACTATCTAAAAGAATGTAATCTACGTATAGTAGTGTAGCAGAACACAAGATAAGTCCTTATCAGGAGAACCTGATTATATAATGTATGAAATAGTAGAAGTTCAACACTCCCACTTGTTCAAGACACTATGACCATGCCAGTTGATGTTCGAAGTTTCTCTATTCCAGAGAGGGGAACGTTCTTAGTCAACGCATCTGCAAGCTGGTCTTCGCTCACAACAAAAAAGATATCGGTTTCACCCTTCTCGTAGAACTCTCGAATGAAGTGATACTGTATTTGATGTGTTTTGTGCGGCGGTCCACGGCAGGATTAACCGCAAGGAAAATGCTTCCTTGATTACCCAGACATAAAGGAGTGGGAGCTGTCATGTTGTCACCAAGCTCCTGTCCGAAGTTCCTAAGCCAAGCCATTTGACAACACGCATCAGAGGCTGCTTTGTACTCTGCTTCTGTTGAAGAGAGGGAAACGGTGGGTTGGCGTCTGGAAACCCAAGAAACGACACAATTGGCCATGAGGAATACAAAGCCGCTTGTGGAATGCCTATCATCGTGATCTTCTGCCCAGTCCGAGTCTGAATAGGCAATTAACCCGGAGTTGGAATCACCGTCGTAACAAAGCGCATAGTCCTTTGTTCCCCTTAGGTAGCACAAGACATATTGTGCGAGGCGCATGTGATGCTTCGACGGGTTCGAGGCAAACTTGGCAAGTCTCGTTATGGAAAAAGCGAGATCAGGCCGTGTACCGAGCATAGCATACATGATGCTACCAATGACGCTCTGGTATTCTGTACGGAACACATCCGTTGCGGGCTCCGTGTTCTTCTCCAAAACTGAACCAGCAGGTAGAGGTGTCTTTGCAGGTTTGCAGTTAGACATTTGGAACCTCTCCAAAATGGTCTGAACGTATTCAGATTGATCAACTAGAATCTGTCGCTTTTGACGATCACGACGGATCCTGAGTCCTAAGAAATGCTCTACTGGTCCAAGATCGGTCATCTGATACTCCTTCTTGAGATGATTCTTTATTTGTTCAATGAACGGTTTAGAATCTCCAAGGAGCAATAAGTCGTCTACATAGAGGACTACATAGCAGACTTGACCATTGCTTTTCCTGGAGTAAACGTAAACTCCGGCATCCGAATATGTCTGTATGAACCCTTGGTTCAGAACAGTTCGGTGGATCTTAGCGTTCCATTGTCTAGATGCTTGTTTAAGACCATAGATGGCCTTCTTGAGGAGGCAGACCCAGCCTCCTTGCCTGGAACTACCCAGCCTTCAGGTTGTTCCATGTAGATTTCCTCTTCGAGTTCACCATTGAGGAAGGCTGTCTTAACATCCATCGAGTCCATCTCCCAGTCTTCGAGTGCAGCGTGTGCAAACATATATCTCAAGGATTCAAAACGAGCGACTGGAGAGAAAGTCTCGTGGTAATCTTCACCCCAGACTTGAGTGGAGCCCTTTGCTACTAACCGGGCCTTGTACCGACCATCATGCTTTCGCGCGTACACCCATCTATTTTGACAATCTTCCTGTTCTTGGGATGGGGAACCAAGATCCAGGTGCTGTTTTGCTCATGAGACTTCATCTCAGAGCCTTCAGCGGCATGCCAGTGGTCCCACTCAAGGGATTTCCTTGCGTCTGAACGCGAGGTAGGAACCGATTCAGAGTAATTGGCTTCCTTGAGAGCCTGCAATATCATAAACACTTCCGCTTGCTGATCTCCATGAGAGTCAGTTCGATGGTTGATCCGAGCCGGAGGCTCATCACCATAAACGTTGTCCCTATTCCTGTTTGGGTTCCTCCCAGCATTCTCTCAACGAGGGCGAGTATATACCGGCTGAGGAGGTTGAACAGGTTGAGGATGTTGTGCAGGTTCAGGGAGCTGTCTCTCAGGTTCTCCCACTGGTTCCGGTTCGTCAATGTCCTCATAAACATCTTCACTCTCTACCGGTAGAGGAAGTGGAATTTGATCTGTTCCTCGTCATCATCCTCAGAATCAGAGTCTACAGGATTGAATAATGGCGGACCAAGAGTCTTCGGGTTAGCCATATCCTTACGTGCCGGAAAGGAATCTTCATCAAAGGTCACATCACGAGACACAACATCCGTCGACTGGAAGCATCCCAGAACTTATAGCCCTTGGAGCCTTGCTCATATCCAACGAAGATCATCTGATTGCCTTTTTATCGAGTTTCCCTTGTCTTTGTTCCTTTGGCACATGCACAAATGCCTTGCAACTGAATACTCTGAAGTATGAGATATCTGGGACCGTGCCATCCCAGAGAGTTATCGGGCATTGCCACTTAAGGCGTCGCATAGGCTGGCGATTGTAAATATGAACGGCAGTATCAACTGCAAGTTGCCAAAAACCATGACTAAGACCAGCGTGGTGAAGCATAGCCGTAGCCTTTTCCATGATTGTGCAATTCCAGTGTTCAGCTCACCCATTTTGCTGAGGCGAGTGTGCTACCGTCTTTTGATGAACAATTCCATAGAATTTAAGACGGGTCGTGAAAGCGTCAGAAGTATATTCCCCCCCTCGATCCGAGCGTACATTGATGAGTTTATAACCAGTTACATTTTCAGCCCATGCCTTAAAATCCTCGAACACTTGGAGCGACTCAGACTTATGACGAAGGTAATAGGCTCGTCCTAGACTAGTGTAGTCGTCCAGGAACAAAATGAAATACTTGAAACCACCATTGACTGCTTGAGTACGCATAGGACAATCTTTGTCGGTGTGTACCAACTCAAGAGGCTTTGTAGCACGTTTGTAAGACGTGGGGAAAGGGGCGCGATGAGACTTGCCCCATTGACAACCTTCACAGGGAGATTGATCCTCAACTCCCACTGGATCTACACCTTTGGTATGATCAGGTAAACGGCGAATAACTTCCTTAGACGGATGCCCCATCTGGCGATGCCAGGTACGAAAAGGGGTAGACAGCAGTGCTGCCGATTTCCTGTCCAGGACGTCCATAAATGAAAATTACAAATTGTTTAGGAAGTTGTACGGTGCTTCCATAACAATGTTGCCAGAAACTTTGCCATGCGAAAATGGTTGGTCATAAATGACCATCTGACCTGAACCTTGAACGAGTGTATGTCCTGATTTCTCCACAATACCAGTTGAAAACAAACAGCCAGAGGCTTGAGGAATATATGCGACATTAGATATTGTAATCATCATGCGCTCCTTTCCGACTGTTGTTAAACCTTTGATAGTGCCAGAGCCTAGTGCTTCTATTTTAGCATCTCCTGCTGTACCAAAAATGACGGGAACTGTATACGGCTTGTAATCCCAGAAATATTCAAGTGAATTGACAACCGTCTGACTTGCACCTGAGTCCATGAGCCACACAATGTGTTAAATTGATGTGAATGAGACTTATTCACACCAGGGCAATAGAATGACGAGCTCAATTGCGCAGACCCAGTGTCAGCAGACGCGCCATTATGTACAACAAGAGAAGAAGCAACTAAAGAACCAGCAGTCCAAGGGGGACAGACTCTACATGAAGGGTCTGTACAAGCCGTGTACTTAACCTCCTCGACTTCCACCACCGAAGCACCTTGACCATTAGACGAGGACGAATCGGATTGAGTGACCTTTGTGCCATCCATGGTAGTGTGGACAACTACCGTGTTCGCCTTTTTACCATTGCCTCTGCTGTTACCACCCTTGCCTTTCCCTTTGCCCTTGTCGCTGCCATTCTTGGGGCGCAGGTGTGGGAACTTAGTCCAGCACTGGTCCGAACCGTGTTTCTTGCCGCAGTGAGAGCAAGGACCGTTACCGTTGTGTACCTTAACCTGGGAAGTCTTGGAAGCAGACTGTCCCATTCCGGACCAGCGGAGAGACTCCTCAGAGAGTATTTTGCTCACGAGGGTCTCAACCTTCAACTCCTTGAGAACGGTGGTTGCCATGATGGCCGACACCATTGTCGAGTAGCTTTCCGGTATCTTAGACATCAGGAGGAGAGCCTGAGTTGGCTCATCCAAGTAATGCCGCTGTTGACGATGTCCTTGAGTACGGTTTGGATCTTGGAGATCTGATCCTGCATTGGCTTGCCGTCGTCCATCTCTCTTGACTTGATAAGAGCCGAAAACTGCGACCACACGAATGCTGTGTCCGGTGTACCAAAATGCGACTTGAGTGATGACCACATGTCCTTTGCCGATTTCATGACCTCTTCACCCCCCACTGTCTTGTGGTGGAAACTGTTGTCCGTGCGCATGAGGATAACACCCTTAGCTCGGGTGTTTGCCTTCTTGTAATCCGCATTAGTAAGATCACCGGCTTTGAGGGCGTCATCGGCCTCGATAAACGTCAAGTAGCCGAGCATCTGGCTCGACCACACCTTGTAGTCCAAGGACTTTTTCAGGACAGAGATACTGTCAGCCTTCATGTCTGACATGGTGGCAGTTAGAATATGAAATTCGAAGAAGTCTGAGACTTCTTCGGAAACGGAGGGCAGTGGTAAACTTTCAAGAACGAAAGTGAGGTCAGACAATAGACTTGATTCCTCTGCTTCTTCTTGAGATGGTGCTAGTAATTCCTCTACGTCATCTTCTTCGAAGAGATTCGATAGATCAGATGGTAATGTAGTAGGAACAAACGATGGAGATAGATTTACTGGTGAAGCGATAGGAGTAGGAGATTGTGCTCTAGAGTCGGGATAGAAGGAGACCCATACTCTGGGATTGAAGCAAGATGCTGAGGTTCAGGTCCAGAACCCTCAAAGAAGCTTAAAGAAGCAATACAGAATAAGAATTGTCTTCTTGCCAGTGGTCAACCGGGATACCCCAGTCTGTACTTCCAATGTATGGACCAGACCACCTATGTTCACAGACTGTTTTGTCACATGGCCAAAACTGGTATTCAGTTTCTTCAGGCCGTCGGTGATAGTCTCTTAGTTCTGTGATGTCGAAGAGATGTTGAAGACCTCTGCAGTTGTATGGAGTTTCTTCTTCTGGTGCTTCTGCTTCCAAATTGTCGTCTAGCTGATGCTCAGACGAAGCCACAATGTGATGCTTGACTTATAATATATATTCCAGTGATGTGCAACAAAAACGCTAGGTACGCCGACCTGTCTACAAACTAATCCAGTCCAAATAGCCCCTGTTGGCTATGCTCGTCAGGTCCTTTGTGACCTTTCTGTACTGCTTGACTAGCGGCTCCTGCAGCGTCGAGAATTCGACTGTGCCGACACAACGGCAAGCCCACGAGATGCTGTCTCGCTGCTGCTTAGACCACTGATTGGCCTTGTCGAAGTTGTCACTGACCCAGTTGAGCTGGTCAGCGAAGCGTGGAGGGCGCGCTGGGAGTCTCCGAGAAGCGACTCGAATAGGTACTTCTTGTCGAAGATCGCTTGGTAGCGATGATAGTGGCGCTAACCTTTTTCTCGAGAATACCACAACTTCTTTGGTTGACTTCAGGGAGCGGGCGCGGAAAGGCATTCAGCAAGTGAGCGCGGCTGGGTAGCGGGGTTTGAGCGGACGGGAGCGGGGAGCGGGTGTGACTGGAGTCACAAAAATGTTAGATCGATAGATCAGTGTTGATGAGGTAGAGTCGCGTCAACGGACCTTTCTCTCAGGTCTCGTTGGAGGATAAACTTTTTGAAACGGCACGAAGGCCCACTGGAAATACGATCCTTTAGTGCCTTGGGCACTTCAGGTCGTCAAACGCTGAGTCTCTGATAAGACTAGCAAACACTACGCTTACTCCTTGAAGTGTAGTCTTGAGATCCTGCAGGGATGGGGACAACTAGGTATGCGCGTGTAGTGCAGGGCTCATAACCTGTTGAAAGGAGTGAAATTGTAGTGGCTGTAAAGGCAGCAAAACGAACCTGTGAGGGAACTGCTGAGGGAGACCTGTTAGGCACACAGGAAAGCAGATGAAGGAACGATTACATTTAGAGGGCATTTGAGCCCAGTATATATACATGAGAGGAAGGCATTATCTGATTGTACAGTATGCCTATCAGATGAGGCCTGAGTCGTGAGTCATCATTGTAAGCTTCATGAGTAAGTGTTAGTAAGACGGTAAACGGAACTATAGATAACCGTCAATATCATATGACAAAGGGAGCAGAGTTCCGATACCGAATGGAGTACCGAATGGATACCGAGTGGAATGCCAAATGGAACTCGGTATAATCAACTATCTAAAAGAATGTAATCTACGTATAGTAGTGTAGCAGAACACAAGATAAGTCCTTATCAGGAGAACCTGATTATATAATGTATGAAATAGTAGAAGTTCAACACTTCACTCCACCCCTGGACGAGGATCAATTCCTAGTGTGACTCTCTCTTCTCTCTACCTCACTCTCATCAAAGGACAGTGTTCCTTTGTGTAACCTCGGCATCGAGTAAGTCTTCTACTCATTGAGTTAGGCTGACATTGTTTGGTCAGTAGGACGTGCATTGGAGCACATTGGAGTTAACAGTTAGCATGAGCTGTTGCATAACAGGTTCAATGAGTTTGGCAATGATGTTCAACTGATGGGGTCTTTCTTGCCTATTGCCATAGTAGCTGTCAGTGCAGTCAATGACCCGTATAGATACTTCTCAAGTTTGGATTGCCACTTGTTGTTGTTACATTGGAATGCAAGGGTCCATAGGTGACTTGAAGGTGAGGTGCTAAGCACATGTTGCATCTCGGGGTTGACTCACAAACTGCCACCTGAAACTAGGTTTTGTTATGGCAATGTTGGGGAGCAACCTCAAGAGGGGCCCAACTCCAAGTAACACCCTCCATAGCACGCAAATAGCTGGGTCAGAGAAGGCACTGCATACTCGTGCTAAGCAGGCCAAATATTGTCAGCACTGTTGACTGCAATAACTAACATTGGAATGCTCTGGTGAAAGCTGTTCGAATATGGTACAGAGAACATCGCCGTTCTGCATCACCCTGGCGGCTATCGCGACAGTGGAGTGAAAAAGGACACTATCGAGAGTGGTGGTGGTGGTGGTGGTGGTGGTGGTGGTGGTGTGGTGGTGGTAAGGATGAGGCGGTGTGGTTAGCATGTACAATAATTTTACTGCTTACCTGTGAAGAAGTGTCTCAGGCAACTTCGAGGTGAGGCCTGTGCTGATTTGCAATTGGTCAGCTGGCTCGAACTGCGAGCTCAAGGTTTACTTTCACTTTCCTGGGCCAAGGGTGGCCATTGAACATTGAATGCACATCAAGCCTCACTCGCAGGTGTGCTGGTCATGGGTATAACAGTAGCAAGATCACACTCATCAAAGGGGTATACAAGGGCTCACCGAATGTCTTCGTTGCATATGACATGGCTTACCTCGCAAACATGGGTATAAGTACTTAATAGTGTACAGTCTGCTATCTGAAAAATCAGTTTAAAGCCGGGACAGTGAATGTGGTATTGATGATACATCAATGTGGTGCATAAGTAGAGTTTGCGTCCATGGCAAATCAGAGAAGTACGGCTAACAGGATGATGCAGGTACAGGCTAGTAACAGTTATGTTTTGAGCTTGGTTTCAAGTGTATTGAGCCTATAAGTAGCTGGATCACAATTTGGAGTCCCGGACATGGCTTTCAAGATTGAACTGCAACACAATAATTTGAATGCTTAACAAGATGTGTACAGTATTGCAGCAAAACCCCATGGAGATGATACTCTCTCGATTTCATGGTATCCACTGTAAGTACATAATAAGCACACAACATTTTCTGGATAGACACGAGTACGAATTAAATCACCGATGCATTGATGTCGTGTGTTTCGAGCCGAATAACAACATTTGCGTCGCGAAGCACTGGAAGCTTAGAGTGACATCGGTCGATGTGTCCCGCTCATGATAGTCCGTAGGATACTGTACAGCTCCCATTCAAGCTCTGCATTCGCTCTTCAACCTTTCTTTTGAGTCGGCATCTTGGGGCATCCCTAAGCCGCCGTGGAAGGTCATCCGCATGGATGCCCCGGCGTAGACGAAGCCGACACTTCCCCATTCCATCGCGGACCAGTGTGGAATGTTCACGAACACGTTGTAAAACCCCTTCTCCCGCGCAAGCGGAATCATCGTCGCCAGGTGGCCAAAGTCGGCGACAAGAAGGCCGAGGAGGAGGCGGCGCCAGACACGCTGGTCAGCTGGACAGGACGAAATGCTCGTTGAGTGCGAAGAGGAGGTAGAGGTTTGCGAGCTGGAATAGGGAGATAAGGGTAGGCGTCGGCGGAGCGACGGAGGCAACAACGGCGGGTGAGGCAGGCGTGGGTGCGAGATACGCGAGGTAGTCGGCTGGCTGGAGGGCTGCGAAGTAGGCGCCGACAAGCGCAGAGATAGGCTCGATGTAGAGGAAGCATAGGCGATAGAGGAGCGGAATCGTTAACGCAGGGGCCATGGTTCTACGTGCAGTAGGAGTAGTATGGTACGTGGTACCTATGTAGATGTTTCGTGCCAGGGACAAGCGTCTGGGCGTGAGATAGTGCCTGGAAGGGTAAGGGGAGCGCCAAAAGCGGAAGCTTCTTGAATTGCAGTAATGAAGAGGGCTGATCGCTGTTGCCCCCGCCACGATCATTTTTAGTCCCGCTTGACAAGGCGACGTCGTGAAGAGGCCGGCAAACTGGGAATACTGGCCTAGGCCGCAACGCGTGGAACAAAAAATAACAATACACGAACAATGCCCCTTGTATTTAGGTAAAGATCGTTCAGGGCCCTCTCCAGTGCTCCCCGGCAGCCGCCTCCTGTCTGTTATTCTTGTCTACGGCCGGCCGTCTTATATGTCTCTTTGACATCACCCCACCACCGCCTCACCGCCAGGCTTTTTCAACCATTGCATCAGGTGAGTTCGACCTCGCTGCCTCTCGCCTCATTCATCGTTGACCAAGGTCCAGCTCACGCTTGTAGACAATGCTGGCCGAACGCTCCCTCCGTCCCCTCCCTCCGTCTCCTGCTCAGTCTCGCCCATCGTCTCCGCGAGACTATCACCTCTGTACAGGTCGCGCCTCCTCTCCCCGTCCGCTGCCGCTTCCTGCAGCGCAGCATCGTGCACAGTCGGCCATCCCCCTGTGCAGGCGGCCGCTTCCGGTTCCTCCAGGCGAGACTGACGCCCTCGCACCTCTCCGCAGGGCCTCTGAACCGTCCGGAAGCACAATAACAACCCGTGGGCTCGTAGCATCCCCACGAAGAGCTGGCCTGCGCCCGCTGCCCACACCCGTCACCACACCCTTCCTTACCCCCGAAACATCGCCTTTGCTGACCCCCGCAACCACCCCCGACGGGACTGTGACTGTGTTCATCAATCTTCTAGACCCTGAGCCGACGCCCCACCGGCCAACGTCTACAACACTAAGTCTGGATGACGTGGAGTGCTTTGGCATTCGAGCGAAGTCCGGTGAGCACACTGGACAGATCGTGAAGTCGAGGAGCCAGGACTTTCAAAAGGAAGACGGCGGCCAGGTGCAACGCCGCATCACCTCGGCCGCGCGCAAAATCATCGCACGGGACAAGGAGGAGCAAGACGAGGCGTGGCGCGCGTTCTTGGCGAAGAGCACCTCACAGAACAGGCTTCAACGAGATCCGATGTGTTGTATAACAAGGTACGGGGCGCATCCTGTCTGATTTTCTGCCAGTGGCACTAATTGAGAAGCAGAATCCCCGGGGGCCAAATACAGTCGGTGGACGCGCGTCGTGACAAGTGACCGCAGTTCCAAGGGGATTGCACGGTCTTTGTTCTCGCGATGTCGACCCGGTGTATATGCCTTCGACTTGCAAACGCGAATGGAGCAGGGGCGCAGCGCGCTGGTTTCTATGTCGTGCGAATCAGATCGTTGTGCGCGTGTCTTGGTCTCCGGGGTGGTCCCGCACCTTCCTGGGCGATGAAGGCCTCCGCAACCTACCTAAGCGCTAGCTCAAGGAGTGGTGTGTGCGCCGGCCAATTCGCATCGCACCCAGGTGGCGTCACCACATCGCTGCATCGGTGGTAGAACTATGGGGACCCGCCACCGTGGCGTCTTTGGTGACGGCCTGCTGCGCTGTCTCGGTGATATGCGGTGAATGCCTGGGAATGTGTCTGCGTATTACTGTAGCATCGTATAATGCATCACATTGGTTAGCCTTGTCAACGTGATGCGTGGTGTGACGCTGGGTCTAGGAGCACTTTGACCAAGTACATGGCACCGACTAGAAGTATCGGCTTCTTGTAACGTACTGCGATTGCAAGCTTGCTCATTGAGAGTTCGCAGTGACAGTGTTGCTCGCTTCAATCACACATATTTTGTCTGCAGTTGTACAGTTGCATTGAATGTTGAACTGCTGTGTATTAGGCAGGCCAGGCCTTGTGTAGGGAAGCGGGCACAGTTAGAGAGTATGTAGTGGCTACCGTAGCGGGCGTGCGCATTGGAAGGCCGGAGTCTTGCGGCGACGCGAGTGTGGCAATTTGAAGCTCCGCTTAATGAGCGTGTCGCGTCGCGAGAACTTCGCGCGTTCGTTCTTGTTCTTGTCCTCCCTTCCCTACCAAACTCGCCTCTCGCTCACTTTCTGCGCGTATTATGGTATGCATACCACTCAACTGATTTCTTCGGATGTATCTGAAACGACATCCTAGACTCCCCGCGGTGGAAAACGGCGTCGCTCGGTGACTCCTCCTGGTGGCTCCTCGCCCCCGGCTCCGCGCCCTGCACAACACGCGCGACACGTTTCCGAATCCTCCCTCCCGCCCTCGTCTCCCCCACCACCTTTCTCTGATACAGATGATAGCGTTGACGAGCGCGACGCTGTCCGAGATGTGGACGACGATGCGGTAGACGAGGAGGACGGCGAGGACCTTTTCGGCGAGCAACTTGATAAGTGCGTGCCTACCCGGCTGGAAACACCCTCCCTCAGTGTCTCGCTGACAACTGTATAGCGACTATGCTGAACATGCGGCTTTGGATCGCTACTCTGACACCGGACTCGACGATGAAGACTTCGAGGGGCCGACTCTTGCTCAGCGACGCGCGGCGGAGGCGCAGATGGCTCTCCGGGACCGCCGCGAGCAGGGTGGCCGAAGGGGCCAGCGTGCGGCTCGACGAAGTCGTATGCCGAACTTCCTGCAGAGCGATGATGACATGGACGACATGGATGGTAATGGGCTACTCGCCGGCACAAAGAGACGTGCGCGGCGACAATATGACGAGCGGAAGGAAATGGATGATCTGGAGGGTGTGGAGGATGTGAGTGCTGCGTGCCCGTGGTGTGGGCTGCCGCTCAGATTAGGGCGTAGGAAATACCGCTTGAACAACTGAGCGACATCAAGGCCAAGTCCATCGTTGAATGGATCGCGAACGAGCGTGTCCGTCGGTCGATCGTTCGACACTTCCGCCAATTCCTCATGACCTACGTTGATGAGCATGGTGCATCCGTATATGGCCAGCGTATCCGCAACCTTGGAGAGAGTGAGGAAATGTCGACCGGTTTTTCTTTAATTGTGGCACTAAAGTTCATTGGGCACCAGATAACTCGGAGTCGCTCGAAGTCTCCTACCTCCATCTTGCCTTTTCGAAACCCATCCTCGCATACTTCCTGACAAACTCGCCCAGCCCGATGCTCGCCATCTTTGACGAAGTGGCCCTGAACGCCATTCTCGTATACTATCCGTCATACGAACGAATCCACTCTGAGGTGCATGTACGCATCACGGACCTCCCACTGAGTTCGTCGCTGCGCGACTTGCGCCGATCCCACTTGAACACCCTCGTGCGTGTGACGGGTGTGGTGACAAGGCGCACTGGTGTGTTCCCACAACTCAAGTATGTCAAGTTTGACTGTAGGAAATGCCACGCCGTGCTTGGCCCGTTCTACCAGGACGCGACGAAGGAGGTGAGGATTAGCTATTGCCCAAATTGCGAAGGCAAGGGCCCGTTCTCCGTCAACTCCGAGCAGGTGAGCAGCATCAGGCAGTAGTATAAGCATGCTTTAATTGAGTACCTCTATAGACCGTGTATAGAAACTACCAAAAGATGACCCTACAGGAATCACCAGGATCTGTTCCTCCTGGTCGACTACCTAGGCACCGTGAGGTTATCCTCCTATGGGATCTGATTGATTCTGCAAAACCAGGTGAAGAAATTGTAAGTACAGCATGTCGCATGTTCACTTCGGCACTGACAATCGCGCAGGAGGTGACAGGTATCTATCGCAACAACTTCGACGCCTCGTTGAACGCGAAGAATGGCTTTCCGGTGTTCTCGACAGTAATTGAAGCGAATCACATCAACAAGAAGGAGGACCAGTTTGCTGCATTCCGGCTGACGGAAGAGGACGAGAAAGACATTCGTAACCTATCAAAGGACGACCGCATTCGGAAGCGCATCATCAAGTCCATCGCCCCTTCAATCTATGGGCATGAAGACATTAAGACAGCACTCGCCCTGTCATTGTTTGGCGGCGTGTCCAAAGACATCAACCGCAAGCACCGTATCCGCGGAGATATCAACGTCCTCCTTCTTGGTGACCCGGGTACAGCCAAGTCACAGTTCCTAAAGTACGTCGAGAAGACAGCGCACCGGTCCGTGTTCGCAACTGGGCAGGGCGCGTCTGCAGTCGGTCTTACGGCGAGCGTGCGCAAGGACCCGGTGACGCAGGAGTGGACGCTAGAGGGCGGCGCGCTTGTGCTCGCGGACAAGGGGACGTGCCTGATCGACGAGTTCGACAAGATGAACGACGCGGACCGGACGTCGATCCACGAAGCGATGGAGCAACAGAGCATTTCCATTTCCAAGGCGGGCATCGTGACGACGCTGCAGGCGCGCTGCGCTATCATCGCTGCTGCGAATCCTATCCGCGGGCGGTATAACCCGACAATCCCGTTCCAACAGAACGTGGAGTTGACGGAGCCGATCCTGTCACGGTTCGATGTGTTGTGTGTGGTGAAAGACGCGGTGGACCCCGTGCAGGACGAGCTTCTCGCGCGGTTCGTAGTTGGTAGCCACCTGCGGAGCCACCCCAAGTTCGATGCGGCGCAGGACGAGATGGAGGTGGGGACATCGCTGGATGCAGATGTGAGGCTTGCGTTGTTAATGCTTTACATACGATCGTGACGGCCTTTGCAGATTATCCCGCAGGATCTTCTGCGCAAGTATATCATGTACTCGCGCGAGAAGATCCGCCCGAAGTTGTACGACCTCGACCAGGAGAAGCTCGCGCGACTGTTCTCGGACCTGCGGCGCGAGTCGCTCGCAACGGGCTCGTTCCCGATCACGGTGCGCCACCTGGAGAGCATGATCCGGATGGCGGAGGCCAGTGCGAAGATGGCGTTGCGGGAGTATGTGCGGGTCGACGACATCGACCTCGCGATATCGGTGACGGTCGGGAGCTTCGTGAGTGCGCAGAAGATGTCCATCAAGAGGACGCTGGAGCGGGTAAGCAGTAGTGTGGGGAATGGAGAGCAAGCTTGCTGACGGTTGTGGCTGTGGACAGGGCTTCCGCAAGTACTTGACGCAGGCGCGGGATCACGAGGAGTTGCTTGCGTTTGTGCTTGGACAAATCGTGAAGGAGAAGGCGAGGTTCTACCAGCTACAGCGGCGCCAGCAGCCCAACGCCATTTCTGTCAAGACTTCAGAGCTGGACGAGCGGGTATGTGGTCATGTTTTTGTTACTACGGACGGGTACTGACCGCGAGGGAAGGCCAAGGAGCACGATATCTTTGATACTACGCCGTTCTTACGCTCTAAATTGTTCGCGGCGAACGGGTACAAGCTCCTGGGCGATACCATTGAGAAGAACTTCATACATGCGACGTGAGCGTGCGTTCCATAGTTAGTCATCGGCGGCGTGGTTGTGGATGTGCTTTGCTTGTGTACTGTTGTCATGTAGTTGCACTGGTGTGAATGAATCAAACTGTGTTGTAGATGTAGTGGAATATACGAGTGCATATTCGATAACGTAACCTATCACGCGTGCGGCCGCACCTTGACCTCGTACCACCATCATGTCCGAGAGACGCCCAACCCCACCGACCACTTCCCCCCGTCCCCCCGCCCGCAACGAGGGCCCTCCTGCCGATAAAACACCCTCGACCGCTCGACCCGGTTCGACGAGTGCTGCAGCGGCAGGCACATCGCGAACCGCGGACTACAACGCTCGCCCTAGTGGCAGCGAACGCAAAGCCAGCGCGTCTGGCATAACCCGCACGTCCTCGTGGCGTGAACGCACCAGGGGCAGTCCTGGCTCTCCCCTCGGGGAGGGCTACAACCCCCCTCCACCTACTGGTGAGACCGTGGTTGTCATGGTCGCAGACACTCCGGCGACGACTCAGTCGGCGCCGGAGACGGTCCCCTCTACCTTCCCTCAGGCGGAGGAGGACTTTGTCTTCGATTATGGAATACCATCGGTTGCATCGGAAGCCCCCGTCCCGTCGCTCCCCGAAGGAGCGCATTGGGACAATCTCCCTCCCACGCCTCAACAGCCGGAGAGAGTCGCGTCCCCTGTGGACACGGTAATTAAAGACGCAGAGGATGAGGTACGCCCTTATCCTCCCCGTTCACACGGTCGTGGGAAGTCTCACACCTCGTTGCAGAGCGACGAGAGTAGTGACGACGACTCCACTGATGAAGAAGATGACCGCACGCTGCGGGCTGCTCCTCGCAAGAAGGGCAAGTCTGGTAGCAAGCCGTCGGGAGTGATCTCAGGAGGAGTTTCTGAGGTAACAACGCCGAGCGGGGTCTCCTACGTGGGATCCTCTCGAGAGGCCACTCCAGCGGTCTCTTTGAAGGACGACATCGAGGTCATCGAGACCGCGAACTACGCTCTTTACCAAGCCATTCCAGGTAACACACCGTATACAGCGATTTCGGCCATCGCTCGTACGCTCCGTGACGCCTGTGAGATCCTAGCTTCCGGTTCATCGGAGCTCAAGAAGGCCATGCTCGATGATGTCAAGGAGAGCGTTCGGCTTGCTTACCCACTGGAGGTTTACCACTCCGTCCAGATCGGACAGCGCATCGCAGCGCTCGCCCGCAAATATTCCAGCGTGGCTCCTAAGGAGCACATCGCTGAGATGAACCGGTGCTTCGACAATAACGTCGTCGGCCCCGCTCTCAACCAGGCCATCCAGGCTCTGGAGGATCGCAATTTGATTGTGAGGGGATTCGACAACGCTCGTGACATTATGCGCGAGATCGGCAGGGACACCTTCGGCAAGCCGGGGGCCGTCCAGCAACACATGGAAGCCGTGGGTAACACCATGGAGTCCATGAGGAAGGTTATCCACATGCAGGTGGAGCGTGCGGGCGAGGAGAATCACGCACTCAAGGCTCAGGTCGCGGCGCTTACGACGCTGCTCGAGCGGTCGAACCAGAACACGGTCGACGTCAAGGCGATGATGAAGGAGCTTCGCCAGGAACTCGGCAGTCTCAAGGCTGCAACAACGGCCAGCACGAGCTACGCCGGCGTCTCTGCGCCCAAGGGCGCCGGCCCCAAGCCTGCAGAGCCCCTTGCTCCCACCCAGGACCCGCGGAAGCGCCCAGCGCCCGCTCCGACGCCCGCCCCTGGCGGCGCGTCCAAGGAAGGTCCCCCGCCCCCTAAGAAGGCACGCGGTGACAACGGCGCTGCGCAAGCGGCTGCGTCCGCCCCTGAGGACGGAGAAATCGCAGAGGAGTGGAAGATGGAATCAGTCTCTGACTGGGCCCGTCTCCGCGCCGCTGCTACCATCCGTGAGCTCGCACCCACCATCCAGCTCAGCGAGGCTTCAGCCATCGCTTGGGGTCTCGGCCTTGACTCGCGCTCACCTCCCAACCGCTGCGCAGCCTGTGGGCACCAGCGCCATCCCAGCGGGTCAGAAGGCTATTAATGCCGGCCCGGAAGTGAAGGCGAAGCCTGAGAAGAAGGAGAAGAAGGGCAAGCCTGTCGAGCACGTGCAATACGCGGGCAATCGGCAGCAAATGGTCCGCACCCTAGTGGTGCGGAGCTCCGTAGCTTTCAGCGGGGGCGTTCCCAGCATCTCCAGCGACGATCTCATCGCCGCAGCCAAATCAGGCCTCGCCGCCGCCACCGTGAACATGCCCCTCAAGGCCGTCATCAAGCATTCGGGCAAAGACGCCATCCTGGAGTTTTTAGCGCGCCCCTCTGCGGAGGAAGTCATCGGGGTACGCAACTCCGTTGTCAGTATGCTAGCACTGAGGCTGCCGGGAACGGTGGCTTCGGTCGACTTTGCATCCCCACTCACGCGGGTTGGAATCGAGGGATTCCCCAAAATGCGCCAGATCGCAACTCTGGGCGGCCGCACCATGGTCGGGGAGTATTCGCAGCACGAGGTGTGGGCGGAGCTCCAAGCAAGCGCCAAGACGGACAAGCAGACGAAGGAGTTCGCCGACTTCGTTTTAGAATTCACTTCTGCGCCGGTCGCGAAGTTCAAGGGCAACCCAGGCGGCTCAGGCGTCTGGGCCTGCTACGTCAAGGACACGGTGCGCGGCTCCATTTCGGAGCAGTTCTGCACAGATAAGTTCGCGATCAAACTTTTTGGTCGTGCTTACCGCATCCGGCGCCTTTCGGCCCGGAACTCGATGCCCTCGTGCACGAGGTGCTGGTGGTGGGGTCACTCCGCCGGCCAGTGCTCGCAGATGGGCCTATTCTGTGGCTGATGCGGCTCCAAACATCAAGACCTCGCGCACGAGAGCTCTGCTCTCTGTTGCGCTGGGATTCGCCTCCACAGTGGCAACGCTCCGGACGAATGTCCGCCGGAGCACGCCTACTGCCCTAACTGCAAGACGAAGGGCCACGGCCCCTCGGACCGCATCAACTGTAAGTTCTGGCAACACTCGTCAGAAAAGAAGTGGATTGAGAACCACTCCGCGCGCGCGGAGTCGGTGAAGGATCAGCTCGCTCGCGAGAAGAAGGAGCTCGACTCCATCAAGAAGACGCTCAAGGAAGCCAAGAAAGCTTCTGACGAGGCGAGGCATACAGCGGAGACCGCCTTCATTGAGGAGGTGTCTCAAGGACTTGCAGAAGTGACCGGGATGGTCATGGACGCCTAAGCTCGTTAGTAGTTGCCTTATCAATGACAACCTACAACGGGGCTGAACGGGGGACTTCAGCGCGCAGCGCGTCCCCTTCCTTACCGGAGCCACTTGACTGGATTGCAGAGTTGAGAGCCGCCGCGGAGCGGCTACTAGCAGGGTTGGATCAGGAGTTGGGAGCGGAGGCGCGAGGCGATGTGGAAGCCGGCCCCGTTCCAAATTTAGATCATATTTTACACGGGCACGAGGGTGCACCGGACCATGTACATCAGGGCGTGGAAGTGGAAGCCGAAGCGGCTCCACAGTATACTATTCAGTGTGTATCAGCGAATGTACAGAAGTCCCACGAGAACACTACCCAGCTTCTCGAAAAGTACCGGGACACAGACATTATATGCGTGCAGGAAATATTCTGGGGTAAGATCAAAATGGTCGTCTCCAGCAAGAACAAGAAGGGTGATGTGTATGAACAAACATGTGCGCACCGTAATTTTGCGTGCTACGGAGCAAGCAAAGACTCGCGGGTGGCAACATACGTCAACTGGAAATGGAGGGGCACTTTGCCCCACGTCATCACAGGCAATGTGTCACATAATGACACATTACTAGTCAGCATCCATACACCGGACGGGCCATTCACGGTCCTCAACGTGTACAATGACAGCAATGAGCATGCGGCAGTCTTGCACCTGCTAAATGTGTCAGCGCACCTCCCCCCCATCTCTATGATGTGCGGAGACTTTAATTTGCGCCATGCCTCATGGGATAAGCGCACTCGGGAACACAACATGAACCCGCCTCGTGCTCAGAAGAGTAGAGAATTAATGGACCTCGCCACCGAGCTCCAACTCCTCCTGGTCAACAGCGAGGATGGACCACCTACATGGCAGTCAAATAATGCGGCGTTGCCTCGATACACACTGGATTTGGTGTGGAAGAGAGGTGATTACGAAATACAGGACTTTAGGGTTCAACACGGAGCCAGGCACAAGAGCGATCATTCGCCCTTGGTCTGGAAAGTCATTGCGGGCGGAGCGCCCAACATCGAACCCACACTTGGGTGGGTTTCCAAGGAATCTTGGAAATTCAACGAAGATGTGGCCAAACTAATTGCAAGCCTCCCACTTGAGTGGGAGAGTGCGCAAGACATTGAGAACACCGGGGAAACATTATTCTCCGGTATTCAAGAACTCTGGAAGAAGCATGCCTCCAAACCCAACCGCACCGGCCATTCCAAAACGTGGTGGAATGAAGAGTGTGCGCAGGCCGCAAAAAGTCTGCGCTTAGCCCGCAAAAGGACTAAGTTACTGCGAAAGTTAAGGGGCTTAGCTTTCCGCATGCTTGGACGCCAGAGCGTCCAGTACGAACGGTACAATGACGTACACGATACCATGCAAAAGGGCGTAAAATCTGCATGCCAATGGGTAGCCGCTGCCTCCAAGCGCGCTAAAAGGGTCTTCTTTGACAAGATCATCGCACACGCGCATCCGCAGCTCATATCTAATTATGTTGCGTGGACGCGGCCGAGATGGCTCGACTCCAGCGTGCAAATCAAGCGCGCTGACGGCACCGTCATAGATAGTCAGGAAGACCTCCAAACGGAATTCCGTCAACAATTCACTCCGTCGGTTCCTCGACAAGTGGACATGAGTATTATGGACGAACTTCCTAAATGGGAAACTCGGACATTTAATGACATCTCCAATGAGGAGATATCGGAGAACCTTGTGGACACGAGTAATACCTCAGTCGGCAGGGAAGACCACATCAATTGGTTATGGGCTAAAACCATATTCCATTGCATAGAAAAGAAAACGGACGAAAATGACAACGTCACGTACATTCACTGGGGACCCAAGGTCTACCAATTCTTCAAAGCTTTCTTTAATGCGTGCATTAGAAAGCATAAGTTCCCCACTGCGTTCAAGCGGTCCATAACAGTAGTTATCCCCAAGCCCAACAAGCCGGATTACACTAAAGCTAAAGCATATCGTCCAATATGCCTTCTCAGCGTGTTTGGCAAGTTATTTGAAAAGATACTTGCAAAGCGCATGCAATTTGATGCTCAGAAATTTGGCATCATGCATCCATGCCAGTACGGCGGTACAATGCAACACAGTACCACCGATGCTGGTGTTGAAGTTGTGCACTTTGTGCACGAAGCCTGGGCATGAGATCTTACTCCTTCAATGTTGCTGTTGGATGTATCTCAGTTTTACCCGTCTTTAAATCACAACATTCTTGTTGAGATGCTAAGGCGTGAAGGGTTCGCAGAAGACTTGGTGGAGTTCTTTGCTGATTATCTAAAGGGCCGGTTTACCCGGTACCTGTTTAATGGCAAGCTCACAGACGCCACTCCCACACCGTTGGGAGTGGGTCAGGGGTCTGCCTTCTCTCCGATGGGATCGGGGCTGTATATTGCCCCTATCTTACATAAACATTTCCCGGTGGATGCCTGGGAATAGCACACTGAAGTTCTACGTTGACGACGGTGCATTCATGGTAGCCGCTCCGTTGAAATCAACGATTCGGCACAACATTACGCAGGTGGAACTCAATGTTGAGTACTTGCAGGTTATGTTCCACTCCCTCAATGGCGATCTATTACGGGTCGGGTTGGGAGTGGAAGCTGACAAAGTGGAAGTAATGCACTTCTGGAAGAAGCGGAAACCATGGAAGCCCGATAAGCCCACAGGCCCAGACGTAGTGATCGAGATTGATCGAAAGATCAATCGTATCGTTCCAAAAGTCTCAATGAGATATTTAGGATTCTATCTGGATCCTAAATTATCATTCAAATCTCACATCCGCTTCTACGCGGCTAAAGCAGCTAGCACGGTGTCCACTCTCACCATGCTAGGCAACTCTCTTCGGGGGTTCACCCCCATGCAAAAGAGACAATTATATATAGCACATGTGCTTCCGCTCATGTGTTATGGGGCGCACCTGTGGTGGAAACCTGGGTGGAAAGGGATTGGCTGGATTGCGAAAGAGATGCAGGGGGCGCAATCCCGAGCCGTCAGATGGATCACGGGGGCGTTCCGAACGACCCCAATTGGAGCCATGGAATTGATCGCCGGAGTGGTTCCGGTGAAAGTGAACATCACAAGATACATGGAGAAGCATGCTCTCCGTATCAAAACTCTTCACCCGGGCACTAATGAGTCATGAGTGGGAGCTCTCAGACGTCCCCACATCTGATCTCAATGCTGAAATGCCATTCCGCGTAGGAAGGCGTAGCAAATCAAAGTCCCCTATGGTGCACTTTGAGAAAATGGCCAAGACAACGAATGAGATATTCCACGTCTTAGCATCGGTATGCAGGCCTGGTGACAGGCTGATCGACCGTGATGGAGATGACGCCATCAAACATGTGTTGTTTCATCGTGATAAGCGGGATCATCATGATGACAACATTAAATCTATCCCAAGGAAAAAGGGCGGAGAAAACGGAAAAGTCAGCAATGATTTCAAAGACTGGATTCACAACACATGGACGCCTGCGGCGTCCACATACATGCATGACAGAAACACCCTGATGATATGGTCGGATGGGTCTGTCATCCCGGGGAAAGATAACGACTATCTCCAGGTTAAAGGCAAGCCAAATATGCAAAAAACGAGGGCGTCGGGCGCGTATGTCATTACGCGCAACGACGAAATGGTCTCGGAGGACTCTTGGATGTCCGGGAAGTGCACTAGCTTTGACGTGGAGGTGCAGGCATGCTATCTCGGCGTCAAAGCAGCCATGGAAGTGATCCGCCCATCGGATCACACTATAGTAATTGCCAGCGACAATATTGGTAATTTGCGGCGCGCTATGAAGCCCAGTGGGGTTGGCTCCGGCCAACTCCACGGTGTGTGGATTAGCGAATATTTAAAGGAAATGAACCGCAAGGTTGTATTCCTATGGAGCCCATCTCATGTTGGGATTCAATGGAACGAGTATGTGGACAAACTCGCTTCCGACATAAATAAATCAGATGAACCATTGCCTGATTACAAATCATTCGCTTTCCGGGGACAAGAGATCCGCCAGAAAGTAATAGACGATTGGTCGGACATTGCCGGCCTCAAGTACAAAGTTAAGCGCACGCCGGTGGTAGGAGTCCCGGGCATCCCTGACAAATCCATTCGCACTTGTCATAGTGCCTATCTAGGGTATGGTTTGTGGTGGGACGAGGGGTTAAAGCCTCGCACCACAGGCAAATCACTCTTCCTATCTCTAGGAAAAGTCGATCTGAGCAAGACGAATGCAGACGGCAAGGACAAAACTTATGAGGAACTTATGTTCCCCACTAAGATTCGCAATAAGGAGGTAGCCCGATTCACGCGGGTTATCACTGAACACTTCCCAAGCGGGGAATACAAGAAGCGCTTTAAGCTTCTCCAACCGGGAGAATCGGATAAATGTCCGTGCCTCCTCCAAAACGAGCACAGGGAAACCCGGGATCATATACTTTTTAAATGCCCATATTACATGAGGCATAAGAAGTATGAGTGTAAGCCTTTTGTGGGCCCGTTTTCCAAGCGGGACCTTGGGCAAGGCAAGTCTTGGTACTCCAGGCGTCAACGGGGGTGGTCCTTGATCGATGTCCTGAAGTTCCTCCAACTCAACCCTATGGTTGGCACATTTGAATGGGCAGAGATCCTCTCCAAATGCAAGGAGGATCGCGCCCAGGGCAATGAGCACACCATGGCGTGGGCTAGACTAGAAGCGCATACAGTGTGGCGCGCTGGTAAAGTTCTGGAATTCCAGAAGGAATGGGATGGGCTTTCTGAAAAGGAACGTAAAAGAACCAAAAAGGAAGCCCATAAGAAATACGCGGTGGCATTTGATCCATTGAAGGCAGAAAAGTTCGCAGAAGAACTGTACAGAACGTGGCAGTACAGGGACACTGAGGAAATTCAAGAAGGCAGGCGTGAAGCGCTTGAGCGAAATGAGATTATGGACGAACCCTTTGTCCACATTCCCATCCGCGGGGTCATGGAGCCCGAACATGGAGTACTGGGAGAGGAAGTAGTTTCTCCGTCACAGGCGGAGGAACATGAACTTGCCCCAGTCGATCACGAGGATCCTACCCTCGACTTTGCCCCTCGCGCCTCTCAATTAGAGGAAGAGGAACTTATGACTGCGCATCTAGACCAAGGGTGGGTGGATCTTCCTCATCGGGGGTTCATCTTACCTGAAGGGCGGTTGTTAGACGCAGCGGAGAGGGACAATGAGCAGTTCCTAGACAACTTCGGAATGCTGTATGTCATCACACCGCCTCCTTCGGAGGCGGAAGGAGAAGACTGAAAGATTCAGTAGACACTCTGCATGTACTTAGAGTATGGAGTCTAAATTCGT
This sequence comes from Fomitopsis betulina, assembly GCA_022606075.1. Taxonomy (NCBI): domain Eukaryota; kingdom Fungi; phylum Basidiomycota; class Agaricomycetes; order Polyporales; family Fomitopsidaceae; genus Fomitopsis; species Fomitopsis betulina. The sequence goes on from JABYQK010000021.1 coordinate 335,666, forward strand.
AGAATTTTTAAAAAAATTAAAAAAACCTATCACGCGTGTTCTTTCGCAGTGGCAGTTTTCCGCTCCCGGATCTCAGTATCTGCTTGTTGCAGCGACTCATGTCAACGCGATATCGTTGCGAGCTCCCTGTATGCCACTGATGCAATGACATTGCGTGCTAGCAGCTGAGGCATTGAAGCGATGCCCCGTGGTTGCAGGACTGACTCATGCTCGGTATCGCGACTAGTCTCTTCACGGATAGGTACCCATACTGACGTCGCCACGAAGACATGAGATCCGCACCTGATGAGGGAATAGTGATCGTGCACTAAACTTTGCAGCGCCGCGCGCACCGACGGGGCGCTATGCCTTTCGGGACCGCTGTGCAAGAATGCTGACACCGCGTGATAGTTCCTGCCTACTGCCACGCCGTTTGTGCGTTGCAGCGACAAGTCGTGACGGATCCATAGGCACGCGGAGTGTACGATATGCCGAATGTGACCCGAGTATGCGCAGTACAATTGAGAAGGTCGTCTGAGCTGGAAGACTGGGAATTTGCACTCTCCTCATGTGTCCTAGCTTCTTGGCCACTATCGGAAGTATTTACTGCCTTCGTTGCCTTGAACATTGCGGCTGTGGTATGACAGGTTTCAGACAACAAAACAATTGACCGTTGGAGAGGTGGGTGGTGGATGCCGAGGAGAGGATGGACGCGGTTGTGGCGGAAGTCGGCCACGCGTTTTGGGCGTGTTGGATGACATCAGCCTTCAATAGCCCGCCTGGTCCGCCCCCTGCGTCCCGTCCGTCCAGCGTCCCTCTCTCTTCTCCACACCCACCACCGACCACCCGTCCTCACCGCCGCCGCCGTCCTCGCCGACACCGACTCGAGGGAGTGCGTCAGCATTGTCTCGCTTAGATTGCAAGGTTTGATTGCGCCCTCGCTTGCGTGCCCGGCACAAGCGTTGAATTTTCTCTCCGCCCGATCGACCTCCGGGAACGGATAAGAGCAGCGCGACTGTCGTCTTCACTGCGCACACCTCGTTCACGACTTTATCTCTCTCCCTTCACGACCCCAACCGCGTCTGACGTCGAGCCCTCCGACGGCGGCGGCAACAATGAACATTGCCTCTGAGGCCCCGGCACTCTCGCCGCTGTTCCTCCTCCGCACAATATCTCCCACTCTCGTGCTGCTATCTGCACTCTCCATTGCCTTCACCCGTCCCTCGCCGCCACAGTCTCCGTCACCTATCACCCCTGTTGTCGTCGCCAGTCACATACCTCGTCGAGCGACCATCCTCTCCCTCCTCTCTCTCGCTGGTCTTACCTTCTTCCTCGATGGTCTCACGACCGTCATATACGCGGTTCTCCGCAAGGTGTGGCCGCATTACACAGGCCTCGAGATCAATGCCGTCATCGGTCTTGCGGCCTTCGCTGGTCTTGCAGCCATTGGTGCATGGAAGGATGTACAGGGTGTCGACGTCTGGTCGTTGCGCCGACTCCAGTTGAGCATCCTTGTGGCCTTTGCCTTGGATCTGGCTCAGGTTATCCTCTCGGGGGAGTCTCTTCATGGTGAGTCACATTGTTTAATGCTGCGGAGAAGCATTGCGCACCGTGCTCGGGCGGCTTGCGATATGTCGGGCGGTGGCCAGGCCCGTGCACCCGGGATAAACATCCGACTCGCAGACTGTGGCTTCCTGGGACGGCAATTTTGCAGGCGGCGTTCGCTGTCGGAATGGAAGGCGTCTCAGGCGGTCTGAAGCTCGCTGCTGACGCCCGGGTTTACGTCCTGGCACACAACCTGCTCTATATTTACTTTATCATTGCCATATCTAACCCGACTTTCCTTTGCAGCTCCGTTATCCATCGAGTCACTGCTGCATTTCGTCTTCCCGACTTTCCGAATCCTTGTTCTTGCCCCGCTCTTCCTCGCGTTGCTCTTCCCTCGCGTCGCCTTCGTCCCCGTGCAAAATGGCGACGAACCCAGTCGCAGCGAGACGAGCTTACTCCTTCCCGCGGAGGAGGGTGCTGCCCCGTCTACCGGCCTCTCGCCCGTATCCGCGGAGAGCAGCAAGTACGGTACTTTCCGCCCCTCGGCACGCTCAAGATTGCATGCTTCTCAGCCGACTACCCGGACACCGACACCTGCACCCTCATCCGTTGCCTCCCCGTCGAAGGGCAAGGATACCAAGGAGGAAGTCGCCCTCGACCCGTCATGGACTGAGATGCTCGCGCGGCTCAAACGCATTGCGCCCTATCTGTGGCCGTCGAAGAGCTTCTCCCTGCAAACCCTTGCTGTACGTATTGACCCGTCGTCGGGTGTGCTCTTGCTGATTGTTCCTACAGTTCCTGTGCATCTTAGTCGTCATCGTGGCCCGGTTCGTCAGCTTCCTCGTGCCGTACATGTTCGCAGAACTCGTCCACATGTTCGAGGAGGGTGTGTATACGCACAAGATTTGGGTGTATTTGTTCACGTACGTCGGCCTGCGCTTCCTCCAGGCCAGCGGTGGCCTGCCCGCGCTACGCGAGACGTTGTGGGCTCCGGTGATGCAGTACTCCGACCGCGGTGCGTTCCCTAAGCCCCTTGCACGTGCGCATAGTACTAATGGGCCGTATGTCATTCAGAGATGTCCCAGCTGTCCTTCGAGCATCTGCTCAACCTGTCGTTCGCGTTCCATCTTCGCCGCAAGACAGGTGAGATCCTGCGCATCCTCGACCGCGGTGCGGCTATCAACCGCGCGTTCGAGCTGCTGCTCTTCAACGTTATCCCTACATTCATTGATATCGCGGTGGCGCTTGTGTGGTTCTGCATTTATTTCGAGTGGACGCTTGCACTGGTTGTGTTCTGCGTCATGGCTGCATATGGTGTGTGGTATAAATTTGTGCTGACGGGGAAGGTCTGCTGACGCTTGCTGTAGTGTCCGCAAGTGTTATCCTGACGCGCTGGCGGACCAAGCTGCGGAGGCAGATGGTCGATCGCGACGTGGTGTGTGCACCGTTTGTCGTTTGTCGGTGAGGCTTGTGCTGAATCACTGTACACAGGTCACGCGTGGCATTCACACCGACTGCCTGCTGAACTATGAGACTGTAAAATACTTCTGTGGTGAACAGCACGAGGCGGAGCGATACCGTGAGGCTATTCAGGCCTACCAGTCATTGGAGTACAGGGTCATCAGTTCGTCAAACGTTTCTTGCGAAGTAGACATATGCTGACGGTGTCGATAATAGTGTCCTTGAACCTCCTCAACCTCGTACAGAACCTCATCATCGTGGGTAGTCATCATCAATCATCCTGCGCGATGGTGTTGACGATGCATATTTGTGCAGACTCTCGGCCTGCTCATTGGTTCAATGATCGTTGCGCTGCGGGTGACCCGAGGCCAGTCGGAGCCTTACCAATTTGTCTTCTTTATCACATACCTCGCACAGGTGAGTAGGAGAATTCTTTTCTTGTGAGCATAGCGGCTGATGGGACGACATAGCTGTACGGCCCGCTCAACATGCTGGGAACAATCTACCGGTCCATTAACCAAACATTAGTCGATACTGAGAAGCTGCTCAAACTGCTCAATGAGTCGACGGACGTGAACGACCAGCCGAATGCACCTGACCTGATCGTCGCTGATGGTGAAATCGAGTTCCGTAAGTCTGACTATACCTCATGACCTGATGAAATGGCACTCACTTGGAACAGAGAATGTCTGCTTCTCGTACGACGGCCGGAACCAGGCACTCAGCAACATCTCGTTCAAGGTTCCCAAGGGCTCATCCGTCGCACTCGTTGGGGAGTCCGGGGGTGGCAAGTCAACTGTGCTTCGGCTTCTCTACCGGTTCTACGACCTCCAGGAGGGCGACGGGCATATCCTCATTGACGGCCAGGACATTCGCGACGTAACGCAGACTAGCTTGCGCAAGGCGATTGGCGTCGTCCCGCAGGACAGCGTGCTATTTAACGCGAGCATCGCGTACAACATCGGCTATGGCAAGTTCGGCGCGACGCCGGAGGAGATCGAGGCCGCGGCGAAGGCTGCACAGATGCACGAGAGGATCATGAGCTTCCCGGATGGGTATGACACCAAGGTCGGCGAGCGCGGCGTCAGGCTGAGTGGAGGTGAGAAGCAGCGTGTGGCAATTGCGCGGACGCTGCTTAAGAACCCACCTATTCTCTTGCTGGACGAGGCTACCAGGTGAGCATGGATTCACTGCGTCGTACTTGGTATGTGGGAGGTGATCTCACGACGTTGGCATAGCGCTTTGGACACGGCCACGGAGAAGGACATCCAGAAGGCTCTGCAGCACCTCGCGGAGGGGCGTTCCTCCCTCGCGATCGCACACCGGCTCTCGGTACGTGGTGTGTGCGCTATTTATTCGAGTGTGCTGGCTGACGGCATTGCCCTCAATCTGCGCAGACGATTGCAACCGCTGATCTGTAAGTTCCGAACAGACCCTGTGTATCCCGAGATAGGGCGTTGACGGCTATTGTGTCTAGGATCCTTGTGCTGAAGGATGGACAGATTGTTGAGCAGGGAAGCCACAGCGAACTTCTCGCTCTGAACGGCGAATTTGCAAAGATGTGGGCCGCCCAGGTGCAGGGTGCCGAAGACGTGCCGCACAATGGTTCCCACCAAAAAGAAGCCGTGAGCGGGTACTCGGTCGAGGACCCTGCGACGAAGGAGGGCGCGGAGCCTATTGTTGCGCAGGTCGAGCACTTGGTGGACTCGCCCGCTGCTGTGGACGTCGAGCTAGTGCAAGACGAGGCCGAGGGTGGGCACGACGAGGCCGAGGATATCAAGGAAGACGCCGCGGAGGTTCCGTCGGGTGCTGTACCCGACGACGAGACTGGATCAGTGGTCCCCGCGCCGAGCGGCGCTGAGCATTCACAAGAGGCCACAACCGCTGTAGATGATCAAGCTCCTGTGGCCTTCCCTGTTGAGGCTGCGGAGGGAGTGCGTCCTTCAGGTGACAGTGCGGCGGCCGTGGCGTTCCCAGGTTCCGACACAGCGGCACCCGTCGCATTCGCATTCCCGGGTGGCGATGATGCCGCGTCGCAAAAGGCAGAGACCCTTCCAGAGGGTGCGCAGACGCCAGGCGTGACATTCCAGGACCCGCAGTCGCCGCCCCGCGTAGGTGCCACGAGCCCGGATCCCGACGGGAAGCGCAGACGGACGCTGTCGACACAGGGTATCCAGCGGTTCGCGCGGCGGTTGTCTACCTCGAAGCGGCCGGACTCGGTGTTGTCGAGCGTACCCAGGGCGAGCGGATTCATCGCAGCGCTGCGGCGCGAGGGCACGAGCACGTCGAGGGACGACAACAGCTCGAAGGACGCGGGGGACAGCCCGAACGCGAGCGTGTCGAGCGAGATCGGCCAGGCGAAGAAGCTGAGCAAGAAGAAGGAGAAGAAAGATAAGAGAAAGAGCACGCCTGGAGGGATCTGAGTTTCGCTCACCCTCTCTCTTCCCCCTCATGCATACATGATCTTTCACGACCTCTCATGATACTGTAGTAATGAACGGTCCCCCTACCATTTGTTTTCATTATCCCACCATCGCGTCTGCGCCACATTTGTTTCGTCTCCATCTATCGCGCTATTTCATGTGTGGATTTTGTGTTTACCATCATCAGCTGATACTGGGATGATTGAGCTTGTCTGTGTGTGGGATGGGCGGGCCGCCAAGGGGTCCAGAGTCACGAGAAAGTTTGGGTTTGGCACCGGAGTTTGAAACGAGTAAGAGTTATATAACGCGGCGTCCCCCCTCCTATTTCCCCAAACCCAGCTCTCCCCGAACTTGCGTCTCTGTCTGCTGTCCGTGTCCGGGTTTCCGTGTCGTTCAAGGTTTCAACGGGTCCTCTCTGTAGCATAACAGAATCGCATCATGTCTGCAAAAGTTTACGTTGGGTCAGTTGTGTTGTGCTATGTGCTTCGTGCGCCGTGCTCCTCCCGGAGGAGTGCGCGACTGATGCGTTGTTTCTGTGTTATTGTAGCAATTTGAGCTGGAATACCACCGATGATTCGCTTCGTCAAGTCAGTGTGCTCCCGTGTTCGCGCGGCGTCCTCGTGGCGTCGTGCTCTGTTTGTGGACGGTGTCTGATATCCTCGTGTCGCGATCCCTTTAGGCCTTCTCCCAGTATGGAAACATCCTTGATGTACGCGCTCTTCTTCCTGCCGATTCAGATCTGTGCATCCGCGCACGCGATGGCCAATCGGTACATGTTGTCACGTTGCTGACTCGTCCTCAGTCCATCGTGATGCGCGACCGCGACACTGGTCGCTCTCGCGGCTTCGGCTTCGTCACCTACTCGTCTGGTCCTGAGGCCCAGTTGGCTATCACCAACCTCAACGAGCAGGAGCTCGACGGACGTCGCATCAAGGTCAACCTGGCCAACGCTCGCGGCGCTGGTGGCGGAGGTGGCGGAGGTTCGAACCCCTTTTCACTCTGAGATTTTGGTAGTGACCGTCAATCTTTCGTCAGGCTATGGTGGAGGCAATGGCGGTGGAGGTTACGGTGGCGGAGGCTACAGTAAGTCGTCGGTCGCTTGATTATCACCGGTGCTCATGTATACGATATTTACAGGCGGAGGTGGTGGTTACCAAGGTGGTGGAGGCGGCTATGGCCAGGGTGGGTACAGCCAGGGTTCATACGGTGGCTACGAGCAAGGTCGCGGCGCCCGTGGTCGTGGGTCAGAGTTGAACATTGCTGACTTGTCTGTTATATAGGTGGTGGCTACGGTGGCCAACAGGGCGGTGGTTACAGCGGTGGAGGCGGCTACGGCGGAGGTTACGGCGCCCAGCCGCAGTACTAGGTGCCTCGCACTTGGTGAGTATCCTTCCTTGTCTTGTGTCCGAGACTCAGTGTAAAACTGACCATGCCTGTCAGCTTGTGACCTTGTATCAGTTATGCGTCTCACGTCTTGTATCCATCGTCGGTGACCCTCTGTTTCTTGCACGGCGTGTATCATCAATACTGTTTCCCCTCGACATCCACCTCGCTCCTCCCCTCCCCACCGTATGGTAGCACTTCGTTTCGGCTCGTCTCGCTCTTGACTCACGGTCTCGGTCCACAGAATCTGGCTCTGTACTTGTACGGATATATTGCATGGTGCCCTGTCGCTGTACGCATTGCCACGATTCCTCGTCGCTCCCCGTTCATGCTGACTGTCAATACAAGTTGCGAAGACACTACAAGAAGATGGTATGTAGATACAAGAGCTGATGAGATCGGGAACAAAGCGGAATGAGTGACACAGCAGCGATGCAAGACGGCAGACAACTAGCACAAGAAAGGGGATGCAGCACACTGTACTTCAATGTGCGAGGGTTCGCCGCCGGCGGGGCGCAGCGCTGCGGACGGGGGAGGACGGATAGGCAAACAGGTTCAAATCATCGGACGAAAGGTCCTCGGGGCTAGGTAGCATGCTCTCGAACTCGTCTTCGCTGCGTTCGCTGCGTTCGCAGGGCGAAGCGGGGCGCGGCGGTTGCCTCGGTATGGCTTTCCGGAGGGATCCTCGAGCTTTTGGGGTCGACGCGGGGACGCGTATGACCAGCACCTTTTCTGCGCTCGAGGCTGATTTTCTTCGGGGTGCGCTCACGCAGGGCCGCATATCACGCGACGCGCCCTTTCGTGACTTCATAAGCTCTTCCTCTTCAAAGCTACGCACCACGTCGAGCTCGCAATCACTGGGCGGGGCGCGCCGCCGTTTCTTGCTCTGGCTCAGTCCAGGGAAGTCCTCAAACTCCGAGCTCGCCAACGTCTCTTCATCGTCGTCCCAACATGGGCTAGCGACAAGCGTCGGCGTCGTCTGCCTCGACCTCGCTGTCTGCGAGGACGCACCCGAGGACGTCCCCGTCGCCGCCATCGAATGCCTCTGCACCGACGTCTTCTTCGCCTGTGCACGCGTCCGCCGCGGTGCGTTCAGCTCCATGGCAGGGAGGCGCCGCACCCCGCGCTCGAGCCTCCTCCTCTTCAGCGCGGGCTCCGCAACGGGGCTCTTCTGTACCCACGAGCCAACCATCTCTTCCCAGACCCACTCGCCCGTGAGCGGCACGGATGCCACGGCATTCGCGCCTGCGGCCCGCGGCGCACCTGCATCGAAGCACCTCGCCTCCGCGCGCTCGACGCGCCCCACAAGCTCCTCGCGGAGCGCATGCAGGTCGTCCCCCTCCGCGACGCGCCCGGTCGCGCCGCCCGTGAGGAGCACGTCCTCGACCTTGCGCAGCGCGTTGCCCCAGAGGCTCGCCTCGAGCAGGAACAAGTCGTGCGCACGGAGCTCGCGCGCGTACCGCCGGAGGACCCGCACCGCTTCGGCCGGCGTGAGGCGGGGCGCGGGCTGCGGCGTGCCCTCTTCGGAGGGCGCGCGCGCGCGGGGGAGGGAAAAGTCGAAAGGGCTCCCTAAGTCGGGCGCCGGCGGGATGGTGAAGAGCAGGCCGACGAGCGCGCTGAAGGACTCGGTGTTGGGCGCACAGACGGTGAGGGAGGATGCGAGGGCTGCTTGGTCGCCCGGGGGCAGAGCGGGGAATGCAGAGCTGGCGAGGCAGTAGGTCGAGAGGCAGAGAAGGGTGTCCATGGCGCGGGGCCGTTTGGGCGATGCTGGTTCAGGAGTGCGGTGAAAGCCGGTCGTGAAGACGTGCAGCAAGAATTCCATCACTGTTTGGAGGTCCTGTGTGTAGGTGCCATCATTCTCCGCTGCCCGGAGACGATCTAGTGCAGACTTGAGCCATTTCGCGAGTCGAGGTCGGAGCCTATCTTCATCTGGCTCGGACTTTCTTTTCAGGCGGCGGTAGCCCTCTGTCTCAATGATGTCATCCACAAGACCCGTGCACAGCTGAAGGAAGGCTGGAAAGTCCTGTGCGAGAAGCTCCCTTGCCAGTCGAGCGACGGGCTTCGACGTCCATGCGTCCGTACGCCCAACATGGGCCTGCAAGAGCGCGCCAACGAGCAAGGCGGTGAATGTGGACGTCTCGAGCCGATGGTAGTTCGCACTAGCACGAAGGTCTCTGGAGCAGCATGTTGCACGGAGCGTGGTGAGGTAGTTGCTGTGAGCGGGATGGAGGAGCGGGCACGTGGCGCTGCTCCTGAGGGATGAGCGGATGGATTCGAGGAATATGGTGTGAAGCACTAGGTGCGACTCGGTCGTCAAAGTATGAGCCAGGCATACCTCCAAGAGGGCGGTGAGGAGAGTCGGGTGGGGCGGGCATGTCTCAAGAACAAAGGTGATAGCGTGTGATATGACGGTGTGGCTAAGAAGCATCAGCGACGCGCCGTCGAGATGGACGGAGGCGGGCGTACCTTCTGTGGTGAAGAGGAACAGTCTCGTAGAGCTCCTCCTGGATTTCGGTAGCATTGTTCGCAGACGGCTCTTCGAGTTCGTCTCCAAGCTCCGCCTGACGAGCGACAATCTCTTGTTGTATGTTTGCGCCGACCACGGCGGCACAGAGTGCGGTGAGGGATCTCAGGGTAGGCGCGTCGAGGCGCGTATCTGCGCCCAAGACAGCGTGTACGAGGCTGCGGAATGCGTCGCGAACCTCGTAGATCTTCCGGGAGAGCTGGACGTTGTCGAGGCTGGTGCGGTCAAGATGTATGCGCGAGCCCAGGGTCTCGGGCGGTTGGAGGATGGCGAGTGGGGGCGCGTCGTGGTCGGCAGATGCGGTTCGCGAGGGGGGGCGTGCATTGCGAGAGTAGGTTACAGAGACGTGGGGTCTTGTGTGCGAGCGGGGGGGCGTGAACTCTGCAAGGGCGGTGCATTTGGCGCGGAGAGGTCTGAAGAGGCGATTGATACGCGTCGTGGTGAGATGCGCGCCAGAGCTGGTAGTCATGTCTATAGTGGTCCAAGATAATAGGGCAGTAAATGAGCAGAGGAGGAGGAGGAGGGGGAGGAGGAGGAGGAAGGGGTTGCGCACGCTCGAGATGCGGCGGGAGGACACAGCGGCCACGGCGCCTGTAGCCCTTCGTCTGGTTCGATCCTAGATCCCGTGATCGCGTCTCTATCGCCCGTCTCTCCGCTTTCTGACTGCAAATTTCGCGCACCACACACAGTTATACGGGAACATACCGGGTTTGAGGAATTGTGATACTTGGGCTAATGATGAGTAGTGAAGTTGACACACTCACTTACTAGCGGTGACATAGCGTATAGACGAGGTTGCCTATGTGATTGACGCCATTCGGGCATGGGAACAGAATCCGTCCGTGTGCTGGGATCGTCCGAGCCTCAAACAAGTCGAGGATACGCTCGCTGTAAGTTTTTGCGTACGTAGTGTACCTTGAATGCTGATCGCCGTTTCTTGGTGCCTGACGGCAGCGTAACTTGCGGTGCGTAGCCTTCGCCGAATGAGCTGAGCTCACAGTGCTGGCTACTACTGACAGCGAGGGTTGCCAATCTGATCCGGAGTGGACGAAGGCCTATAAGTACATCGGTTCGTACGAGGGATCTTCCACATTGCTTCTTTCATAGGCATACGGGGAGCCGGCGAGCAACTAGCACGGATGCATGAGTGGCGTGCACAACCATGGCGCGCAATCTACTTCGCGTACCAGGGCCTACTTACTGCGTTCCTCCGCGTACCATGGCTTATCATAACGAACCTCCCGCCCTCGCAGAGACCGCACCCCAGCTGGTCACTCTACAAATGCGTACTCATTCCCATTCTGAGGCTATGGTCCGAGTTCGGACCCATCGCAGAAAAGTACGTACTCGCACAATACCAAGGAATATATGCTTACAAACACACCTCACACAGAACTGGCAACATTATCGACTGCCCACCCCACCACACCATCAGCGCAGGCCCTGGCTTTGCATCCCTCTGGCTCGAGCCCTCCCCCACCTTCTTCCTTGGCCGTGTCGCACAGTGGGCGATGGCAGCGGACGTCCGGCCCGTACGCATCCCGGGCTACTGGCAGGCGGCCGCCGAAGACGTCGACGTGCACGCGCCGCCTGCGCCCGGCGAGCGCGTCGTCCTGTTCTTCCACGGCGGCGGCTTCCTCGGGTCTTCTGCGCACCCGAACTATCTCATGGGCAAGCACTCGCGTGGGCTGCTCGCGCATGTCTCCAGCGTGCGGCGTGCGCTCGCAGTGGAGTACCGCCTGACGGACATCTCGCCTGGATCGGTGCCGGAGGCGGAGAGAAACCCGTTCCCCGCGGGGCTGCTCGATGCGTTCGCGGGGCTGGACTATCTTCTCAATGTCGTCGGCTTCGCAGTGAAGGACGTCATCGTCGTTGGAGACAGCGCCGGCGCGAACCTCGGCCTTGCCCTCGCGCGGCACCTCGTGGAGAACGTCGAGGAGCTGCATACCCGCCTGCCTGAGAAGTTTCCTAGCCCCTCGGAGGTGCCGCGGTACCACCTGGTGCTGCTGAGCGCGTGGGCGGATATGGGGGCGTCCCACGCGGGACCGGGCACATCGGTGGAGAGGAACATTGATGATTACCTCGTGGATGTATTCCAAGGCCCGTTGGGGGCGGCGGCCAGACTGTATCCCGGGCGACTCGGGGCGGAGGCGGCCACGAGAAACGAGTACATATCGCCTGCATCGAAGGAGGTCGAGGCCGGCTTCAAGGGGTTCCCGCGGACGTTCATCGAGGTCGGGGATCTTGACCGGTTCTATGATATGGTTGCCACTCTGCGGCAGAGGATGGTGCGCGACATCGGAGAGGGACGGGATGGCGTGAAGTACTTCGAGGCGAAGGGGGCCGTACACGACCATTTGTTGTTCCCCCTTGACGAGCCGCAGGACAAGGCAGTACTGGAGGCAATTGGGGATTGGGTTGCAGAGTGCGACAAGCCTTGAAGACATAGCCGAACACACCTTGAGGTGCAACATTTCCTGTGCCACACGCAATGTTCAGTCAGTCACGCGAGGCAGGAGACAAACGGAGGGGACACATACCGTATTCATGTTCATATCGTTCATACTGTTCATGCTGTTCGTTTCGTTCAGACCACTCATACCGTTCATGTCCATGAGGCTGAGCTCCATGTCCATGGTCGACGGACTGGCTGAGTTTGTGTTGTCCATGGACATATTCCCGTCTGCGCATTGGGCACGAAAGGAATAATTCTTCGCAGGGAACAAGAAAATTGGCAGGGTCTCCATCGGCTCGGACGACGAGACAGACGACGCATCGTCGTCGTCCATCGGATCATCGATGGTCTCGGATGTCGACGCGGACGGGGGCGATATGTCCTCAGGCGCGAGTGGCATCGGTGCTGATTGCGGAGAAAGCGGGGGTGGAGAAGACTTCTGCTGCTGCTGCTGCTGCTGCTGCTGCTGCTGCTGGACCTTCGCAGGTAGAGACGGAGGCGACAAGCGAGGGGCGTGGTCCGACTGCTGCTTCGGGTGGGGAGGCTCGACACGCGGAAGGACCAGCGTGGTCGGCTGCTGCGTCTGGCGTGAGGACTCAGGGCGAGGCAATATCGATGCATTCGTGTGCTGCTTCGGGCGGGAGGATTCGGCGCGCGGCGGGTTCAGCACCTCCTGCCCGGGGAACCGGGCGGGCCTGAGCTCGGGGGTCTTCCATGCGGGGTCGGGCCTGAACTCGGGTGAGGGCTTCTTCGCAGGCAGACTGCCGTTCAGAGAGAGTGGCGAGGGCGTGTACATCGGCGACGATACGCTCGGGAGCGACAATACGGTTGAGAGCGATGGTATGGACGAGGAGCGCGCGAGAGCAGAGAGCGGCGGTGTGGCAGCGGGCGACACCACGGCAGATGAAGATGCTACGGCGGACGACGACGCGGCGGCAGAGGGAGACCGTACGGCTGGGAATGACGCGGTGGTCAAGAGCGATGGTGTGGCAGAGAGCGATGGTGTGGCAGAAAGCGACGGTGCGGTAGAGAGCGACGGTGCGGGGAACTCATGCTGAAAGAACCGATGATTGGTGGGCAAGTAGGTCGGGACGATTGAACGCGGCGGATACGAGACACTCGGAAAGTAACGTTCGGGTACGTGGTTCGCCCGGGCTCTCCTCTGCTCCTCCTTGAGCCGCGCCTTTTCAGCTCTCTCCTCCTCCCGGAGCCGCACTTTATCTTCTTTCTTCATGGGCTGGAATTTGTAGTGGGGGTACTGTATCTGGTGCTCCTGTTTCTTGATGTCGGCGATGCGCTCGTACTCGCGCTTTACGTCTGGGTCCTCGGCCCTCCACATCTCCGAGACTTCTTTGGAGATGTCGGCCTGAACACGTTTGGGGGCGTCAGGGTTACGCCGCCCCGCGAGCTCGCGCAGCTTGTCGCTGCGGTAGAGGATCCACGCATTGGGGGGGCGCGGGGGCTTTGGCACAGCTGCGGTCTTGCGCTCCGGGCCACTCATTGCGTTGATCTGGTCTCTTGAGCGGGTATAGGAACGTGGGTGGTGTGAGACCACGAAGTGCGGCGTGCGCCTGGGGGCAGGGGGAAGGTGGGCGGAGAAGGTGGGGAAGACAGGGGACGGGAAGGCTCTGCACTGAGTAGACAACACACTGGGGCTTTGGATGCTGCTGGAATGGCCAAGTCAGCACGGACGATTACCGACTAGACGTTGCATACCTCACAGTCAAGACGCGCCGATGTAATCGCTGTCCAGGAGCGTTTTGTGCAGCGCTGGCCTGTTGTTGTTGATGCGGTGCTGGTCAGAGAGTGGTGCAGCGTTGGGAGTGATGGGCGGAGAGAGAAAGATCACAAACAGCCGAGTCGTTTGTGTGCCTCCAATGTACAACGCTTGATGTTTTTCGAGGAAATTCATCATAATGTTGCGTTTTTCGCTGTCAAGTCCCGGGGAGGCCCGAAACAAGCAGGCTTCGTATGTAGGCCGCGACATACGCTCCCCAGACACCGGGGGGCGGCACACGCACTTCGACCTCTGAACATGCTGAGAACAATGCTGCTGGCGGCCTGCGCAAAACTCGGACACTGCAGAGTTTGCATTTCAAGAACATAATACGAGCATGTTGGATTGTTACCTATAAAAGGCAATCTTCATCAAACACTAAGCGCGAAAATACTTAAATAAAAGGCTCGAAACATCGAACAAAGGGGCCATGCTTTATTGAAGACCGAAATGCGTGGGCTGCCCATGAAATAGCGCATACAGCTGGACTAACCGAAGCAACTGATACCTAAGTATCGTCGAAGAATTACAGAGCTCGTACTTGTACACATCTGGTAGTATGTAGGCTAACATCGATCCCATGAGTAGAAACACCATCCAGATTCCGTGTACACCAAAATAACAACCATATCCAGAATCTAAACGCACCCGCCTGCGGCGCGCGCTAACCTACTCACAGCACGAACATGACCAACGCAACCGTCCCCGCGACGGCGGCGCCCCATCGCGCCCCAACGCTCCTCGGCATTGCCGAGTTGACGCCCGGTGAGCCCTGCGCGGCCCAGTCCTGGTATGCAGCATACAGCGCGACGACGAATGCCTGGCCCTCCGGCGACGACCCGCCCTGTGCAGCCCAGTTATACGGGTCCACGACAGGCGTAAGCCACATCTCGGGCGAGAAGTGGGACAGAGCCGAGCCGACGCCCGCACTGGGCGTCGATACGCTGTAGCTTGACACCCCACTTGGCGCAGTCGTGGTCGACGTGCTAGACAAGTACGTGTATGGCCAGTTGGGCCAGCCGGTCCCTGTAGCTGAAGGAGAGGAGGAAGATGATGAACGTGTCTCAGTGAAACTCGTCGCGGGCCCAACTCCGTCGCCGGTTCCCCAAGAGCTGAACGGCGGGAAGCTGGTGCTGCCGTCCTTTGCGGTCGCGCTGAGCGCCTTGCGTGCGCGCTCTGCGTTGGGCACGTGCGTGTGCACGTTCTGCAGGAGCGCGAGGCGGTAGACTGTGCTCGCGAGGAGGGCGGTGCTCGATGCCTCTAGAAAGGACGCCCCCGTGTCCGTTGATTCGGTCTCGTTCGCGTAGTTGTGGAAGAGTGCGCTCGTCTTGTCCTGCAGCTTGTACATCCCGTCGTGTATCTCCACAATCCAACTCGTGAGATTGCTCATCTCCGACTGCATCTGGCTCGCGTATACGGAGTGTTGGATTGTCGCAAGCACGCGCGTCATCCCGGCGGCTGCCCACGCGTTGCCTAATCGTGATGATAATGATGGTGAGCACGGTCCAGCACAGGTATATCGAGTAGAACGAGTAACTCACCAGTGGACCAAAATCCCGGGTCGACATTCCCGGTACCCAAGAGAATATGTCTCCAGAGGGACTCATTCGTGTCAAACAACTGACTACGATAAAGTTTGATCTACGGCAACATATGTGTCAACTGGCTGTCGTTATCTCGGTGCAATGTATTGTCCACACCTGCTGGTAAGCCTCCTGAACGAGGGTCTCATTGCCCGTAAGTACACCGTAGTAGGCGAGGAAGGGAGGTACCATATATACGGAGTCGGCCCTGCGTATGCACATTCGTCAGAACGACGAATATTGACAAAGTGAGAAGACGAACAGACTCTGATCACTCACCAAAGCTGGACCTGTTCAAGACGGTGGCTGATGGCACCATCTTGTGCACGGGGAACGTCATTGATGAGATACTCGACTTGTTCTCGAGCCGCACGATCATAGGATACACCTCGGCCTAAAGATACACCTCGGGGCGTGCTCGCGTTCAGCGCGACATCGAGTGGTGGCTGAGGGGCGCCAGTCCAGTTTGCAACAAGAATGGCGACGCCCATAGATGCGGCGTCCCCGGCCGCACCACCCTCGACATACCAGATGGGCTGGGCACCGGTGGAGTTGGAGCGGTTCGCGGCAGCGTTGTAAGCGATCTGGAGCACCGGCCGGAGGGCGGTGTAGTTATACGGAGCGCTGGTCGATTGGCCTGCGGGTGGCGGGAGAGAGGCGGCATAGAAGACGGAGTAGACCGGTGCGTCAGACTCAATCAAGGCTTCTGCCTCTGTGCCGATCTCCCAGCTGCGCGTAGATCGTCAGGGTCAAGGGGTGGTGGTGACTAGAAGCGGTACGCACGTTTGTTGTGCTGAGAGCCAAAGGTTGTCCTTGACAGCCTGGATCTGGGTAGAAGAGAGATTCTGCGCGGCGGCGCGACAAAGGAAGGACGACGCGACGAGGGCGAGGAGAGGGAGCGGAAGAGCCGCGCGCATCATCGTGGAGAAGAGGGCGCGGCGAGAGGGAGAGGGGAGGGGAGATTATAAGTTGGGTAACATGCGCAGCAAGTTGGAGGACGACAGACTCTATTCCAGAACACATGCAGGCGCCCGATACCATCTCCTGCGCTACTGTTGATCGTCGTCCAGATCTACTTGCTCGATTCGTCCGCCCACCACCGACTCCTCCTGATATGAGACACGGCTTTTCAGGCGGTGACCCTACAGCGGCAGGCCGATAGCTCTCGCATTGTCGCAGCCGCAATGTATAACCGCACCTTCGAGCCTCTCGCGGCCTCATCATGCCCGTGCTTAGTACGACATGTCGGCCTGTTGAACCCCGCATCTGTCAGATGAATGCTACAGGGAAAGCCGCCGAGCTAGCCAGATAAAACGTTACAGATGGGCCCTGGACACCACGAGCTCAAGACTCCGTAGGATCATCCTGTCATCCACGCAAACCATATGTCGTGCAACCTAGGGCTTTCAACGTCTATGGCCGGGAAGCGCATGGCTTGCCATTGAGTTACAGTCCACCCGCCCTCACCGGGCTTTGAAAGAAGGCTACATTCATTAGCCATAGACGACGCTGGGCGCTGCGCGTAGTGTTTCTCCCATTGAGTCTTGACAACACAAAACATGGTTCCCGCGACGGGGGTGTATGGCCATCGCCCCTTCGCGCAAGGGTCGGATCGGGAGTACATAGTATGTATAGCCCCTGCCAGCAAAGGTAGGCATCATAGTGCGTGGAAGTGGAACCTGGCGGGCTCGCTATCAGCAGATAGCCTTTTCTGCAGACCTATGATTTTACTAACTATCAGCTGTATTCTATAACTATCACTAGATTGCTATATGTGGTATTACGTGGATATATAACTAGGGTAATTATTCTATACACGTTCCTCATCGGGAACAATAATAGAATGCATGGACTTGACGGGACGCCTCCCTGACATCCTTGTTTCCCGCCACGACCACCTTTCCCCCATCCTACTCTTACTCACACAACGACACAATACTACCCGCTAGCTAGAGTAGAGGGTAAGCAGCACGCGCATAGGGTGGCCACCATCCGTCTACATCTTGGTCATGGACGCGCACACGAACGGCCACGCGCCTACCCTTCCTATTGGACCTGGACCTGCAACAACAAATGGACACTACGACCACGAACCAACAGTGGAAGAGCTTGAGCGGGAGCTTCCTGTAGTATACGATGGCCAGGTCCCCCTCGGAGAGCTTGTCTCTCGCACAGTGCAGGCGATCTATGCCGAGTTATCTGAGCTCGCTGAGACGTGAGTGGTATCTAGCTCTCACCCATGGGCGGGCCTCTGAGTGTGCGCAGCCTGCCCAACATGTCTGACGCGGCGCGGAAGCGGACGCTGGCAGACTGGGTCGTCAAGACAAAGAAGCAGGTCGTCAAGTTGTATGCGATTGTGAAGTGGTCGCGGGATGCAGGGGTCGTGCAGAAAGCCATGGTATCTACTCTCGCGCGCGACGACGTCCTGCCTCAACAGCATGACTCTAATGTGACGCGCTTTGCAGAATGTAACCGCGTTCTTGATGGACCAGAACCGCCAGTTCGAGGAGGCGATCCACGGGCTTAAGTACGCGAAGGAGAGCTTGGATCCCGCGCGGTGCGTATGTGTGAACTGAGGATTACAATGGGAGGCCTCAACTCCGGAATCACTAGACTACGCAATCACGACTTGTTGACCTCTCTCGACGTTCTGACGACAGGGTCGTACAGACGACTGCCTTCCGCCATTCAGGTCAAGTTGTGTCATCACTGGCATCTCCTCCATGCTCATATCTCTGACTGTAGAAGGCCGTTATTCCTCCGACACCCTTGTCCGACGAAGAGGTGTCTAAAACCCTCGCTGACGTCGAGAACGTCATTCGCTTCCGCCTAAAGATGTTCGAGCTCGTCCCCATCGAGATGTCCCGATATCGAATAGGTACAGTGCTATTACTTCCATGTGTGTGTTCTTCACCCACTGATCTGGTGCGTCGACAGCCGACGGCCGAGTATACTTCACGGTCCCCAGGCTATTCGAGGTCTCACTATGTGTGCGCGGCGCGGAGAAGGATGCCGGCTGGTTCTTCGTGAATGTCGAGTTCCTGCTGAATGTCGGCGGGGACCCGACGAGTGTACAAGGCGATTCTCGTTTCTGTCAGCCGCGCATGTCATTGCTGACGACGTTGCAGAATTCCCGCGCAAGCCAATCGGATGGCTGAAGCGCAATATCACAGATGAGGCGGATGCGCGATTAGCGTTCTACCTCCCGCTTCCCGCAGATCAGCCCCTTCCCCCGGAACTTCCCGAGGCACCCCCACGGCCGCAACTACCAGAAGGCGTAGTGGATGCGCCACTAGTGCGCGTGTTTAATTTCTTACGTGCGTGATCTTCGCGCGGTGTTCGGAACACGATATTCACGTACCACAGAGATGATGTCCATGTCGTACATGCTTGAGATCCTCTGTTACCAAGTGAGTTGTATTGGTATAGTGGGAGCCACTGTATTGAGAGACGTATTGCTAGGCAGACAGGTTGCGTGCTCTGGGTTGGGGGGAGTACTTGAGAATTCAAATGTCGAGGGACCGTAAAACACTGACATTGTCATACTGGGTGTATGTCGTCAAACCTCCCGTTGTGTAACATGGCTGACCTCTTGATTTAGACGGCAACCACCAAAAGAACCGGCCCTCAAACGGCTAAACCTACCATTGCTTGGAGGAAAGTTGATCGTATCTATTGCGCGCGCACCAACATCCACAACGAACAAAGCGAACCGGCCACCAAAAGCCCGTGTCCTCGCAGAGCTGCAGGAGAAGGCGAAACTGCGTGGCAACCGGCCATCGGACGAGGTCGAGCCGCACGAACTGCAGGTGAAATGGGAGCCTGAGCGCAATGCCCTAGGCATTCCCATCCCACCAGATGACTGCATTCTAGGGAAGAACGACCTGTCGATTGTGCGTACCTTGGCTTTGGTACGTGATCGTCCGAGCTGATGGGAAGCACGCATAGGACTCGGATAACCTCGACGTTGAGGCGCTCTTGCGCAAGGTCGCGACGAAGCATGTCGGCGCGATACTCCGCGTTGTGCAGCATCGGCTCCAAAACCATCCCGCGACGCGGAGCACATTCGGCCCGCCCGGTGAAGTCATGTTGGCCGAAGATGGTGAGAGTGATTGTCTCGCGTTGCGTTGGTTCAGAGGAGGCTGACAGCCGAGCCGAGCAGAGGGTGTGCAGATTCTCCAAGCCCGTCTATGCGCGGACGAGGTCGTTGTGATGACGGTCGATACCCGGACTGGGCGGCTCAGCCTTCGGGATACGGGCGACCTCGCTGCTGCCAACCGAGGGCGCCGGTTTACGGTCATAACGGATCGGCTGAACGATAATCCGACGATTTTGAATGAGGCGCTATCCAGGCTGAAGTTAGGTGTATGTGCCAGTCTCTTTGAGGATGTGAGCGGAAGTTTGATGCATAAGCTGTGTGCAGACTATCCTCGATCTTGCTGAGCAGAAGGCAAATTATCTCGGCCTGCAAAGCTATCGTGTCCGGAACTTTGCTCCACAAGGTTTGCCACTTGCCCGCGATTCGTGCATTATTGACGCTGATGCCGTGCACAGAGGTCCAGAAACTCGGTCCGACTGCGCGAGGCATGCTCTACATCGAGTTGGCCAAGTTCCCGGACCACTTCCTCGTGCTCGTCGTGACTGACGAGGACTGGGGCTTTGCACTTATATCCGTCGAGATGATGCAGAATACTCCGTGTCATGACCTCGTCATGAAGGATATCGGGTGGCTTGACGTGAGACGGATACATGGCGAGGAAATCACCGTATCTCAGCGGTCAACGGCGCACGCTGGTGATCCGGCAGTCGGTCAAAAGCGGAAGCATGAGGTGGTTGAGCGTCCCGTGGAGCCACCTGCAACGGATAACCTCAATTACACCCCTCGGTGCGAATTTACATTCGCTGATATTGTATGTGCCGGTCTGACGCTGCGTAGATATAATTTGGAGACGCAAGTGCTCCGGGAAGTGTATGCGTACTGCTGGTAAGGAGTGCAACAGCAGATCACACGTAACGTCGTGCTGACCTATCGCTCGTAGCGCTCGTGTTGCGTTCTACAAGATTGAACAGCAGTTCAAGACGCGCAATATTCCGTACACCACCGTCGCATGCACAAACATCGCGCAGACGCCGGAGCTCGCCCATCTGCAGTCCAGCCTCTCGCGTTCAGTCCCGCTGCTCTGTGTCCAGTCTTCGGATATCCTGTCGGGTGCGCCCGCCGCGGAGGCGGCGATGCCTAATATCCGCGTTATACCACTCAACTGGTGGAATGACGAAAAGCAGGCGCAGGTTTGTCCTTTCCTGTTGGCATATTGGGTTTCGTTCTGACGGTGCTCAGGTGGTCACGTGTGTCAAGCTCAAGTACGTGCAACAGCCTGTCGGCAAGCGTGCGGGCAGCAATGTCATCCGACCCTCCAAGCGGATCATATACGACACCACAGAGGCGATTGTGTCCTTCCTTTCCGAGGACGTCGACAAGTGTGTTGACGAGTTTCTCGAGGAATGGGCACGTGTCTCGAAGATTGTCGTGATCGCCCGCGAAGGTATTATGCTGTTCCAGACACCATGTGTAGATGTAACTCACACTTTCGGCTCATAGTCGCACAGATGGCTACAGAGAAGCTATGGACGGACGTCCGGCTACTATCGTTCGACCTGCAGACCGTCGAGTTCGCATACGCTGGTGACTACACCGTTTCTATCACATGCACCGACCAGCTTTCTGCCACTGGCGGCTCGTACGACCTTCTATTCTCCCGCATCGGTGCGGGCGATACTAGGATGGGCGACATGGATGTGGACGAGCGGTGCAACCCACACGAAGACCTAGAGCCGTTCCTGCGGAACGTCCTGCGGCACGGGCGCCTTGCTCCATCTCTGCAGCGGCTCGTAAGATTGTTGAGAGATTCGTTGTCCGTCGTCGTGCAGCTCGAGGAGATCAGGCAGGCGGTTTTGAATGCGTCTGAGAACGTCGATGTATTCCCGAAGGCGGCTGGGTGGTTCCGGATTTTGTATGGCGACTTCAGGTGGGCATCTACGCTCGCATTGTGCATACCTTGAGCTGACATTCCTTCTTGAAAGACATGCGCTCGACTTTAGGATAATGACGGGTGCACGAGTCGTCATCCTTGACGCGTCGCATTCCCTCTTCTCAGAACCATCGCCCCCGTCATCAAGCTCGAAACCGCTCTCGGCCCAGGGTCTGGGTCATGCGCGGAAACCGTCCAGCACCACAACACCAGCCGTATCGCCTGCGTCGTTGGATGTCCATCTACTACTACAGGCTATCCCCGACTTCCAGCGAATTGTCGGGGAGGTCATCAAGAACGCGGCGTCCAGAGGGTGTACTGCTCACGTCGTTTCGATCGATACCGGGATCGCCTGCGACGCGGCCGCTGTCAGTTTCGTGGCACGGACGTTGCACGAGCGCGTCTTGCAGCGGCTCAAGCGAGGGTAGCTCCACTTGGTTTGTCGTCCTCTTATGGTGTAGCGGATATTTGTGTGAGTGGCCCGCGTTGATGTTGGTGGGGATGCGTTCTGAATGGGATGTGATGCAGTGTAGCATTAGCGTAGCCCTTTGGATGAGTGGCACTCTTGAACCGAGCGCCCTTGTAGCTTTCTGCTGTCATAGCCTGTTCTTAGTATGAGCGCGGTCTCCCATGTCGATTCGAGGAATGGATTTCAGATGCGCGTTGCAGGACATTGCGGTGCATGGAAGTGTTGTTCAGATCGCTTAGGCCCGTCTAGGACGATGAGGACACTTGTACACTGCACTGTGCCTCTTCGAGATTCAGGATCGCAGGCCTTGCCCCTTGGACGCGGTATTCGAGGCGCGGCCAGTGATGAATGATCCGTACGCGGCTTCTACGATGCACAGCATGGATGCGGCCCAAGCTTAGCGTATGACTCGGAGTCATCGCGAGGTCACGATGACTTTCGACTGTAGCTATGGTATGCTTCTGAGCACAGACCTGTGTATCTCCCGCCATCGGCAGGGCTGGCGTATACCTCGATGCCATCGCCGATCATTGTACACAGGGCGAGAGCTGCGGCGAACTCGAACCCTAAATGCGCAGCGACTGACAAGGGGTGCGCGGTAGCCATGCTGCAAGCCAGGGGCGAGCTGTTGCCATACTCAGCCTGGGGTCGTGGACCCGCACTGATCAGCGTCTCTGGCCGGGCTTACGGGTGCTGGTTTGTTAATGCTAAGGACATGAGGCGGCACTAGTGCCATGTTGTGTATAACGATTGAGCAACACTTGAAGTCTAGGGTATCTGGGCCATACTTCGAGGGCCGTTCCATTGCACAGAGCCGCAGAAATGCGTAGCAGCGTATATAGCTTTCAGTATCTGCGAGTCGGAGGAGGAGGAGCACAGGAAGGCAGGCGCTAAACGAGCCTCGTGGCGGTCTCGTGGTGAAGAAGCGCCGGCCGCGGTCGCGGTTGTGGCGTCCGATTGAGGCATGCGGACCCACAAAGCAAGACAGGACGCAAACAGCCCATGCATTTCAACGCTCCCTCGCCGCCTCTTCCCGCCCACTTTCGCCCCCATCCTCTCCATCCCCCCGCCCCTCCCGAGCCCCCTCCTGCGCACGTCGGGCATCGTTCTCGGTAGCCACTCACCACACCTACCTTCCCCTACCCTCTCGTGAGGTCAGATCAACGCAATGACTGGCCCGTCACGCACAAACGCAAAGATGCGCCCTGGCCCGACCGGCCCCAAGCCCCCGCGTCCCCCCAATGCCTGGATCCTCTACCGCAGCGACAAGCTGCGCGAGCTCGCAGAACGGCGTGACCCCCACGCTCCCAAACGCCTCCAGGCCGACATCTCAAAAGAAATCTCAGAAATGTGGAAGTCTGAAAACCCAGAAATTAAGCGCGAGTATGAGCGCATCTCCGAGATCAAGAAACAAGAGCATCGCACGCAGTACCCCAACTACAAGTTCCAGCCGGTGAAGAAAGAAGATAAAGCGCGGCAGCGGGAGGAGGAGAAGGCTGAAAAGGCGCGGGTGAAGGAGGAACTGAAGAAGGCCAAGGCGCAACATGTTCCTTACGTGCAGAGCTACTCGTATGCCTCGTCCTCGCGCCTCACCGCGCCCTACGTAGCCCCCGCCTACCCCTACGACCCCATGGGTCCCTCACCGCCGCTCTCGGCCGCGTCGTCGCCGATGTGCACGCCCTCGCCGCTGTCTGTCAACGGTGACCTCCCCGAGGAGAAGCCGTTGCCCGAGTTCAAGCCCTCCCCCGGATGGACGCCCCCGGAGTACAACCCCTCCCAGATGCCGGGGCAGGCGGACGTGCTGCTCCCGCCACGCGACAAGCCCTCCCTCCCGAAGCAGCAGCCGGGCTACGACCCTCGCATGCCTCCCCCGCCCTTACCTGCGAAGGTACAGCTGCTGCGCCAGCAGCAAAAACAACAGCAGCACTGGCAGCAACCGCAACCGCAACAACAGCACCGGCAACAGCACCCGCACCAGGAGCAACACCAGCCTCCTCCGCCCCCAGCGGCGATGCCGCTCACACCTGAGAGCATCTCGCCCCCGTCGGCGTCGACATCTCAGACCATCGATCTTCCGATGGTCGATGCATCGTCGTCAGCACAGCAGGAGACCCCGTCCATCGTCGTGTCGCCTGCGGAGAATGCCTCGTCTCAAGTTCAACATGAAAGCGAAGACGTATCCATGGACATGTCTAATGATTCTGGTCCTTCGCCCATGGACATGGAGATTGGTTTCATGGGCATGAATGGGATGGACGGCATGAACGGCATGAACGCATCCAACCAGCTGGAGCTCATGCCCATGGACACGGTATGCAATCTTCGCCTCTCTTCTTCGCTCGGTAACTGATTGAACACTGCGCGCACAGGGTATGCTGCACCTCGAGATGCCGCTGGCCGACCTTGTCGGGCTCGACTGGCTACACCCGCAGTTCACCGGGGGCGAAGACGACGGCACGGGCTCGAACGTGCCGGGCGTGTTCGGGCTCGCGCCGATGCAGACGGCGGACTTCAACGTGTTCCCGCCGCCGTCGGTCAACATCGAGCTCGGCATGATGCAAGGACCGATGCGGACCGCACCTGCAGAGGACGTCTCGCTCTTCACAGAACTCCTCAACGGCTTGGACTGGGCGAACATGCCTGGTGGCGCGCTCTTCGGGATGGTGCAGAACGAGGGTGAGGGCGGCGGGATGGGCGGGGACGGGATGGATATGGACCCCGCCTTTGATGCTGGCGTTATGCAGGAACAGCCGCGGAGCGTTACGCAGAACGAGCTCTTCCAGCAGTTCCTCAATATGCACCAGATGGGTGACGGAGAGGGCAGCGATGCGCCCGCCCCTCAGCAACAGCAGCAGCCGCAGTTCGAACAGCCAACGGCTGTCCCGCCTCATTTGCTGATGATGAAGAATCCGGCGGTTATATCTACGCCTGCACCTGCGATGCCTGCGCCGAAGTATACGCCTCCCAGGGGCGCGGCGAACTTCGAGAAACGGCGCGTCGCGGGGAGCTGGAAAACTGCCCCTCGGGCATGAAGTTCACGACTTGTTACGAGACGACGACCGGTGAACGAACACGCCACACATGCTTGGGCTATAATTGTTCGTGTTCCCTGCATGAACTGTGCTTGTATGGAGAGCTAACGATGTCTGCAGATCAACTTGGACATTCCTCGTCTGCGCGCCTGCTCATCTACCACCTCCATCCGCACCCACCTCTGCGAATATCTCTCGACAGGCGGATACATCTCCTCATCTATTGTGCTCTAACTCTCTGTCCATCTCGCTGCGCTGCTACGCTTTGCCTCCCACTTTCTCGTTATTTGGTGTCTCTGTTTGGCTTCTCTGTTTGGGCGCCGCGTCAGGCGCCAATTGCACTTCCCCAAGCATGTCTGGCGTTGTCCTCTTCCCTGCGTCACGAACGTACTCATTGTTCAGTTATCCGTATTTGCATCTATCCATCCTGGCCGCATCTCCTCTCATCTTCCCCGCCGCTCCGCCAGTGAACCCCCACTTTGGACCCGGTGCTCGGTTTTCCGCATTCTAGTCGAAGGTGCCACTTTGATCTCACGTCCTTGTTCTACTGCTTGTGCACCGGTATGCTCTTGCTGTGATGCGTCTGTTTAGCTGCTGTACTACCACCCACTTTGCCACCGAGTTGCCCGTTAATCGCCGTTGTCTGTTGCCTGTAGAAATACAATTCCCATCGTATCGTACTGCATTGCTCTCGCGCACGTCCCTGCTTGTACATACTAGCCTTCTGATGTCGAATCTATCGTGCGAGTCTAGTCTCCCGCGTGGCCTGACTCCCCTTCGACGCGCATGCGTCAGCCATGTGACCGCGTCCCTTGCATTGTGCGGGTAGGCGCCGGCCATTGTCTGCGGGATGCTCGCGTGGGCGGGGCATTGCTAACCGTGGGTCTCGCTGTGTCCTCGTGTTGCTGGTTCGAGCGTCAGGTACTAGGACACACTCAGAGGCGTATCGATTCATATTGAACGTTGGGACCAGCTCTCATGCCTTCACCATACCAGTATATAAACCACCCACTCTCTACCTCTCGTCGACCTCCAAGCCCAGGACCTGCCACTCTCTCTGCACGTCCTCGTACGCTCTACGAATGATTTCTGCATGTTTCTCCGAACGCACCTTGAACGCAACCGGGAAGATATTCGGCACCGCGACAAACCCTTCGCTCCACGTCCGCTCCTCGTCGTCAGGGTCCGGGACCCTATCCACCGGACATGTCAAGTCCAGCCCCCAAAGCACGCGCGCGAGCACGATGAAGAGCGACGCCTCCGCCATGTAGCTCCCCTGGCAGAAACGGCGGCCCCACCCGAACGCGTAGCTGGCGAACGATCCGCGGGTCAGCGTGGACTCAGTGTGAAAAGCGGAGGAGACCCACTGGTCGCGGTCCTGCGAGGTCGGCCCGCTGGCCCAGCGCGTGGGTTGCCCGGGGATGTACCATCGCTCGGGGAGGAAGGCACGCGGGTTGGGGTAACGCGCAGGGTCCATGTGGATCGCCCAGACGTTGCCGATGATCGTCGCGCCCTTCGGGATGAAGTATCCGTTGTACACGTCGTCCGCGTCTGCGCTGTGCGGCATGCCTTATACCGAGCACAGCTAAGTATGGAACATGGGTCGAGGGGATGTAGACGTACCCGTGACCGACGGCGGCCGGCGCCGCATCGTTTCCTTGATGCAGGCGACGACCCACGGCAGCCGCGTCTCGTCCTCCCATCCAGGCATCCTCCCGAGCTCAAGCGGGACGACCGCGTCAAGCTCCTCCCGTGCACGCGCGAGCGCATCGGGGTTCCGCTGCATGAAGAGCACGAACGTCTCGATCGTCGCCGCGGTCGTGTCCGAGCCCGCTTCGAGCATCGACCCCGCGGTGTACGCGAGCAGCTTGTCGCGCATCCAGCCTGCGTTCGACGTGTCCGAGCCCGTGTTGGTCTGAGCATCGGACTGGAGCTCAGCGACACCTCGCCCGGGGAGGTCCTCGAGCCCAGCGTCCGCGCGTGCACGGAGGTAGGAGGGGACGAAGCCCGCGAGGGCGATGCCGGCTTTGAAGGTCGCGCGGCATTCGTCGAGCAGCCGTCCCCAGAGCTCCATCTCCCTGTAGGAGTAGGTGATGCTCAACAGAGTTGCCTAGGGAGCGGATACTGACCACATGTGCATGTCGCGTGCTTCGCGACGCCACGGAGCTAGAGGGCCAGGGAACCAACGCAAGAACGAGAACCCGTCCGCCCTGAGGCACCGCTTGTCAGATTTGCGCCCCTGAAGTAGGTAGGCGATATGCGTACTTGTAGTTCCCTGGTTGCGAAACTTTGGTGAAGTTGTTCATGACGTCGTAGACGCGGTGGCTAATACGTGTTATTGAAAGCTGCCCTTGGTGCGCGTAGCGGACTCACAGGTAGGGATGGCCGATAAGTCTATTAACTCGTTTGCCATAGGTCATGGTCAACACCACTCCGGTTGTCTATTGATGCCGCAAAATGACCCATGAGCTCGCTCATCGCACAGATACCTTGCACGCACGTATCGCCGGACGACAGCAAACCAGTGCCTCTCTGGCACCTCGCCGTTCGGACCCTGTACATGCTCCTCCGAGACGCTCTGGTCTCCGTGGGCCAACAGGTCATGCATCAGCACCCGCGACTCAAACTCTTGCATCTTACGCAGTTGGCGCGATGGACCCGGACCGATGACGCCCTGCACCGCTCGTCTCGCGACCTACCGCCATCGACAATCAAGCGATATGTAGAGGTACTGGCGGAAGACGCACCCGCCAGACGTGGTTGTACCCCATGAGGACCATCCTTTGTCCATCGCTCACGATGTCGAACGCGACGTGCGGGCTTGGGCGGCCGGAGTATGTCGCCCCACGGTTGACGAGGAGCTCGT
Source organism: Fomitopsis betulina (assembly GCA_022606075.1). NCBI lineage: Eukaryota > Fungi > Basidiomycota > Agaricomycetes > Polyporales > Fomitopsidaceae > Fomitopsis > Fomitopsis betulina. Next base: position 363,195 of record JABYQK010000021.1, read on the forward strand.
CTGCGGCCTCGGCGGTGTTGAGGACGATGAGCTGGGTTGGGCCCAGGCGCACGCGGAAGACGGGGCCGTACTCGCGCGCCCATTCGAGGAACTGGGTAGCGCATACATGAGAGATTGTGCGTTGAAGGGCCGACGAACGTACCTGCGGGTGTGGACGGAGGACGTTGACTTGGTGGAGGTTGCCGAGGATCGGGAGTCCGGATGGGCCAGGCGGGTACGGCAGACCTCTGAATCGCGCGTCGCGGCGCTGAACGTAACTGTATGTGAAGAAGGCGAGGATAGAGGTGCCTAGGATGACTGCATAGTCAAAAGGTGTCAAGTTCAGGTGCGGGAGAACGGTGCTCAGAGCCATTGCTGAAATGCACCTCACTCAAGCTCTCGTCATGCGGGCCTACATAAGTACGCACAGCACAGGCGATGACTCATGGTTCTGCACCCGGAAGTGGGGGATGAAGTGACGGCTAGCTCGAGAAGACGGCGCAAGGGTCAGTTGACTGGCCGTTCTTCCCACCAATAAGCAAGCTGACATCGAATCGTGTGTAGGACGGGGTCGAATGGGTCCTTGCAAAAACATGGGATGATGGTACTCTTGCACCGTGTACGAACCCGTGTGCCGTTTGTGTGGCTTTGGAATGGCGAACGTTCCGGCTAGATGGCAGGTGATCTGAGTAGTAGGCGAGTAGTAGTCGGGCTAGTTACTCGATTTCGAAGCACAGAATTGAGTATCGGGTTCCTAGACAGCACATGTCCGATTGGAAGACGAGTCCTACGACTGTCCATCATGAGGCATGTCACCGACGGAAGTCTGGTCCACCATTATTGACGATCCATTGACGGGCTCTTCTTCCTGCCGGTGGGTGTGCAGAACGGAGCCGAATGACTCATAAACGCATGGATAGAAAATGCAGTTTGCAGTTCTGGTACGCACGAGCGCAGGGGCTGAGCCGAGTGCAGCATCGATGGACAGAACAAGGTGAACGCCTACCGCTACGTCGACACTCTGGCCTACAGGCTTCACTACTTGCCACCTGCCACTACCGACCACTACCTACCCGAATATCCCTCTTGTCAATCTCCTCGAGATGTCTGCCGCCCCGTTGCTGCAAGATACCGATCTTTCGTGGTTGATATGCGAGAAGCTGGCAATCGAGTGTTGTAGCTCGCGGTTGGAGCGAAGGCGGTGTCGTACTGCGTTAGCAAGCCTTGCTCGTGTCTGCCTCGACCTCGTATACCCTGCTACCCGTGTACTGTGGAGGGTGCTGCCCGGCATACATCCAGTCTCATCTCATGCTTACGGGTCATAAGTGGGGATGAATCTGCGTCGAGTCACTGTCCGTTGTTCTAGTGTCCAAGCTCACAAACAGTGTCAAGAAGGGGCTACATAGGATGTCAGTCCCTGCGCACGAGACGGAGCGGTTCCGATACTACACCAGATTTATACGAAACATCGACCCCTTTGACAGCCCGCTCGGGTTTCGGCAAAATGTCTCTTGGCACTTCAGAAAATATTCCGTTCAGCCCGCCATCCTACAGATAGTGCCGTTCGTGGTCGAAGACAGACCGCTCCTGCCTTCGTTGGAGAAACTATCGTGGTGGCCAATGTATCTTGGCTATTTTGATACCCCTCACATCGCCATGCCGCTTTTCTTGGCTGGTCCACCGCTGCGCCGGTTGGAACTTCACTACGAAGGCCTGATGGATAGCACAACCAAATTCGTCACGAGCGACTTGATAGCCGTCTCGCTATCCGCGTGCGACCTCGAGGCCGTGACGCTGTACATGGGAACAATCGAATGGGGAGCCGAAATCCCTATAGACTCAGAGGGACTGGCGCGTGTCCTCACCGCCTGCTCCCACTTGCGCTGCCTCGAAGTCATCATCGGCAATGCGGAGCTCTCGTTCAAAGTCACGGAGAGATTAGCGGGCGCCCTGTCTTCTTCACCCCGACTGACTTCTCTTACGCTCGACATCGCTAACATGCACTTGGACAACCCACGTCTTTCCTTAGCCTCTCTGAAACATCTGAAACTCGCAAGTTGGTGCTCCACTGTTGCTGCATTCTTCCGAGCCGCATCACTCCCAAACTTGCAAACACTATCTCTGCGCTTGTACCGATTCCAACAAGATCAGTACGATGAATCCGTCGAATGCCTGACACGAAGCCCGTCACCATCCCCGCTGTGCATCGTCCGCATCGAGATCGCTCATACCACCGATCCGACCTCATTGTTGCGTTTGGTGCAGCCGTTCTTTCAGTTTCACAAGATGGAGCAATTCAACGTGTGCGCAGACTATTTAACATTGGACGGAGGACATACCGTGGATATCAGTAAAAATTGGCCAAAGTTGACGGAGTTTCTGTGCCAGTACTACGACATTGACGGCTATCTTTGGGGAATGCCGGCTGTCGTGCTCGAGCAATTCGCAGCAAATTGCCCCGACCTCCAACGGCTCAGTCTCCCATGTATCGACGACTCTGGATTGGACACAGATCCGTATTACGAGCCTCGCGGCGAGCCCCATCGCCGTCTGAAGACACTGCTCATCGGGCGAGCGGACGTGGAATGCACGCAAGAGCACTTCGCTCGCTACCTCATGAAGTTATTCCCCGAGCTCCACGTACCCGAAAATCCTGACGGCTGTGTGCGCTCTCCATATGACATGATTGACGACCTGGGATTTTGGAATTCGTTGAGAGTAGCCGTGCACGGGTCGGGAACTACGTAGTCTATGTATATTGAATAACCGGTTCGTGTGATAGATATTCTACTCATGTACACTTTACCGACATGATCATGTTCACAAGCTCCCGCCATCGCTCTCCGAGTCTGATCGTCAATCGTAGCCCATGACGAGACAGTGACATCCGCTCATCACTGCCGCCAACTTATCTGCGGATGCTGTTGTCCACCGCGTTGTTGCCCCGATGAAGATTGACCCTCCTGGTCGGGATCAGCTCCATTGCTACGACTCTTTGTGTGAAAACACCGCACCGAGACAAGGATTACGATCTCATTCTGGATATCTGAGATGTCTGCCTTGCCCATGATAGGGATCATCGCGTCGATGTCGTCGAGGTAGATACGTCCAGGCGGAGCAGTCCAGTAGTTTGAAAAGGCGCGCTTGATCTCCAGCAGTGTTGCTCTGGACGTGATGCGGAGCGCCTTGCCGCTCTGTGAATCAATGAGCGTGGCAGTTCGTTAATGCACAGAGGCACTAGTAGACTCTACGAAGTGCATACCTCGTATAGATGGCACTGCGCACACTGCACATATTGAGGTTGCATGTATATGTATTTGGCCTTGTCGAGGGCAGCCATGACGAGGCCGCTAGGACTCTTGTCGTTGCTACAGCCCACATACACGTCTCCAACGTAGTCATACGATTCAACAGGAGCCGAGATTTGCTTGAAGATGAATACACGACGGATCTTATTCGTAGCTTCTGCATAAGCGGGGGGCGGGGGCATGACTGAGGATGTTGAAAACCTGGGTCTGCTGCCAGTGGTACTAGGGAGGGGAGGAGGGGGTATCCACGTGAGAGTACACGGGTGATAAGGTTCACGGCATTCGGCGACATAGGTTTGCTTCTCGGCGGTCATGTGTGCGGAATAGGCCTGGCACACTGCTGAGTCTGCTGGGTAGTGCATGATCAAGAGACGTACCGAAAGTATGCATGTACGTTCGCAGTGAGCGTTCAAGTTTCCGAGGCATCCAGCATGTGGTGATGCTGCCACTCGGCGCGACGGCACTGAGAGGCGGCCTCAACATTCGTTCACACATGTGCCGGTATGCAATGTACAACGATATGCCAAAAGCCGACATTGTCATTCCGACAAGGGCACATTATTTGAACGAACAACATAGTGTATGGTTTGGAGCCACTGCGGATCCCCACACAGTCGTGGCATTGTCCTGACGGCAACGACCCTTGTTCAGGACGCTAGGACAATGTCGCGGAATGTGCGAGGGACCATATCTGTGACTAGTGCCCAAAACGTAGCGAGAGCAAGATCTCTGCCCCAATCGTGGTACCCGTCATACGTGCCGATGGATAGACCAAGGCTACAAGAGCGGTCATGTTTTGTCGTCGGTTTGTCGAAGTTCCTCAATGGGTACACGAACAAGCCGCTCTCCGGGCAGGCTGTCAGAACCAGACTGTGCCGAGTCGTCACGACGCTGTTCCCGGGCAGACACTGTATATCACATGAGGTTACCAAACGCGTGCGCACGTAGAACGACTCACGAAATAGCCCCAGGATCCTGAACATGTTTGGCCACTGCTCTAATACTTGTCCACATACTGTGGAGACGCGTTGGTTATGTTCTGCAAAAGAAAAGGAAACCACTAGCCTTTCCCTGCGTCCGCCATTACGTCAAAGTCGTCGCCTAGTTCGTCTATCCGTTTGACGAACTGCGCACTGGCGCGTTCGAGGGCAGCGACTGCCTCGTACTCCTTTTTCTTCTCGAGTAGACGCGCTTGGGCAGCTGCGTTGAGTGCTGAATTCTGCAGCGTCGATTGGCGCGAGGAGGCGATGGTCGAATGGCGCATAGTGTGATGGTAGAAGAGGAGGAGGTGGTAGCGGGCGCCGCCACCGCGGGGAACACGAGGCGGCGGGGATCAACCCGCCTTGTCGTCTCCCTCGACCGTCCTCCCACCATCTTGCCGCCGCCGTCCGTCCGTTCGGCGTCGGGTCTATCCCTCTGCACGCCGCAGAGCATGGATACCTCACCCACCTTGCCGATACCCCGCCTCAGGCTCACCAGGTACTCGCCACCGAGTCGCGCCGATACCCTCCACACGCCCACCGCTGGGCCCTCGCATCTTCGCACCTCGCCGGAGACGCTTCGAGCACGCATTTATGATGAGGAAGACGCGGAAGCAACACCGCGTATGCCTGCTGCGCGCATCGCAGACTCTCCCGAGGCCACACCCACTCTTCCGCTCGACACCCCTGCTGCCCGTCTCCGTATGGTGCTCGCACGCGTTCCTAACAACAGGTCCCCACCTCGAGCTTCAACGTCCCGTCTTCCAGAGCCGGTGACGCCCTCGGAGCCCGACTCTGACCTCGACCCGCCCTACTCTATCACTGCCACGCCAAGTATTGCGAAGGAAAGCCTCAGGGAGATCTTCTCGCACGCTCTGCGTGGCTCCGAGTCGACTCCCCAAAAACCCCACAGACGCGTCAGGCGCAATAGCATTGGACCCGCCAGCGAGGCCGACCCGAGCCCTCGTGTCGAACGCGTCCAGCAGGAGAGGGTACGGAACAAGGGTAAGCGGAGAAGCATGAGCGACGAAGAAGCCGAACATCTCTCCAGTGCGTTTCGACCTTCGTCTGTCTCGACTCATGGACTGACTGCAGGCTCAGATATCTCTCGACGCTCTGAAGAGTCTGGGTCCGCCGCGACTTCGCGCTCTGGGGCTGCACGATGGGATGCCTTGAGTGCGATCCTCACAGGCGGGCAATCGAACACCATGCCTCCTACTCCGCCGGCGGATCGTGAGTGCCCGTTACTACATTGAATGAAAAGCATGTTTTTTTCTACCAAGCCCGCGGCCGTATATTCTTTTTTTCTCAAGACAATCATGCGTCGCGAGGCTGCCACCCTAAAGCTGACTTGTCTCCGGGTTTTTTGTGTCCCTTCGTTTGGTCCCATGCTCATGAACCATACAGGAATGATCACGAACATGACCATGCCACCAAGCGACACAACAGAGGACAACGCAACACTGCTCCGAGAACTCCGTGAGCCTGAGTTCCAGTCCTCGCCATCTCACCCTACGGGCACGCCGGCACGTACATTGCAGATGTCTGGTCAATTCAATGGACAGTCCAGTGAGTATATCAGCTTTTTATGTCGTATCCTGGCATAACATACGCCTCAGATTTGCTTGAAGGTGACTCCGAGATGCGTAAGGCTTTGGGCGGCTTGGACAGCTACGATGGTGATTCAATGCAGAACGGGCGTGCTCGTATGTACTTTGCTAGTCGACCGTTGACCTACTGACTGAAGTCCACAAGCCCCATTCCCGTCGTCGCGCTCTGGGCTAACATCGCCGACGCGTCCCACCACTTGGACTCATCACAAGAACGAGCCAGCTAGCAGCACCCGGCCAGTCTCCCCCTCCGCCCGCCCAATATCGTGGAGCCCAAACCGGAAGTCAGATCCGGTTTCGCCTGGTCGGCCACTCTCGTGGAACTCTCATTCCAAGTCGCATTCTGCTCACAACCTGAAAATGCCTCTGAGCAGGCGTGGTAGCGAAGAACTTGACCACTCTAGTGGGTGCATTCGCATCCTTGAATTGAATATCCTATCACTGACACGGCAAGCAGCGTCTTCTATTGGGAACTCCCGCGCGAGCTCCTCGTCTCAGTCCGCTGCTGACTGTAAGCACCTACCCATGCTTTCGATTTCAAACTGCCGTGTTTGACCATCGCCTAGACAAAGAGCGTCATGATGACCTCCAGCGTGACCGGTTGCGAGAGCGCGAGCATTTATGGAATCAACGTCAACCAAAGCCTTCTGCCCATCCACAACATCTTGGTAGGTTGATCGCACTCATCGGTCTGTTCCTTAGTAACCAAAAAACTGTACGAAGGCCGTGGCAGCGATAGTCCTGTTCATATGCTTTCGCGCAAAGGAAGTGCAACATCCCTGAACAGCCAACACAGCACAGATGACGGGCGATCCAGCCGAGCTAGCTCCGTGATGTCACAAGCTGAGCGTATGTCCACCTCGTCCTGCTTCAAGCTTCACGCTGATAGTGCTCGCAGATCGCACAAAAGGGCAGGAAACTGAGCGTAACAAGGAACGCGAGCATGGCTGGAACAAGCCCAGGAATTCGCTGTCCAAGTCGCTCACTCGCTCTTCATCCAGCGCCAACCTCCGCACTCAGGAACGGACGCGGACGCTAGCGAGCGTCACTGGCCACACGCCCCCAAGGGCAGACTCGGCGCAGAGCTTCCTCTCTTCCCAGTCACTCACTCCCGGACAGCCCCGACGCAGCCTATCCAGACAGTCGTCCACAAACTCACTGCGCAGCGCGGACAGCCGGGCGCCCTCGCCCGCGCTCTCTAACATAGACACAGAACCGGAGGAAGAGCGCGTGGTCGTGCACGAGCGAGAGCGCAACTGGAACTCACCCCGGCCGAAGTGGGGCGAGCACCAACACGGCAGGTCGCCTAGTCCTCTGCCTGAGTCTATGCCTGTCTCTGCGTCAGCTGCTCAGACGGGGAGCCCGAGCACGAAGGAGCGCAAGGACAGTTCTGCGTCGCTTTCGCACCTGTCCGGGCGGCAGCGCACGCAGAGCTTGCGCCCCCGCACAAGCCTGGCACCGGCGCTGGGGGGGCACCCGAGGGTGCGGACGCAGAGCTCGATTGCGTTCGACATGAAGGGCAAGACACCCCTCGCAGCCAGAACGGTGGGTTCGCAGCGCGCGTCCCCCGTCCCTCCCTCACGCTCGCCGTCGCCTGTACGTGTGGCGCAGGATGAGAGCGAGGCGCAGCCGGGGGCAGGCCATCCCTCACGATTTGGTTGGTCGTTCCCTGCGAATCGCATGCAGCTGCCTCCGCTCGAGTTGGATACTGAACCCGACTCGCCGGAGAAGCCCCGTGCGTCTTCGCCTTCGCGGCTGTCGCTCAAGGGTCCAGCTGCAAGCCATATCCCGCGTCCGTCGAGTGTGCTGGGTGACGCATCTGCGGCGAAGAGGCGCGGGCATAAGCGGAGTATCACTGAGTTGAGCAAGCCGACAGGGTCTATCCCGCCTCCCACCACGCCGCCGTCGCCTCGATACGATGAGCATGAGGGGAACGTTGACAGCGAGGTCTCCATAGAGGTTGACTCTGGCAGCGATCCGGAGCCCGAGCCTCAGGAAGAGTCGCGCTTTCCGAGTTTCCATGCTGACTCACAGATGGATGCTGTCTTCGGTGAGTTGACCTGCAAGGTTAGACAGTGTATTAGGTGCTCATGTTGAGACGGTTGCACAGCTAGTGACTTGGACAGCCCTCCTGCCACAAGCACACCAACGGCCCGGCCCGTCCCATTACCCCCGCTCTCTCCATGGTCACCCATTCCCTCAGCGTCCGAGACACCCTTCGTCACGCCCTCGTCACGACCTAATGATTCACGCACGAATGACAGCGAGACCTCCGTCAAAGTGCCTCCCCCTCAGACGCCTCCTTATGCATCTGCGGATCCGATCCCTGCACCGAAGTTTTCTCTGCAGACACCACCGCGCAAATCGCCGGGCAATGGCAGCTCTGGAAGCTCTATCAAGCTCGATTTCGAGACGCCACCACCGCCGCGTGGCATGCCCGATTTACCGGAACCACCGTCCTTCTCGACGGACGATGGTGACCCACAGTCCGAGGGCGAAGATGAGAATGATCACACGCCTGTTATGACAAATGCCCCAGGCAACTTTACGATGATGAAGACCCCGCGCCCTCCGGGGGCGTGGGCGGCGACGCCTAATGTCCGACAGCCTGAGGACTCGTTCCCGGGCAAGACTTCCACTGTGAGAGACGACTCGAGCGCGTCTAATGTTCTGGTGAATACGCCTGATGGCCAAGCGAAAGTGAACATCATTGCGACAACAGGTGAGACCCCCGGGCCTAGCGGATCGAATACGACGACGACGTGGCCGCGGACACCCGCCCCACCTGGCGCATGGCTGCAAACACCGGGTGGGCCGCAATCGGTGCGGCGGCGGAGTATACTCAAGGTGCGCTTCGACGTAGACAGTGAGACGACGGTGTCAGACGTCGGTGAGTCGTCGAACGAGACGAAGCGGCCCGCACTCCCGGCGGCATGGAACCCGAACGCGGATCAAGACTCATCGACAGAGGGCGCACTCGCGATGCCGCCAGTTCCCGTCCCAAGCAACGGTGAGGAGAGGAAGGCGGCACGTGCGGAGACCAAGACGCCGCCACCGCCCAAGACAGATCGGCCTTTCCGCTCCCCCGGCAGCGTTAGTGTGAGGATCGTGGATGCGTTTGGGCGGGAAACGAAGCCCGAAGATGAACAGACTCCCCGGCGACCACAGGAGCCTCCAAATGATGCTAGGACCCGGCCACAGATGCCCGAGCGGAAGACAAAGCAGCCCACGGCGCCGCTGACCCCACGTAGCCGGAGTGGGGTCAGGATTGTCGATGCAATGGGCCGCGAAGTTGAGGAGCCCGAACCAGCGGTATCGAATTCACACGAGCTACATGTCCATGTGCCCGACGCGTCGATGCAATCTTTCTCGATGCTGGATGACGAATCTTCCGTCATCTCTGTGGACATGCCGACCCCAACGACGCATAACGAGGCGCTCGAGCTCGTGCGGGAGAATGTGCAGAACATGAAGAAGGAAGCACGACAGGCGGACAAGTGAGTTCTTCCTTGCTCGCCCGCGTGCGCTTCCCGGATTTCATGTGGCTTACGGGTACAGAAATAGGTCGTACCGCGGGCTGGCGCTGGACGACGGGCGGGCGCGGGCGCTGCAGGATGCGTCGAACAAGGCGAGAAACGCAAGACGGACGATCTCGCAGGAGCTCCAACGTATGGAAGGCGCGGACACAGAGAATTCACGCGCCAGCCGGTACGCGCCGCTGAAGGAGAGCATGCGCCGGACTACCAGCCGGTTCCTGGTATGTCCTCCCTTCCTTCCTGCGTGGCGGTGCTCATGAAGTTTGTTCTGTCTCCTGCAGCCGCCCGCGTTATCGGAGGCGACGGTCAAACTTTCGTGGAGCCGAGGTGCCTGGTTATTCTGGGCCTTTGTCCTAGTCCAACTGGGGTTCTGCCTTGCCATGTACCGGTATGTGTTAATACACTCTCTGTCATAGCGAGGGAACTGAGCGACGGACCTCCTCTCTCCGCAGCTTATCCAATGTGCGGGCTCGCCGACTGTTTTTGACGACGTACTACGACACGTTCTATTCCGACCTATACCTTGCCCCACGTGCGCCATCTGCGGCGAACCCGTCGGCGATTCCGCCATACCCGAGCTGGTATGCGATCCCCGCAATGGTGGCCCGCGGCGACTGGCAGGCCGTGCTGCACGACATCTGGGACGGGATGATGTGCGCGCTCTCGCTAGGGTCGTGTGAACAGTCCGCGCCCGACGTGTGGCACAACGCTGGACCTGGACAAATCCATTGGCCTCCGACGTGAGCAGCTGCCCGCCCTGGCCGTGGTATCTTGTCGTGCGCCGCATGGCCGCATGGCTCGGTGGACTCCGCCCCGAGGAGGCGCTTGGCTTTGCGGGGACGCAACCTACCTTTGCTCCCGACCTGCTTGGCAAGATAGCATCTCGCGCACCGTGCACACGGTGGACTAAGTTAAGCCATCTTGATTATTGGCCTTGTGGATTATGGATAGCTTATGGGAGTTGGGTTCGGTAGAGTAGATGTTCTCCGTGATGTTGTATACCCTATTCGGAACGCGGAAAGAATTCAATTGCGCCAGGCACTGCCGGCGGTCGGATGCCATCTCTAAGATTCGGAGATCCACTGTATCTAACTGGCAGACAAGGCAACGCGCGTGGAAGAAGTGAGTGCTTTCTCAGGAGGAACGCGCACTTTAAGCTTCACGCAAGCCACAGCCATACGGCCACTCCTCGCGGTGGATGTCGCCATTCGCTCTGGGGATCGCATTGAGACTGCGGCAGGAGGATACAGGATCGGTGCATGTGGTGCCTTGTACGGCCCAAAAGTATGGCCGGTGCGCTTCATCAGACGGCCTGGCGCTGGCATGGTCCTATGTGGGTGTACCGCCCTTCGAAGGTGTCTTCCGGGACAACGCGTGCGACCCTGGCCGCTAATCGCGTGCAGGATGGAGCTTGGAGGAGCATGGACGGCCAAGTGCGAAGCTTCTGGGCGTGGTCAAGGACGAGGCGCAGCGGTGGGGGAGAAGTTGACGTAAGGGCTGATGGGGATGGAGAAGCAGAGAGCCGGACTGACCGTCTTGTTCTGACACTGTGACAGAGCCACATGCACCCAACCGCTCTCCTCGCCATTCATCTCCCTTATCTGACGCCAGCCTACCCATAAAGCCCTCCCCGTCGCGCCCACACCGCCCGCCCCATTCCTTTCTCCCAGCCATGCGCCTCCAGACTGACGGGATCGCGCCCCTCTACTCCCTCGACACCGTCGGGGAGGCCGACCTTCCCGCCAGGAACCCGCCTGCATACGATGAATCGGCCACCGACAACAGCGCCCAGGTCCTCACCCACCGTCATGTCTATCCCGTCCCGGAGACACCCACTGTGGAGCAATTCCAGCATGGGGGCCCGATATCCACAGGCTCTGATCGCTCAAGTGGTATTGAAAAGGTCAGCAACCAGGACGAGAAGAGCGACGGTGTTGAGGCCGACGTCGATGAGGTCGGGGAACCCGACAGCAACGCCCAGGAGCAGGTCCTCGAGACTGCAGACGACTTTGCAAAAAGGCTGATCAGTCTCGACGACGACCCGACGATGCCTATCCACACGTTCCGCATGTGGTTTACTGGCATCGGTCTCGCCGTCTTCGCATCCGTGCTTGGTATGCTCTTCGTGAGTCTCGCCCAACGGGTCGTTGGAGGATGGATCACTCATGGTATTCTGCTAGCAATTCCGCCCGCAGGTGTTGACCGTCTCGCCGCTGTTTCTACAGCTCATCGCGTACATGTTGGGCCGCTTGTTCGAGGTGATCATTCCCGGACCAGGAAGTAGATTTCACACAGGCGGGCCGATATGGAACTGGCTCAACCCCGGCCCCTTCAGTGCGTTGCTAACAAGACAATAATCTGCTGCTCGGGTCTGATCACTTCCCGCAGATCTCAAGGAGCACGTCGCGGCACAGATCATGTCGAACACGGCGTCGAACGCTGCCACAGCATGTTTCGTATTCGCCTCTGACGACCTGTTCTACGGCATCACAATCAACCCTGGAAATGCCATCTTCACCCTCCTCGCAAGTCAGTTGATTGGCTATGGCTTTGCCGGGATGTTCCGCTCGTTCCTCGTCTACCCAACTGTCATGCTCTACCCTCAAAACCTGATCTACGTCAACTTGTTCGATGTGTTGCATCGGGGCAGGGGCGAGATGCTTCAAGGCAAGCGGTGAGCTGCTGATGTGTTCCCAGTAATCCTCTTGTTGATTGCGCGACGTAGTCTCCGCTTCTTCTGGTACGTTACCGCTGGTGTCTTCGTATATGAGTGGTTCCCGGAGGTACGCACCCACCACCTGATGAGCCAGAGCGCCGTTAACACCACACAGTACATCGCGCCGCTGCTCGGGTCGTTCAACATTGTCTGCCTCGCGGCACGGAACAGCGACTGGGTGTCGTACATTTTCGGCGGAGCGGAGGCGAACGAGGGTATGGGCCTGCTCGGGTTCGGCGTTGACTGGGCGAACATCACCAGCCGGCCGTTCTACTACCCGCTTTCGACGCAGATCTCAAACTACGTCGGCTGGGCGGTCAACTACTTCCTCCTGCCCGCCATTTTCGCGGCAAACGTATGGAAGAGCAAGAATTTCCCGTTCATCTCGCAGAACCTGTTCTGTGCGTGTCGCGTTCCGCAGCTATTTATGGGCTCGTGCAGGCGGCTGAATTTGACTGATGCGCGCCTCTGTAGTCGAGAATGGCTCGATCTACAACCAGAACTTGATCCTGAACCCGTACGTCACCACCCCCATCGTTGCATATGAGTCTATAGCTCACATGAATGCTGCATTCAGCGACCTCTCCCTGAACAAGACTGCGCTGGAGATCTACGGTGCGCCATGGCAGAGTGGGTCGACCGTCGTACGTGGAGCTTCCATCCGGTGCCGTGCGCAGTGACTGACCGAAGTGACTCATTCGCGCCTGCAACACCCCATGCGCCCCTCCACACGCCTACAACGTCACCTACCACACGCCGCGGCTGTGCGATCCCCCCAGATCTATAACCTAGGAATCAACCTGTCGATCGGCGCGACGATCGTGCACGTTGCGCTCTGGCACGGGCGCGAGCTCTATGACGCCTTTGTCGCTAACTTGTGCGCCTCCATTTCGCGCCGGTGCAGCATAGGCTAACTGTTTTACAGCATCAAACGGATACCCATCGATGACGTGCACTACAGGAAGATGGCGGTGTACAAGGAGGTCCCGCTCTGGTGGTACGCCGCGATCACGCTCGCGTCGTTCGTCATGGCGAGTGCGTTGCAGTCCCCGCTTCCTTTCTGTCATATATCTAACGGTCGTGCAGTGGTCTGCTGTTACACTGAGAAGTCGGGCCTGCCCTGGTGGGCGTTGATCGTCGCGCTGATCTTCGCAATTCTCATCCTGCCCTTCTACGGCGCAATGTACGCCATCTCTGCGGTGCAGCTTGTCATTACGAACCTCTTCCAGATCTTGGGGGCGGCGCTTGTGCCGGGGTCGTCACAGGCAAACATGGTACGTGCTCGCTGGCCCACTATAGGACATACGTTGACGGGGTACGCTGCAGTACTTTGAGCTGTACTCGAGTCAAGCGGTCTTGCAAGCGAGTGGGATGTTGAGTGACCTGAAGCTCGGCCAGTACACCAAGCGTGAGTAGTGCACCGCCGGATGCGTTGTGTTCGCCTGACGCTCACCAACTGGCTGCAGTCCCGCCACGCTCGACGTTCGCGGTGCAGATGGCCGGCACGATCGTGGGCGCCCTGTTGAACTGTGAGTTCTCCGTCCCGAATGGGAGGCCGTTCTGATGCCTTCTGTGATGCGAAGACGTCATCATGCAGGATGTGGTCAACAAAGAGCGACCTATCTTGGTATGTCTCTGACCCATGATATTGGTTGTATATGACGTGTGTTGACACCGACGCGCAGCTCGACAACGAAGGCACCCGCGTCTGGAGTGGGCAGCAAGTCCAATCGTATAACGCGAATGGTAGGCCTCTCACTCTTTTTTCATCCACCTCACCCTCTGACACAACCGCAGCTGTGCTCTGGGGCGCGCTTGGAAAGGAGATCTATGGCCCGCAAGGGCCCTACTTCATCGTGCCTCTGGGGCTGGTCATCGGGCTCGCGTTGCCCGTGATCCCGTGGCTGCTGTACAAGCGGTACCGTTGGTCGTGGCTGCCGCTGATCAACACCGCCGTGCTCGCATACAACATCGGCGACCTGGCGGGCGGGACGAACGGGTACATCAACACGTGGATCGTCATCGGGCTCACGTCGCACTTTTATATCCGGCGGTACCGCGCGGGCTGGTTCCGGAAGTACAACGTGTGTTTTCCGTGGTGTGTCTGGTGGAGGACCCTGTGCTGACGGACTGATGTAGTATTTGCTTGGGGCGGCTATCGACGGTGGCTCGCAGATCTTCGTGTTTATCTTTTCGGTGGGTCGTGCGCGTGATGTGTCCCATGCATGTGTGTTCATTCTTTGCAGTTCACGATCGGAGGGGCGGGCGGCGTCCAAGTAGACTTCCCGAATTGGGCCCTGAATCCCGTAGGAAATGCGGTGAGTGCCTGACCTGGATGCAGCTACTGTAAATACTGAGCCCCTCCGCCCGCGCATTGCAGGACTATTGTAAGGTGACAGACCAATAAGCATGATGGACATGAATACGCCGAATCGGATTACGACTATCTTGTTGTAAAGAGCTGCATGTTGTATGTTTGTCGCGTGCCTGCTGGGAGCCGGGAGGACATGTGTTGTGTATCGTAGTGTAATATACATACTTATTCAACTTTGTGACAATCGCGTATATGGGCGCTTGTGCGATGTAGCGACGGGACGCGTAGGCGATTGTCTTCCACTTCTACATGCTGAGAATGGCAGAGTTCCCTCCTTCGGGCGGATACATACGTGCAGTACGTGAGTCTTCCAAGGCGATACGAGAATGGGCCAACATCACGGTGAGTGGGCCCACACCCTCAGACTCACAGTCGACAACTCGCGCAGGTCTCAGATGCATCCATCGAACGCCTCCTCCGCTCTCCCGCCTTTACCTCCTCCTTCCCGCGCCTGCGCACCGCCCACGGCTACGCCCTCCCGCTTGCCTTCCCGTCCCCCGCCGCAGAGCTCAACCTCCTCGCGACGCTGTCCCTCCTCAACTTCGGCTCCGGCTACCGCGCCCCGCTGCACGCCGCCACGGGGCGCGGCGCGTTCGACAGCGTCCGCGCTCTCGTCTTCGCGATGTACATCTCCTCGTCCGCGGAGGATGTGGACTACCTGGGCGCGGCGGGGATGCGTGGCGTGAGCGCGCAGGCCGTCGCGGAGCTCATGGGCGTCGAGGGCAAGATCAACGTTGAGCGCGCACATGAGACCATCCGCGGGCTGGTGGTGGGCGAGCGGGGCGGGCCGGTGTGGGAGCTCGTGCAACTGGTGACGCGGGTGCTGAACGAGACGGGGGAGGTGCTCGTGCGGGGCGGGTACCCCGACCTCGGGGCGTTTGTGCTGGAGGCGCTGCGGGAGGCGCGGGACGCTGAGGGCGGGTGCGACGTCGTGCTCGAGCGGGTGCGTGTGTGTGTGCAGACGACGTGCGCGAGGGGCTGATGAACGATACAGCTCGTGCGCGCGATCCCCGCCTTCCAGGACATGGCGGTTGTGCAGGGACACTGTGCGTCGGCCTCCATGCTTTATGCACACTGACTGAACCGCACCCAGCCGTGTATTGCTTCAAGAAAGCGCTACTGACGATACACACCCTCGCCCGCAGGTTCAGCGGCGCGTCGTCCATCCCCATCCCGCCAGGGTCAGACGGCCTCCCCATCTTCGCCGACAACGTGATCCCCTCGCTCCTCATCCACCTCGGCGTGCTCGACCTCTCGTCCACCCCACCGTCCCTCGGACTCACCGGCCTCTTCCCCGGCGCTGGCTCCCCGGACACGCTGCTCGCAGAGGCACCTGCACAAGAGCTGGATGTAGAGGTTGAAGAAGGGCCTGTGCTCACGGCGGAGCAGGCGTATGTGCTGCGCGCGGCGGCGGTTGACGCGTGCGAGCGGATCGTGGAGGTTGCGCGGGGACAGGATGGGGCAGAAGACGTGGCGTGGATGCGGGAGGTGAGCGCGCCGGAGGTGGATGGGTGGTTGTGGGCGGTGGCGAAGGACAGGGCGGATTATAGGAAGCTGGGGAGGTTCGTGCTGCGGGATACACCTTACTTGTGATTCTGCGGGGGTGGTGTGTACATACGACTATGGGCGATGGATGGACGTGAGCGATGCATGCGAGTGAGGAGCACGTGTGAGGAGGGGGAGAGGACGTTGGACGACGACCATCGGCTTTACGTGTTTCTCAGCGACGAGGCAGCTCTCTTCTCCCTCGTCTCACACACATTTGGGTCTCCCTCGCATGATGCAGAGCATCCACTCGCCCGACACGGACGTCTTCTCCACCCCGCCGTCGACGCCTCGCATCCAGGACCTCCCCCCGTCCCTCCGCCGCCGCACCAGCAGGCCCTCCAACCTCCGCATCCAGCACTCTGCCCCCGACTTTGCCCCCAACATCGTCCTCGACCAGCAACAGTCCCCCGACCTCAAGCGGGCCTCCCTGGGAACAGGCCCAGATGCGTCGCTGACACAGCCCACGACTCCCTCGCTCGCCGCTATCGGGCGCCCACACCACCGTGCGTCGCCCAACACCGCGACCTCCCCCTACTTTGTCCACTCCCAGCTCCAGGGCGCGTCCATCCAGGACTTTCTCCACGCCACAACAAAGTGCAAGGACGCCCGCATGGAGCACGCCCACCCCCACGCCGCCCCCTACTCTGCCCACTCCTCCGACTTCAACGACTTGGATGACGACTACGACTCGGGCAGCCTCACCCGCCAGCTTGCAGAGACCGCCGTCGGCGTTCGCGAGATGAGCAAGCAACTCGGTGAGTCTTCCCATCTACTCGCCCACGGAGTCTACTTCGCCCCGCCCTTGCTTGCACCCGCTAACCACTCTGCAGGCCGCGCCCGCGTGCACTCGCACATCCACACCGTGCTCATCGTCACCAAGGCGCGCGACAACCGCCTGATCAAGCTCACGCGCGAGCTCGCGCTCTTCCTCATGCACAAGCCCACACACACCGGCCGCGGGCTCGTCGTCTACGTCGACGCACAGCTCCGCACCTCCCGCCGCTTCGACGCCGCAGGCATGCAGCGCGCGCACCCCGAGTTGTTCGTGCCCTTCCCCCGCCGCCGCGAGAGCGGCTCGAGCGCCGGCTCGACCCCGGCGACGGAGAACGGGGACGCCAGTCCGCATGCGATGGGCGAGGGCCAGCTGCGGTACTGGACAGCGGACATGTGCAGTCGCAGCCCGCATCTGTTCGACTTCGTCGTCACGGTGAGTTCCTCCCTTTTGCTAACTGCAAGTGCTGACGCCGCGCCCCACAGCTCGGAGGCGACGGCACCGTGCTCTTCACCTCGTGGCTCTTCCAGCGGATCGTCCCGCCCGTGCTGCCCTTTGCCCTCGGCTCGCTCGGGTTCCTGACCAACTTTGACTTTGCGGACTTCCGCGCGGTGATGGACAACACGCTTGACGATGGGATCCGAGTCAACTTGCGGATGCGCTTCACGTGCACGGTGTACCGCGCGGTGAAGCCGGAAGACGAGCGCACGCGGAGGCGCGCGGTCAAGAAGGGCGACACGGGCGAGATCCTCATGAAGAATCTCGAGATGGGCGGCTGGGAGGCCCTCGAGAGCGGGTGTGCGCCCGTCCACGACGCCGCCGCTGCGAGCAAGAAGGACAAGGAGATTATGTGTTTCACAACGAGGCCAGTAGAGAGCTTTGAAGTCCTGAATGACCTTGTCGTCGATCGCGGGCCGTACTCGTATCTCAGCTTGCTCGAGTTGTTCGGTGAGTTTTCCGATGGCTTTTAATAAAGTTCGCTGACATCCATGCTCTGGCCAGGTGATGAACACCATTTGACAACCGTTCAGGCGGACGGGTTGACCATCTCAACGCCGACTGGGTCAACGGCTTACTCAGTATGTAGTTCGTTCGCTCTGCGGTCATCCGTATGCTCATGTTACTACAGTTATCTGCTGGTGGATCGTTAGTGCACCCAGAGATACCCGCGATCCTGATCACACCCATCTGCCCACATACCCTTTCGTTCCGCCCTATGCTTCTGCCTGACAGCATGGAGCTCCGCATATGCGTGCCCTTCAATTCGCGGAGCACAGCCTGGGCGTCGTTCGACGGCCGGGGCCGTATCGAGCTGAAACGTACGTACCGAGCTGCTTGCCCATCTCCCCGGCACGTCCTGATCATGTGCGTCGATGGCAGAGGGCGACCACATCAAAGTTACCGCGTCGAAGTACCCGTTCCCCACCGTTTGTGCGGATACACAGTCGACGGACTGGTTCAACTCGATCTCGCGCACGCTGAAATGGAACGAGCGGGAGCGCCAAAAGTCGTTTGTCGTCGTCGAGGAGGGCCCTGCGAAGAAGGAGAAGAAGCGACGGCCCTCGGAGACATCGGAGAACGGTGTTCTGGTCAACGGAGACCGCGCGAGAGGCGAAGAGGAGGACGAGGAAGATGAAGAGGATGAGGAGGACGAAGACGAGAAGTTTGACATTGATGATCTATCCTCAACAGAGTCATCCCCGCCGCGCGTGCTCTCCAAGCTCGAAGAGAACATGCTCCAGCCCGAGGAGGCACAGATCGGCAAGGAGAAGGTATCCGAACAGATGGCCGAGGAGGAGGACGTGCAGGCGCAGGCAGAGGATGCCGCCCGACAGCTCACCGCGAACAGCCCTTTCCTCCACGCACCCCACGCAAAGTCGGGCCTCGAGTCCGGCATAGAGACTCCCGACAGGTTCACGGGCCCGCACCCACACCCGCCCCGCGTGTCCCCGCGCCATGTACAGTTTGTCAACGGGTCGTCGGCAGACTCGCTCGACGCGCGCAACGGTGCGGGCGCGCCGGCGGCGGTGCGGCGCGAGCGGGAAGAGGGCGGGCGCAGTCAGACGCGGCGAGCGGGCACGTCGCGCAGCCGGACGCCGCGCACGCGCGACCCGGTGGAGCTGGAGGCGCAGAAGACGCCGCGGGGGTTCGACGAGGCGAGGATGCGGAGGACGGTGTCGCGCAGCCGTTCGCGAGACGCGGCGCCGCGGGAGCCGCGCGAACATACGCGGCGGGCGTTCGCGGTATGGGGTCAGGATGAGAGTGACAGTGCTGCGAGTGATGATAGCGACGCGTAGTGCGGTGCTGTTGTGCATTAGTGTAATTGTTCTCGAGCTGGAGTGTGTTTGCTTTCGATTCTTTATACGGACGGGGTTCCTATTTCTTAGACTGCTGTGATAGGTCTTGCACTGCATACATATACATATATACTCACATGCATACTTATAGATTGTGACGGTGGAATGGCAATAGCTTGGCATACTGTACGATGATACAAAACATCCGTCGCATATGTACTACTTTGTCCCCGGCCCGTGGACGCGGCCTCGAGGTCGCACGCGAAGAGCGAGACGACGCACAACGCTCCGCTGCCAGCTCCTCGCAATGATACCAACCAGAGAAGATCGGTATCTTGCAGTAGTACTCGAGCGGCAGACAGACTGGACAGGATGGCTTACGCTGCCAGATTCGAAGGAGTGGTGGTGGAATGTAGTGAACCAGCTGGCCGAGGTAGCAGGCTCCTACACGTTGTGTACACGCGGAGGAGTCTATTCCGACACGGACTGTCGTCAACTTGAAGCCCGACATTAGATGCGTACATGCATCCTTCTCCTCGCGCCCCACATAGGTGGTACAAATTTGGTGCGAGACTAATGGCAGACGAACTACAGGACAAGGGGAATTAGTTCGAGACCGTCTGCACCAGACGCCAACTATTGGGGATTGTTTAACAAGGGTGGTCGTAGTATACTTCGTAATACTGTGGCTGTAATGTTGTAACTAGTGAACACTTACCCGGAGGATCGCGAAAGCACGTACGGTCGATCCCCCACAGTCAAGCTTGGCTTAATAATGTGGTGCGAGAGAAATACAGGAATAGGCTGTACACTACCAAAACATACAGTGTTGTGTTCATACTTCCGACCCCTCGCTGCGCACTCACGCGACCTGCGGACCCGCGAGCCGCACCTTCTCGTCGACATCCTGCTCGTACAGCGCAAACGCCTTCTGGAACATGCCCGCGAGCTTGCGCACCTCGCGCTCGAACGCCTCCTTGTTCGGCCACGCCAGGCGGGGGTTCAGGAGCTCGCGCGGCACCCCCTCGATGTGCGTGGGGATCTGCAGCCCGAACGTCCCGAACGTCTCGTACTCCGCGTCGAGCAGCGCCCCCGCGTGCACCGCGTCCACGATCATACGCGTGTACTTCAGCGGGCACCGCTTCCCCGTCCCGTACCGTCCCCCCGTCCAGCCCGTGTTGATCAGCCAGCAGTTCACGTTGTATTTCGCCATGCGCTCCGCGAGCATCTCCGCGTACCGCCCCGGGTGCAGCACGATGAACGGCGCGGAGTAGCACGTCGAGAACGTCGGGATCGGCTCGAGCACGCCGTCCTCCGTCCCGGGCGTTTTCCTGTAATAGGGTGTTAGCGGGGAAGACGAGGAAGGTGGCATAAGGCTCACGAGGTGTAGCCAGCAAGGAAGTGGTAGCTCGCCTGCTCGGGCGTGAGCTTGCTGATGGGCGGGAGGACGCCAAAGGCGTCACAGGTGAGCATGATGATGTTCTTTGGCTGGTGCGGGACGACACACGGGATCTGCGCGTTGTCGATGAACTCGATGGGGTACGCGCAGCGCGTGTTCTCGGTGATGCTGACGTCGTCGTAGTCGGGCACGCGCGTGATCGGGTTGTACACGACGTTCTCGAGGATGCTCCCGAAGCGGATCGCGTTGTGGATCTCCGGCTCCTTCTCCGCGGACAGGTTGATGCACTTGGCGTAGCACCCGCCCTCGATGTTGAACACCCCGTTGTCCGACCACACGTGCTCGTCGTCGCCGATCAGCTTGCGGCGCGGGTCCGCGGAGAGCGTCGTCTTGCCCGTGCCAGACAGGCCGAAGAAGAGGGTCACGTCCTGGTGCTCGATACCCACGTTCGCGGACGAGTGCAGCGAGAGCTGGCCGAACTTGACAGGCTGGAGGTAGTGCTGCACGTGGCGTTGGCATACGTCGGAGCGCGGAGCCCAGTGAGACGCTCACCATGAGGGAGAAGACACCCTTCTTCATCTCACCTGCGTACTCCGTGCCGAGGATGACCATCTCCATGCGCTTGAAGTTGATCTCCACGGAGGTCGTGCTGCTCATGCCCTTGGTGAAGCGGTTGGCAGGGAACTGACCGGCGTTGTAGATGATAAAGTCCGGCTCGCCAAAGTCCTTGAGTTCTTCCTCCGTCGGGCGGATGAGCATGTTGTTCTGAGTCGCGTGACATCAGCGCCTGATGCCGGGGTGCGGCGCGTGGAACATACCATGAACAGGGCGTGATATGCCCGCGCGCAGATGACGCGGACCTTGATGCGGTACTTTGGGTCCCACTGCGAGACGACGGATCAGCTGCACTGTTCCGGGCCGGGGCATGACGTCGCTACTTACCCCAGCGTAGCCGTCAAAGACGTAGACGTTGTCGCGGGTGTTGAGATAGTCGATCGCGCGCTCACGGTTGATCTCGAACGTGTCTGTGGGTGTTGTGAGCTTTGCAAAGGGGGACGAGAGGAAGAGCGTACGCTCGTCCATCATGATGTTGACGCTGCCCCACCAGATATCGTCCTTGCTGGTCTCCTCGTAGACGATGCGCTTGTCCTTGGGGCTGCGACCGGTCTTTTTGCCGGAAAAGTTGATGAGCGCACCGCTGGCAGAGATGACGGCGCCCTCGTTGCGGACGGCATCTTCGTAGAGGATGGCAACGGAGGCGTTGCGCTTGATGGAGATGCGGTCCATGTCGAAGCCGGCCTGGGAGAAGTACTCGAGGTCACGACCGACGACTGGGCGCGGGTGAGTTACACGGTGGTGGGAGGTGGAGAGGACATACGCTTGGACGGCTCGGCATCGAATGCCTGAGCATAGTTCTTGTGGAGGATGTGCGGGGTGACGTAGGGGGTGCGGTAGGCCATGGCGGATTCAGTCTGTCGGAGGCCAAGACGTCTCAGGACGAGTTCGGACATGGATGGAGGATGAAGTGCAGCCAGTTCTGCGTGAGTGATATAGAGTGTGTGTACCCCGGGTGACCCATGGTGCAACTCGGGTTACGCACGGCAGGCAAGAAGACTGTGCGACCGGAGCCACGGGCGGTTCGACGACATCGACCACACGTCGTGCTACTGTGCGGCGTACAGGGCAGATGGCCGAGCATTGAGACGCGTCGGACGGCAGTGGACGGGCTCGGAGATGGATATGGGGATGACTCACCCGTGGGTTGTGAGACGACTTGAAGAAAGGGCGGATGGGAAACGGGGAGAAGAGGGGAAGAGGGAGGCGAAAAGGACGACTTATAAGATGGCGACGCAGCATCCAGTGCTCTTCCCAATCTGGCCACTATCGATCACGCGCGACGGTGTCGTCCCGGTTCTGCCCGCGCGGGAGTCCGCACGACGAGGACCTCCTCGAGACGGCGCAGAGATGGCTGCGAGCAAGAGACAAGTCGCCGTGCGTCCCAGCCGGCAGAGACTCGGAGAACATGCACACATGCCATAACAGGTCACTCGCCGCGTGCTCACTCTCTTCAACATCGTCGACAACGAGGACACCAGCACCGTTGAGCAACGACGGAGCGGGGCCCCATCCTCCTGCCCGGTGCGACCTTTCTTATCGGGGCGGACATCCTCATCCGCTTCCTTCCGTCTGCATCGATGCACGCGAATCTCGTTCATCCTACCAAGGACACCGTTGATCACCGTCACACGACGGCAGTCTGGCCTCCGAGCTGACCGTCCGGCCCTTCGCTCTCAGACGGTCGTAGGCCCGTACCGACCGGCAGCCAGAACACCAGAGGTATGTTTCCACTGGTGGCAGGTTTGCTTCGCATCATCGCTGATCTTCGTGTCAACCCGTTGTTCACGTACAGAGAGTACCGGAAACAGATCAGCATCAAGGTTCGGTTACCGCAACAGGGGCGAGGCGGGGTCTGGCTTAGTCTGTTCGCACAGTAAGTGAAGACCGGAGACAACAATGCAGGCCACGGCGGTCTATGGGGAAAGCATACATCGAGTGGCCAGTACCGCGTGCTCATCTCGCACCGCCGGCGACTTTAGTTCACCTTGCTTTATCACGCGTAGACGTTCTTAACACGGGCTCAACCGGGAACGATTGCGAAGACGTTTTACGATACATCGCCCGTATCTCGCGTACATATCGTGAATGGCGGAAAACCCCTTTCCGACTCCGGCCAACTCCTTCCTGACGGATGTTCGACTCAATAACAGCGTGCACACGGAAGCCCTATGCTGTTCTGAATGACAGTCTCGACACACAGGATCGCACTCGGCGGGACTCGCTGGCGCCAGAGAAGCGTACTCAGTGCGTGGGCTGTCTTCTCTTTGACAACATGTGCCCTCGACTTCAATGAAGACATCTTCGTAAGTCCTCACTGAACCACCATGAGCGTCGTTCCCTCCGCTCTGACTCCCACATCTTTGTGGCACCGTCGATATTGATTCAGAAACAGTGAAGAAAGCGTCTTTCAAGCTTGCGTAAATCAAGGGCGTCAGCAGATTTCTGAGAAAGATCTCGGAGCACGTCAACGGTCTGCCTCAGTATCTGTCTTGGTGCTGACGTTCTCCACAGGGGCGACACCAGCGGTGCGGCTTGCTCTGAGGGAACGATGACTAGTACGGTGTTAGTGTTGAGGCATGCAGAGCAGTGGCGTCGTGAGGAACGACGCCTCGAATACCCTTCTCAATGGCTGGCATAGACGACATTGCGCTCTGTAATCCTTGACACGCTCACGACGCGTTGTTGCACATACTACCTCCCACCACGGGTACAATAACGAAGATGACCTCGGCGCGGTGCAGGGATATGAACTCCACTCGCGCGGGGTGTGTTTAACGTGATTATTCTCACTGTCGGCAATCTGCAGTTGAACATGGACGACCATGTGCGGCGTATATACACGACCACCGCGGAGCGCCATGCGAAACAGTACATGCAAGCAAGAGCTTACCGCTTCACAGGTCTTCCGCGTCGAGGGTGAGAGTGGCTTCCTAGACGAGGAGGGCATCCGGCTCCGGCATCGGCGGAGTTCCCATATTGTACTCCTCATTTCTGGCCCCGAGGACGAGGCGATCCCTGCGCAACTCAAAAACACTGCTTTATACACTAGTCAGCCGCAATACAGCCAAGAAAGCAGGATACTACTCCCCTGAACCTCTCGGTCATCGTGACACTCTCGACGACTGTCTGTGCAAGGCTTGCGGTCATTGCACAACACTCCATGCCCAGAGTCATTCCCTGCATTGCATCGACTGAATACAACGGCGTTTCGTGTCGTCACGAGCAACCATGATGCTAGATCGCTTCATGCCGGTAAGCAGCACAAGTATACTTTGCGGACCATTCCGTGTGGTGCACCGCATAGGCTCACCTCTCATGCCACAGTTTTGTCATCGCACGACATCAGGGTTTTACATGGACTAGACAATAGTAGGGGAGGGAGGAAGCTCGCATAGGTATCCTTGATGATTAGCGATCGGTGTTGCTCACTTTTGACTCTCTTCATTCCTATCTCAGAACGGCTTGGAAGTGTATCGAAATGTGCTGATAACAACAAGATAGATGCAGAATTATACATTCGTAAGTCAACATCTTTCTCAGGAGACTCGGTTACCGTTGAGTGAACTGGCATGCAGAACCAGTGCTCGTCATACCAGGTTTGCTAAGCATTTAGATCGCTGCGATTGGCCCAGACCCAACGGTCGATAAGAGCTTATACTACGTAGTAGCATTCAACGGTGGCTCCATGGTGCAGTGCAGCGGTATCTTCGGCGAGAGATTTGTCGTTCTGCAAATGCTGATGTCAAGACATTCGTACACTGCTTGATGATAAATCTCTATAGATTTATCCTTTTCACGCGAGACAAACAGGTCGACATACATCACTCAACATCGCAATCACTCACGGCGCTGACAAGGTTCATATTGTTGGCTATGCACATGCGCATGCTCCAAGTTGTCTATGTACTGACGCAGTCCATGCAAAGTCGTTCTCGCCCTGGACCCCTATACATTCCGTATCGTGATGCCTTTCATCAAACCCTGTCGAGCTGCAATGACGTAGTCTACTCAATCAGTCTCGTTCTAATATTCATGTTGGGCGATAACGTGAATGCATATTAATGGGGGCAAGCGAGAGCTGCACGATTTCGGCCTTTGGAAGAGTGCTGAGTGATTTGTTCGGGTGTTGGTAACATTGAATCGTGGTGGTTGCGCGCACGGCAGGGAGGTGAAGGCGGAAAAAAGTTTAAGCACCAATCATTGGCGTATGCATGGAGCAAGGATAGGACGTGTTTCCGCTTGATGGTTAGCGCGATGGATACGGAGGGCACATAGTATGGGGTGGTTAGCTATAAGGAAGCTTACTATGCGTGCACAGATTGCTTGACGAACTCAATCAATGCCCTGTACAATCACGTCAGCAAACAGAGTCATGACCCTATATCGGAGCACACACTAACCTCGTTGGCCGCCCGGTAAGACCCTTTCCCTGGTATGCATTACCGCGAGTACTCTGGTATGTAAGTGAGCACCGACATGCACGGCGACAGCGAACACCTGTCTCACCTCCATTGTCCCAGCAATGTCCAGATGCGCCCACCGGACGCCCGGCTTCCCTTCCTCCGAGGACTCGAGACCATCGACAAACGACTTCAAGAACAGGGCCGCAGTACAGCTCCCCGCGGAACGGCCCCCGATCTACAGATTTGCTGGTATGAGGAGTGAATCAAACGAAGGAGCGAAACCTCGCTGACGTACATTGCAAAGATCCGCATTTGAGCTGGTGATTTGCGGCGCATATGCATCCGAGAGGGGCATTCGCCAAAAAAGGTCGTGTTCAGTCTTGCCGGCTTTGTCGAGGTCGTGCCAGAGCGGATCCGAGTTCTATATTGTACCAAGCATAGCGAATGTGAGTCAGCGCAATCGCGGAGGGGCGCGCCAGCTAACGTACCGTGAATACACCCGTATAGACCTCACCGAGAGCGATCATCATCGCGCTGTTCGAGACCACGCATCAGGAACAAGTCGATGGTTGACTTGTGAGCTACTAACCCTGTGAGCGTCGCGACATCGACGACGGAATGTGGCTTGTACGCCGTTGTACCATAATACAGTGCATCTATGTTAGCGTTGAGCTTGTGATTGGATGGGGTGTTCGAGCGAGGCTCACCAGCGAGTATGAGCCGACCCTCCGCATCCGTGTTGTCAATCTGAACCGACTTGCCGTTCATCGCGTAGACACTAAGCGACATGACTCCCTGTCAGCGAAAATTGATACTTATGCTAATTGTAGACTGACACATCGCCTGGCTTGTTCGCGCTCGGGCCTGGCATGTTCTCCGTGAGCGGGCAGAGAACAATCAAATTGACGCTGTGATTTGCTCGTCAGCGCGCAAGTGGATTGTCAGTGATGGACACGTACGGGAGCTCAAGCTGTGCGACAGCGAGAGCGGCGGAACAAACTGCAGCAGCGCCACCTAAGGAGCAACGATATCAGTGCACACGAGTAGTGGTTGGACAGTGGGGCTTTACCCATGTCACCACGCATCAAGTCCATGCCCTATCACCAGCTGTCAGATCATGAGCGTGGCGTACGCGACAGTACGCACAGCGGACGGCTTGATGGATATACCCCCGGTATCAAATGTGACACCCTTTCCAACGAATACAAGCGGTTGAGCATCGCTCGCGGCGCCCTGGTAATGACTACACGTCTCGCATTAATGACCCAAGGTGGACCGCAAGAATAAGAACCCACATCTCCAGAAATCTACAGGGCTCCGTAGAGCCTTTTGCAACCGAGAGGAATGTCCGCTAGACAGTGTCGAAGTGGGTATCAAGTGAATATGCTTGTCTCAGTGCCTGGCCTCGTACTCACCATGCCCTTTTCAGCAGCCCACGCTACGGCAATCAAGCATAGTCAGAGCATGCACAGGCAGAGAAAAACGCGTTGCGGTGGATGAGAAGAGGTGACCGGCACCGTGCGAGACTAACCTTGATCACGAACGTGAATCTCGACGTTTGGAAGGCCCGCAAATTCAGCCTGAATGCGCTCGGTGAAAGCCTGATGGTGTCAGACTTTGGTTACGACTGTGTATAGGAGCGAAGGCATGAGAACGCGCCGTTGGGGTGATGATGTTTCCTGGAAGCTCGGACAGCTGAGTGTACCATTCAGTATATTTATTGGAAGTGTGTTGCTACGACACGCACCGTTCTTGCCAGATTCTGTGCACGAGCGTACACGACGCCCTCCTGCCAAGCTTTCGCATCATGCTCCCGAAGTGAACGCAAGTCGAGCTTCTCCGGAATGGGCTCGGCCCTGCGAGGGTCGAAGCGCGAAGGGGGTTCGGTCTTGAGCGTGAAATTGTACATCGCCAGATGCGACGCGACAGCTAGACGGACATGAGGCGCCGCACAGACATCGTCGCACGAGGGACGCACCTGCAGCATGCGGGTCGGCACTCGCGTCGATGAGCACCGTCTCCCCATCTACGTCCTCGCCGAGGGCGTTGACAGCGCTGCCCACTGCCGTTCGCACGGCCTCCCTCCGTCCATCGCCTGTGCTCGTCGCCCACCTATCCCCAAGGCTCGTCAGCGCCGTGACATCCGTGCTGTCCGCGCCGCGCGGTGTGTCGTAGAATATGCGTGTCGTCCCGACTTTGGGGACCTTGCTGCTTTTGGCGGCAGGCGTTGAATTCCAGAGTGCGGCAGCGTCGACGTTCGTGGCGGCGGTGGACGGAGACTTGGGGTCGATGGGGAGCACGTAGACGGCTGAGCGAGGGTAGGTCGTGAAGAGCGTTCTCTGAGCGGGAACAGATGAGCGAGAGAGGAGGCGTCGAGCGAGCATCGTGACAGCAAGGAGGAGGAGGAGGAGGAGGAGGAACGGCGGCAATGCCAGCGAGCGCGATGGACGCGCTAACTCACGGACACATGACCGTGTATTGTATAATGATATATCTATTGATGAGCCCATTACAATTATAATGACTACAACCGACGATAAAGTCCTACAATATATCTAGTATGAGGGTAGTGAATGTGCGAGCCATCTTACAACCAGTCACCTACAGATCGTCCTCACTCCACCACCTTGCCCATTTTCTCCGCCGTGAGATTCATGAAAGCTCTCGCCTCGGACGGGATACCGATCCCATGAATATGGTACTGCTCGCCGACAAGCTCCTTCGCCGCGACCATTAGCTTGTCCAGCCGCAGAATAATCCCAAACGCCGTCGTGACGCCCACCGCGAACGACCTGCAGATCATCAGAACACAACGACCCGCGAGGAACAAGCGGGACGCACAAGTACTGCTCGTTCTCTAGCGTGTCGATCGTCATCGTCCGCGGCAACCCGTAGTCGTCGTCTTCCTCCTCGCGCACAATGTTCAGGCCATGCGTGTATATCATGAACCGGTCGACGAGCGGGCACGGTGTCACTTGCGGGAGAGGCGTCCCCGTACGAAGCGAGGTCGATATCATGCCTGTGCGGCGAGGAGACTGTCAGTGGACGAGCCGATGCGCGGCATGGGGAACGCACTGATAACGGCGAGTACATCTCCCTGGAAGTCAGCATCCAACAGACGTGTGCGTCGGAGGAACGCGCGGGACCACGCGGGGTCAAGGTGCTCGACGACCGACATAAGATGGGAGAGCAAGAACGCAATTTGCCTGCAACGCCGTCAGAAACGTCGAGAAGCGATCGCGGACCGACTCACATCTGCAGTTCGAGAATGCGCTGGTACCGCTTCGCCGGCCACTTGCCTCGCAGGGAGAACTCGTACACGATGTTCGTCTTGAGTACGACCGACCGCTTGAGCTTCATCCGAATCGCGATGAGTGCCTGCACAATCTCACTGCGGTTGACGTCGTGCCGCCCGCGCGTGTTTGCATAGCTCACAATAGAGCAGTAGATGCTCCCGAGCTCCGCCGCGGTCGTGCTGAGCATCGTGCGCTGGTACCGCCGCAGCGTCGTGCTCGGAGGCAGCAGGCTGAATACGAACGCCGCCGTGACGCCTGCGACGACGAGCACGAAGCGGCGCCACGCGAGTGCCCAGCCGTAGAAATGGAACACTGCTGCGAAGTGTGCGTTCTGCCACGAGAACCCGAGCACGATCGTTATCGTCACAAAGAAGATGAGACTTGTCGTTGGTGGGACCGGCCAGTACAGCCGGCCGTAGTAGAAGAACGGAGTGCAGAATGCGATGGCGGCGGTGTACCCGTAGGCGTTCCCGATCCCCGTCTGCGCGGCGACGTACCAGATGACCATGCCCGTCAGCCCGCCGAAGAGCGTAGACAACACACGGGCGACGAGCGCGAAGGTAGTGTCGCCGCGGAACCGGGCGAGGGTGAGCTGGCCCATGAAGATGCCCCACACGAAGCGCTCCTCGTAGGCGAAATGCGCAGTGTGCTTGAGGAAGCTCGGGATGCAGAGCAGCACGGTGAGCGTGGCCGCCTTTAGCGCGAATAGCATGTTCCCGCCGGTCAGCCCCATGAGCAGTGTGTATAACCACGACATGACATGCTCGGATGCGGTGCTTGGCGGCAGCGCGTCCGGGTCGCGCCTGCTGGGCTGTCCGAGGTCTTCGTCCCAGTCCGTCTCCATCCCCGGGATAGCATCTGTACGCCAAGTCAGCATTCAGCAGCCGATGAAGTGCAATGTACAGCATACCGGGATCCTCATCATCGTTGCCCTCTAATTCGGAGGTCGCGTCATACTTGCTTCCGCCCCATCCCAGAAGCACCCTTCTGAATTTGATGAAGGGGACCCACAGGCGCGGCTTCTTCTTGTTCT
This sequence comes from Fomitopsis betulina, assembly GCA_022606075.1. NCBI lineage: Eukaryota > Fungi > Basidiomycota > Agaricomycetes > Polyporales > Fomitopsidaceae > Fomitopsis > Fomitopsis betulina. The sequence continues at coordinate 393,064 of JABYQK010000021.1, forward strand.
CTTCCAACGACATGATCGCGTCGAGCTGCGGGAAATCAATCAAAACTGCACTGCTGAATCCAGATGCGACATACCATGTCGAGAGCCACGGTGGCAAACTGGATAAGGTGGTACTGGTACACATAGCAATGGAACAGATACCGATGGGGCGGCGGTTCGACCGTCCCATCTGCGTTTGGCGAGCCTACATGACCGGGGTCGAACGCGGACCGATACGGATCTAGGACCTTATGCCTGGACAATGGCCATCAGCGCGTCCCGCGAATCCGCAGCGACCAGAACCCACCTGTGATGCTTCCTGAACTCTTGCAGCGTACTGTCAACCCTGTACCTGACATCGGCCATCCTCGCCAGCCTCTCCGCTCGTCGTTGCTCCGCCGTATGCTTGCTCTCGAACCAGCCGCTGCGCACGCCGCCCACCCATTCCCGCGCCTGACGCACCGCATCCGCACACGCGCCCAGCAGGCCCTCGCAGCTCTCCCCGAGGAGAAGCACGAACAACTCTGTGACCTCTGGGCTGTCGGGGTGGCTCAAGCGGGTCGCCTCGAGCGCCAAGTAACGCTGGCTTTCAAACACGGCAACCGTGCTCTCGCTGTGCGGGAGCGTGGCGTATGGCACGGAGAGCGAGTGCGCAAGGTGCAGCAGCGAGAAGTGCAGCCGCTGGTCCTGGCTGTCGTCCTCGTGCTTGCTCAGTCCGAGATGCAGGTGCCGGCTGAGCGTCATCCGGAGCGACGACATCGACCCGTTCTTATGCTCCCGCATTGCGCGGTGCCGCAACCGCCCACGATTCCTGGCGTCGCTATGGGAAGGGCTGGCGGGGCGCGACGTAGGCGGGCTGCGTCCCCACGCGACCGGCTCTGGGTCGGAGTGCGGATTGGGCGACGAGGGTGTGGGCGTGCTCGGGCGGGAAAACGACTGGCGACGGGAGGCCGTCGGAGACATGACGGGTGTACTCGGTTTGCTGGGGAGGGGCGTCACCGGGAACGGCTCGCGCGTGGGGTCGATGAGGGTGAAGAAAATGCCGAGCCCGTTCGCGCGCACAACGAGGCGGCGCCCGAACTCGTGCATACTCCCGACATCTGACGGTGCGAATCGTCCGAAGATGATGTCGTTCTTGATGAGCCGGTGCGAGGCGGCCGCAGGACCCAAACCAGCCTCTGCCTTGGTAAGAAATCCGGTGATCTTCTCGACGGTGGAAGCAAAGTCGGGTAGGGCGGAGGACATCTGGAGGACGGCACGGTGCTCGCGGAGTGCGGACTCGAGTGGCTCAAGCGTGCGCGCGAGAGTAGCGGCGTATTGGGCGGTGATGGTGCTCGGAAAGATGGTCGCACTGGCCAAAATGCACAAGCCACAGTGCAAGATGAGAGGGAGGACGATGACCTTGCCGACAGCATAATACGGGTACGGGATGAGGACAGCGGTGACAAAGGAGATGTCGATCGTGATGGCGCCGAAGACAGCGGGGATGAGAAAGGGGCCAGGGCCTTTGCGAGCCTTGATGTAGAGGAAGAAGGTGATACCGAGGAAGACCCAAACGGCGCAGATGACGGCAGGGCCAGCCTCGATATATTCACCAGAGAGAGCCTGAATGATGGAGACACTGTAGTCTGTGTTTCGGCGAGCGAGGTGAGCAAAGAAGATGCCTAGACAGGACCATCTGGATGGGGGTCAGCGCGAAGGAAGGGGGAGAGGGGATGAATGAGACGCACGCCCATCCTATAGTGACAAAGAGCGCGAATAGAAGCTCGCGCTCAAGGACGGAGATGAAAGGATCGGAAGGTGGGTCGAGCAATGCAGCTAGGGTCGAAGTGAGCGTGAGTGAGGCGGAGCGAGGGATGCTACATACCGACGAGAAGCAAGAAGGTGGCCTGCGCAGATGAGTGGGCGAGAGGAGCGGGGAGCACGGGGGACATACCTGACCGGTGACAGCCTCGACGGGAGCGAGGACCATGAAGATGACGGAGACAAAGGCCATGATAGAGCAGCGGATGACGGGCTTGATCTTGGGCCAGGAAAAGTTGGCGGGGACCCATGCAAGGTCGAGGGGAAAATATCTAACGACGGTGTGGCGAAGAGTGGACCCAAAGCGGGCCCAATGCGAATTGTGTGGGCGTGGGGGTAGTCTTGTGGTATCTCCGGGAGACAGAGGACCTTGGGAGCCTCCAGGGCCCCAAGAAGGGGTCTCTATGCGGACCTGGCGGAGAGGGGGGGCATCACGGGGACCGTGGTAGGAAATGTAGGAGTCGTCCTCTTCATCGCCGATGCGAGGGTCGTAGCGGAGGTTGGTACGCCAGCTGATATCGATGACGTCGGGATATTGAGACTCTCGAGGGAGGGAGGGCGGGGACATGGCGAAAGCGACTCACGTACTACGGGATAGGTGCACGCCCTCGGAGTCGCCTGCGTGCGACGACGGGGCGGAGCCGGCGTGCGGGAGAGCCGCGAAGTGAACGTGCTCCTGGTGTGCGCCGGTGTCGTGCGGACGGGTGTCGTCGTCGTGAGGGACTGCGGGGGTGTGAGGCTCTGGCGGAGGGCCACCAGGGCTGGTTATATGCGCGTCAGACATGGGAGAGAGGAGAGCGCGCAGAGACCCGAGTGCGAGGAGGGAGGAGGACAGGACGCGGGCTAGTCTGAGACTCATGATGATGATGATGAACTCTGCATTTATATCCCGCAACAAGCAACTCTAATGTGCTAAGACGCGGCGGGCGCCAGCCCGCTGTAAGGCGGACCGGAGCCCCTGTTGGCTCTAAGTATATACGAAGTAATGTAGTAGGTCTATGGAGTAATGGGGAGATAACTGTAGTGTCTATAGTGGGTGTCCCTGTATGTGCGGATATACGCGTTCACTGTCCATGTTGTATGTACAGTAAGAGATAAAGAGAAACAAAAACAAAAACATGACCATGATCCATAACCGGCGCTCCAGTCTTCTACGCAGGGCCCAAGCCGGGATTGTTCCCTGCGTGCACGAGTGTGTTGGAGGAGGAGGGGGAGTGGGTGTGTGCGTGCGGTCACCGTGCAACGATCACCGCTCATCGTGCGTCCTCGTCGTCGTCCGAGTGTTTGACCTCGCCGACTTCGTTGGGGTCTGACGAGCAGGCTATCTTACGCAGTGTAGCGGGTCGCTACCTGGTTGGTTAGCTGTGAGGCTTGATGCACACAAAGTTGCTGTTGAGCGACTTGAGATTGTACTACGCTACAGGGGTCCTTATATACATGTAGGAGACCGTCTGACTAAGCTACTGTATAGTACCAATCCTGATGCATGTGATTCTTATCTACAATGCATGTGTTACTCCTGTTACCCGGAGTACCGGTGTGTGAACTCGGCTGCCTAGTTAGGCACTCTCTATTGTTCAACAGGGTCGTCGTCTTCATTGTCCTGAGCATCTAGCTCGTAAGCCTCCGACGGCTCTGCACTTGGTGCGTCTCCTTGCGGCGGTTCTCCAGTCTTCGTGAATGCGCCGCTTTGCTCGAGGAATTTGGCGAGGGTGTCGATGCCCTTGTCGGTGCCAAGGATGGTGGGGAGGTCGATGTGTTTGCTCGCTTCCCGTAGGATGTGCCGTGCTGCCTCATACCTGGGGCAGTCTTGGAGGATGTGTTGCCGCGTCTGGAAGGGGGCTCCACAGGGGCAGTCATCGGGTTCGTGAGGTACATGTATGCAGTAGTACTCGCCTGTAAAACCGTGTCCTGTCCGACACTGCACTACCCTCCCAAATACTTCTCGCTTGAGGCGCTTGAAATGTTTCCTCGGTTTCTCGCTCGGTGGGAGGCGGTTGGCTGTCGCAAATCTGCCCGTCGCAGGGCTTTTCTTCCATTCTGCTGTCCAGGCAGCGTGTGCCCGTTCCCTTGCTTCGCGTCGTGCGGCTGCGCGTGAGGCGAGGCGATGTGGTGGTGCAGCGTCAGCGGCTTGCTTGGCTAGTTCATCGGCCATCTCATTTCCGGTGATGCCTTCGTGTCCTGGGGTCCATTCCACCGTGACCATGTTCTCGGGGTGGGCATCTAGGAATGCTATGGTGAGTTCACAGAAACTGCGTGAGTACCCTTGTGCTGTAGAAGTCTTGACTTCGAAGATGGTGGATATGGCAGAGGTGTTGTCAGCAAAGAAGTATAGGTGTCGGATTTGCAGATCGGGATGGTCGCTCAGGTACGCTGTGGCGTCCCGCGCGGCCCATGATAGGCCGGCCATTTTGGCGTTGAAGACTTCCGCTCGTGGGCTCATTGAGATGCGGCGTCCAAAGAGGAGGTGGTTTTGCCGTAGGGCGACGTGGCTGGCTCCAACGCGACGGTGGCCTGTCTGGTCTGTGAGTAATGAGCCATCAGAGTAGAGGAGGATGCATGTGGGCTCATTCTCGATGCCCCGGATCATGGCCTTGTGCGCTTTTGCAGCATCTTCTTTTGTTGTCCCTTTCGTTGCCGGTGTGATGCGGAGCCGCCCCTTGAAGGAGGCGGCAGTTCGTTTCCATGGCGGGAGGGCGAGCGGCTCTAGTCGTTCATTCTGCGGGTCAGTGAGTTCAGCGAGCCGGCTCAGTCGTGTTGACGCTGGTGGTGTGTGGCGGCGTGCAGTGACCTTGCAGTGGGTGGGACGTGGGGGAGGCGGTATCTGTGTTGTGCTGCGTAGGTGCCAGGTGCTGGGTAGTCGTCGTAGGATCGGGCTGTACGCGCCCAGCTTGTTGATTCGGATTGCCGTGTTCTCGCGTACATGGTCGAGGTGATATCGGATTGGTGGTATTGCGGCCTATATCTCCATGGCCGCTATAGGGGTGGTCCGGAACGCTGCACATATCAGTCGGAGGGCCCTGTTCTGTACTCTGGTCAGTGCTGTTTCCTGCTTCTTCTTACCTCTCCACCATGCTGGGCTGGCATATGTTAAGATTGGGCGTACACAAGCGGTGTAGAGCCTGCAGATGTGGTCCTGCGAGAGGCCGCATACCGTGTTGGCGAGGAGGCCCATGCCGTTGACGGCCCGCTCTGCCCGTGCAGTGAGTTGTTTGATGTGGCGGTCAAAGGAGAGCATGTGGTCGAGGTATATTCCGAGCCAGTCTGAGACTCATGGGGGCGTTGAGCCGGACTTCAGGACTGCCGGAGAGTGCTGTGCACGTGATTGATAGCCGCGCATGTAAACACGTCAACAACAGTAAATAACACGTCTCTATCCTGCACAACGAATGTCGACGGCGCACACACCCTCGAGGTATGCGTTCAGTACCCCCGAGGGCTACGCGCTAGCACGGCAAATACTTCGAAAATACATTCCCTATGACCCACATGATTACCAACTCGAAGGTGTTTGTCAGGTCCTTGACGGACATGACCTGTTAGCCACGCTGGCGACCGGCTCTGGAAAGACCAGCTTTTACACTATGTACATGTTAATGCTCATTGAGCTCTCAACAAACCCGTCTCTCTGTAGTCCACCCTACTCTATTATCCCCAAGGATCCAGCAATGATTGCAATATATCCAACCATTGGACTAGAGGAGCAAATTGTACGTGAGCCCTGTATTCATTCTGCAGCAATACAATTCTCAGTGCTACCGCAGGAAGCACAGTTCAAGGCCCTTGGAATTCAGGCCTTGGTGATCAATGCCCACACACTTGAGGCCGCTCGCCACGGCACAGGCTCCAATCTCTTGTTACAAGCTCGCAGTGGTGCTTCGGTGATCATCCTCTCGCCTGAGCAACTCACCTTGAAGGGCTTCGAAGGACTCATCCAGAACAATGTGTTTCACCAGCGTATATGTGTCGCTGGCCTTGACGAGGCACATACGATCGATACGTGGGGAGCAGCATTCCGCAAAAGCTACCGACAGGTTGGATTTGCCCGCTTTCGTATGCCATCAAGGGTATGGATCATCGCCACTTCTGTGACAGTGCGCACTGGCCAGCCGAAGTCTACCATCTGCAAATCCTTGGGATTCCGTGATGGCGAGTACTATGAGCTTCGTCGATCAAATGTTCAATGGAACATCCGACCCATCTTCCGTATACTCAAGCTCGGACTAGGTGGATGGTCATTCCCTGACCTAGACTGGCTTATCCCGGATGAGCGCAAGACCGTGATCTTCGCTCGCACTATTGCTCTCGGCTTTTGTGTCCTTGTTTACCTTTGGAACAAGGTTCCTATGGGAAGCAATCACCTCCATCATATTCGACTCTACAATGCACTAAACTGGCCCACATACAACACACATACCCGGGAGCTCATCGAGAATGATCCCCAGTGCAAGATTGTCATTGCCACATCCACATTCATGATGGGTGTGGATGTTCCCAATATCCACCGGGTGATCATCCTCGGCGAGCCTGAAAGCACCGAGGAGTGGCTACAGTGGTTAGGGCGTGTGGCGCGTGGGCACAATTCATGCGGGGAATGTATTACGTACATATCCAAGAATGCCCTTGAACATGCACATGAGATCGTCAAAGGTGAAGCATGCGGAGCTCCTGGGAAGAAGGGTCCAGCATCTGTCAAGAAATCTAGACACTCGGGACAGATGGATCCTGCGATGGTGAGGATTATCCTTGCCCCATGCAAGGTTGCCGAGCAAGATGCGCTGTACGACAACCCCTTCTCTGACCCTCCTTGCCTCTGCAAGACGTGCACGATGCTTGCTGTTTCTGACGTGTCCTCACCCCTGTGTACCTGCAGTGGTCCTGGCCATCGTGGTTGTCAGCCAGAACAAGCAGAAACAGCTCCCGCTTCGGATGAAGAGGAGTCTAGTGACGATGAAGACATTGCAGGCGACTCTCATCTCACAGCGCTAGTCCCGAAATCAAAACGCCTCACGAAGGCCATGCATGCAGTAGGCATTGCGCGCTTCATGGAGTTCAGAGATTCGATTTATCTGGCCAACATGAGTGCTGCAACCGATTTCTTCACGCCCAATGTCTTCTTCCCTGAACCTGCAATGCAACTCATCCTTGATCACTTTGCTCTCCTCTCGACCGTTGACCGTCTGCGGGAGCTTCTATCGGCTCGTGTATACCTCCTGCCTCATATTGATGGTCTTTGGACCGTGCTACAGCAGCTACAGGTGGTGTTCAGCACTCTAAGGAAGCCCCGCACAAGAGTGAACGATCATGACGTTGAGCCGGAGGCCGGGCATGAGACCGTGACACTCTATGGGTCGGACTCAACCTGTGTTGTTGCCCAGTGGGATACGAAGGCAACATGGTATGATTTTTAAAATATGTGGTACTGTGGGATTGCAGGATTGACACTATGCCTCAGGGATCCTACTGAACTTCGGCCCTCAGAGAGTGCGGGGTTTGAGTGGGATGGTAGTTCTGGCATACCGACAGCTACAGTACGCACACTTCCCGATCCCTGGCTACCCCCACCAAAACGGTGACGGTGTGGCCCTCGCTCTGGGTCTCTACCATTGTCAGACAAGTGTAGCCCAGATGCTTCAGGCACCACAGCGGTGTCACAGTCTACAATGCCTTCAAGCCCACACAGCGGCCCAATGACTCGCGCGCAGCACCGACAGGCAAGTACAATGACTACACTCATTGCACAGAGCCCGCCAAGGGCGCGGAGACGTGTATTTGTAAGTGATAATGTTCCTCTGTGATGTGTCGTACATTTACTCACATACTTTGCATGTTAGCTCGACAAGGAGAATGCTAGTACTGGGGATTCTGAACTACTGTAGCGTGATCTATGGTTATATATACATATCAATGTCCTCGCCATCTGGTGCGTTCTCCAGGGTGACTGTGTGATCCCCTGATCCATCGATTTGGCCACTGTCCGTGAGCTCCTCCTCCCCATCAAGAAGGTCATTGTGCACCGCGCTGCCGTCATCGGACTCAACTTCGACAACGAGCCTCCTGTCAACTAGACGCACATTTCCCCGGCCGACTTGCATTATCGGGTCAACCTCGCTGGCCTCCTGTGAGTCGTCCCCTTCAGTACCTGTGATATCTTCCTCCAAGAGCTCCTGTATTCCTTTTGGCATGGCTGCTAACGACGTCTCTTGCAGCCGGTGCCCGCGCATTGAGTCAGCAATCCATTTCTTCAATTTTCCTGCTTGTAAGTTCTGTATGCCCTGCCCAAACCGGTCGCTTGTTTCAGGGGAAGATGGGCACGACCGGTGTCGTATGAACTCATGCAGGTGAGCCTCCTTGTATGTCCGTGTGAGGATCTTGATCTCGGGTTGACTGTGTGGCTCGGGGTGATAGCCCTTGCGCTTCTTGAGTCCTACGGTCTCACCCCATCCATTTTTGAGGTCAACGAAGTAGTGAATGTTGCGGGAGATGACATCACGAATCAACTTGCCATCCCACTCGCTTCCACTCCGCTTGACGGCCTCCTCGAGTGCAAGGTTAAGATGTTCTTGCATCAGATCACCTTCTTGATGCCTTCCACTTTCCCCAGAAGGGTTCACAAGCCAGTTCCGAAGGAAAGCGTCTTTGGTCTTCGCTGTGGACTCTAGTTCTAATGTTGCAATCATCTCCAGGATGTAACCCAAATATTTCGAATGATTGGATCCCGCAAAATGAAACATCATTTGCTTCAAGACATATTTGGTGAGCTCTCAAGCATTTTGAGAGGGATACAACATACCTTCAGTCCTTCATACATAGCTCCAACATCACCTGCAGCGACAGCTTGGGCAACTGCGCAAGACAGCATGGCATCGGCCATGAAGAGCATTGACTGTCCCAGCACCCGGTCACCCTCTTGCGTGCTGCTCGAGTCTTCCACCTCACTATTGTTGGATGTGTTTCCGGCAGCGCGCACGTCGGCAGCATGTTCACAAGGAGCCGTGCGATGAGTTGCAAGAGTCTCTGCCGGGACAGGAACCCCTAGCAGATCAAGGGATGGTTGGTGTCCCAGTTCCACAGCTCGGTATGCACAATGGGACATGTATCTTCCGTGGAGCTGAACAGCATCGTCATATAGTGCATCAAGGCTTGGTATGCTGCCCTTTGCTCCTAAAGCTTTGAAGTACGAGAAGAGGTTGTCGGCCTTGTAGTGTAATCTGTTTGATGGTGAGCCGGGCCCCAAGCGTCATAATGCCTTCTAACCAACATCCACTCACCTGAAACAGTCGAGTAAACGTGCGTCAAGGACTAGGTATGCCAGATAAATGCCCGAGTAATAATCAACCTTCTTTAGATTGGTGGGGGCATTCTGGTCAATCTTTGCGGCACTGTGGCCAAGTTTCGACGGATCGTTGGTGAGTGCGTCGCCCCAATGTGTCTCGAAGAGTAGGCTGACAAATGTCCATTCGGCATGCCAGGTCTCGAGGAAGGGAACCACATTTGCAAACCGTCTAAATGTGTCGTCCTGGAATTGCAAGTATAGAAGGGCTTTCTGGAATCGCTCAAACGAGAGCCCATCGCCCCCCATGAACCAGATATGGTCAGGATCATATTTGTCCTCGCTTTGACCATACTGATCAAAGATGTCGACAAGCAAATCACGGAATTCGGTGATAACGTTCTCGTTCTTCGCGGACGTGCCCAGCGGGATGATCTTGGTTCGACGATCTGGCACGCGAAGCTTCGTTGCCTTTGTGTGGTACATCTCGGCAAATTTTCCCTTGTACATGGACAGCTCGGGTATGTAGTTCACCAAAGTCTGTAGCCACTGCATGATGAAGAGCTGACGTAGGAGTTCGACATCTACCATTTGCAGTAGCCCTTCCACTGTAAGTGTCATTCGTTTGTTCTTGCGCAGTAGCTCTTCGCGGTCCTTCACACTGAAGGCCTCAGGATCGTAATCCCAGATCACCGCAGCAGTCGAGGCAACCCCGATCTTCATCACGTTCTCCCTCCCGATACGATGCTCGCGCACTTTGGCATACTCCTGCACGTTATCGAGGCGAGTCACCAGCCCTATCTTCTTGTTACGACCTAATGCCTTCAGTTGCTCAGCACGTTGTGCCGAAAATCGTGCCAGTGTTGCATATGTAGCAGAATAGCTTTGTGAGAATGCAATTCGGCTTCCGTAGTTGAAGATACCCCGGGAAGCCCCGTTGGCGAACAACATGATGGACCGAGCTGCTGCGTGCAGGCGCACGAACTTTGTATGCGAGAAAGCCGAAGTGCTTATGACCTCGAAGGTAACCTACGATGCAATCAGTTACATTATAGTACTCATTACAGCACCAGCAGACTACAAAAACATACGAGATCGGGAGGCCATGTCTTCCTCTTGACAAGTTCTCCATCAACTTTACGTGTGGCCGGTGCTGCCAGGAGCTGCAGGAGCTCAAAGGTAAGTGGCTGGTACTCCAAGATTATTTCTTTGACTTTGTCCAGTGTACGCAGACCAATGTCCTCACAGGTGAGCTCCATGTGCCCGCACTTTCCGACCTGGCTTCCGTGCATCCCACTGGAGCCACGGACAGCAGTCCGCATCTCTGCGACTAGCTTCTGCACGCACAGCTGCATAGCCATCGCCGTCAGGGCCGGGCGCACATACAGCAACGTACTATATGCCGCTTTGAGTGAGAACATATCACTGTATGCCGGTGAATCCTTTGGTGGTGCTCCAACCGGGTCGCGGAACCAGAAGTCAATGATCTCGATAGGCTTATATCTTGCCTGACCACTCAGGAACTTCTGAACGGTGAGTCCCTGCGAGCTGCTCCTGTGCACCGGCTTGCCGTGTTCATCCCTCAATCGAAATAGGTGGTACAGGAATTCCGACAGGGTCCAGTTGATCTCGTGGAAGAAGCCCAAGACAGCTGCTAACTTCTCTTGTGGGTTAAGGCCTCGCCATCGAGGCGTCGCATCTCTGGGGACTGCTGGTATGTCAGAAGAGCCTTGCCGTGCAGCTGTGCGGGTATCCAGCCCGCCTTCGTCTGCCGAAACACCGAGGGTTGGAGGTTGAGGATGCTGGTGGACAGCCATAGCTGGGTAGGGCACAGGCAAAGGATACATGCCAGGGGCATTGAGTGGAACACCAGGTGGTACCAGGAAGTAGGTACCGTTATAAAAACAGTAGCCTGGCGGCATATTGTGCCCTGACATCTGCGGCATACGGGGATCCATGACGAGGTGGGGGTGTTCCGGGATGTGTAGAGCTTGCACGGCAATGCCTATGCTACTTGTCAAGGTCAGCACAGAGGTCGCGGACGCTCTCTGTTGCTCAGAGACATTATAAATATTATCCGTCGTTATCAATCACTACTCTGCTCGAGCGATGCCTATCTACTCCCTCATGTCGCGAGCAGGGACGTCCCAGCCACCTCAGCCACTGGCACACTAAAGCCCGCTACACTCCGTTGCCTTCCGATTGGTTCCTCGCTGCGGGGTTGCCTCCAGTCCCGAAGTGCGATTAGGAGGGCGCGTACAGGTGCAGACCATAAAAGACGCTCGCCGGCTTTTATGGTCTGCAACGGAGACTACCGGGGTTAATAAGTATTCACACGGTGTTCGGACTTGGCAGCTCTCCTTTCCGGTTCCTTCCATTGTACATCTTCTGAGAACAACCTGTACGCATGGTAGCTCACCATCCATGCCATCTCAAGCCAAGAAGTCTTGGGGATTCCGTCTGTTACAGTCAGAAGAGATGAGTAAAAGATGAGTGAGTGGTACGACTTCATGCTCACCGTTCAGAACTCATCTCATGTCGACGCAGTCGATTTTCCCTTGGCATGCTCCTTGCCTGGGAAAACACCCGCTAATTTGCAACAGGGCAAATGCAATCTAGACGTCGGCTGTCCCGTTATGCACAAGACCTTGTGGGGTTGATTAGTAACGGAGATGAAATGAATGGGTAGCGTTGACGTTCATTTTCCGTATCTAGTGCGGCCCTGGGATGGCTACCATGCTTGATAAGACATAGCCCAGCCGTCGTTCGCATAGGAAGTGAAGTGGGAAATCAAAAAGCTTTCACTGCTTGCTTTAGTCTTCTTGGACTATATATTATTCTCGTTCGTCCACTTGTCTCTGTTTCTTTTCATTTCTCACTCAGGACCAGCGGTGACAGCGCTGCTTCTCGGATACGAAATCAGAATCACCGGAGCCCGGAAGATGACGTGTCGATTAATTCAAAGGATGACATGAAAGGAGACGGCGGACCGGGCGCCTCGGCTAATTGACATCGTGAGAGACAGAAGCTGATAAGGGTTGACATATAAAGACTACTGCTGTTAAGCCATCACCCTCTTCCGGAGGATCTTTTCCCTCTCCCTCAGTGTCTCCCTCTCACCCATCCTGTTGTTGCTGTTATGCCTCTACCCAAGTTAGGCATCCATCTGATCCTGCCGTCACTCATTCAATCTTTTCAACTCTTTCTCGTCGTTATATCCCGCGGACTCTCCGTGGCTGTGATCCTTTTCCACTCCTTGAAACTCTTTACCTCTCCTTCCAGTTTCGTCTTCATACCCAACCAGCCAGCTGTTTTGTCCTTATGTATCGCCCTCTCCTCTGTTCTCCTCCATCTCATTCTAGCCCTTCGAACTTCTCCACCTAGGGTGACGGTTGAGGGTTCAAGGTTCCTTCCACCGTACAAGCAGTACTGCATGTTCGTCCTCTTCGGGCTCACGTGCATCCCATACGGAGTAGCGTGCCACGCTCTTTTTCGCTATCCTGGTCTGGATGACAAGCGTCATGAGCATATCATCAACACGGTGGTTCTACTGCATGCGCTTCTGGTTGAGGTACGTTCTCTACCCCGTCATTGTCATGAACACTTGCTCATAACATCTCTCTCTCTTCGTTTCTATCATTCTCATTCTCATTCACGTCCTCTCCCTCTCCCCTACTTGTTTTTGCTTTTCCATCTTCCTTCAGATGTTCAGGAGAAACATGGAAGTCTACGGCATGCCCGACCAATGGATTCAGGCATTCAAGGCAGCTCGTAGGACCATCACTACAGGAGTCATCCTCGAGTCCCTCCTTTTCCTATCCGGTGCACCATGTCTCTTCGTCCTCGACCGCATCAACCGCGAGTTCCTCTGGCTTCTACCCTCCTTCATGCTGTGGACACAGTTCACCCTCTACGGCGTAATGCTCTATCACAAGGTCGCCAGCAGCATACGAAGGCAGTTGGTGCTGAACATCATCTTCTACGGCGTTGCTGCCCTAGCTTCCCTTGCCCTCGCAATTGTAGGCATTGTTCTCCAGTGGCACCTCACGTTTGTGGAGCAGTACCTCTTCCTCCAAGCACTCTTCATCTGGTCGACGTATCGCCTTTCGAGTGTCTTGCATGAGGTCCTGCCTGGCAAGAAGCATAGCTCCTTCGACCCGGAGACCGCTTCTGGACCCTGTTACGCTCTGCTGGCCTGAGTGTCACAATCCTAACCCTTCAGGGTTCAACCTATTCAAGGGTCAGTCGTTCGTGCTCTTTTATAGAGCGAGGATGAGTCAAGATGTTAGAGGAACCGTTCCTCTAAGTCGAGCAGATCGGGCGCAAGGCCAGTGAGGACGAGAACTGGATGAATCAGTAGGTCGAACTGAGGTTTGACCCTACAACCACTACCACTATATACATGAGATGTTCAGGGCAGGGACGCAGGAACTGTCCAATAGTAAGACAAGAGGCAAAGTGGTCCGACTACTCAGGTTGCGCTGAGTAATTATCCTATGGAGTCATGTGGGGTTAGACCCACTTGGAGATCCTGTATAGTAAGCATATAAGCGTAAGAGAAAAAGAAAACGCGCGTCCGTGATCCGAGTCCTGGGCGATCGTAACAGACCCGAGGTTGGGAGCTGTGCAGTGGGTTTTGCGGCGGCGCTCAATGATGGGGAATCGAAGAACGATTTATCTGGGTAAGATACCTTAGCTTCGTCTTCTTCAAGTCATCTGTACTAACTCATCTTCGGTGAAGTCGACAACAAATCACTTAGCTCAAAGGGTGAAATCATTAGAATGTGCGTTTCTAGTCAGTCACGTCGTTCAAACGTTGTGTCTGATGGCTGTGTATCCAGGGTTGACCTTCCAAAACAACCCGAGTCGATATATCAGTACGTATTTATTCTCTCGAATAATAGCTCTTCGAGAAGTACTCATCGACTGCACAGACAAGGACGTCCGACACCCTCCGCCTCAATGTCTTCAGTCAACGCAAGTGCCACGTGCGCCATGAATAGCAACGAGTACGTCTTCTGTCACGTTCACAGCTTACTCTTTGTCGAAAAGCGCTGACTGTCTCTTTCTAGGGCCATTCTAAGTCACCGCAACCGCAACAAGAAGAAGAAGTCATCGAAGACCTCGTTCCTGACCCGATGGTGGAGAGCTTTGTACGTGTTCATCTCACCAACGACTCGAGAAACTCTAAATGGTTTCGCAGATTCGCTAGGATGCGTAATCAAGCTGATGCCAGTCACACCCGAGAGAATGAGTACGTATCTCTCCTCCTGCTATGTTCATGTGTCGACACCGGCTGACGAAATTTACCTTTGCAGACGTATGGAGCATATCGAAGCAAATGATTCTATCGTTTCGGAGGCTTACTCGAAGGTAGAAGGAAAGGGAGACGATGACGCCTTTGAGTCGGTAACTCAAGACCAGGAAAGCACGTACGTCTATCTTTGTCTCTCAATACATTTTGGTCAATTAAAGGCAAATCTAATATGGACGCACATAGGATGCCAGTCTTGAAGAAGCACGACCCGACTTCGGTTCCACGCACTCCTCCAAACTCTCCTCTCATTCCAAGCACTCCCCTTCCCAAGGACAAGGCGAAGAGCAACGACGTATTCAACGCCCTAAAGCACGAAGTCGAACAAGTTTCGCAGACGATCGTGTCGAGGTATCTCGACGAGTCGAACCGTCGTTACCGTGAAGAAGCTGAGCAGCGATTGAATCGAACGAGTAATCCTCGTGTCGTTGCCACCGATGCTAGGGGTGAAGTCGAGCTCAGGGTCTCTGGCAACAGTTCGTTGGGGGCTCAAGGTTAGTCATTGAGAGACCCTTGCCGTACTACACGCCTTGTATGGTGCTTCCTCTGACTGCGAGGATGGACTCGGAGGAAAATGGCGTGTCCCCAGTGATTTGTTTACCACCTTTGTGTACAGAAACTTCTCTTTTTTTCTTTGACGTTTGTGATATAGAATTCTTTTCCTCGTTTACTGTTTTGTGTTCTCTCTTCCACCCTCATTCGACGTAGCTTCCAAAGTAAGAACAAATTGTAACATTACATACGTACTCAACCAGAATATCATCTGGCCGCTTCTTATGGCCAATACAATCTGCGACGAGAACGTAAGAGTGAGAATGAGCTTATTCAAGTCGACGTCTTAAGAACACTAGACTAGTACCACACAACGGTCAATGGGGTGTGAACGTATAGAGAGAGCGACATGATGGTCCAGAAGCTAGACCAGTCCAAATTGTTACCAGTCCACGCTGTGACCACTCTAAGAGCGTAACCAGTCCAACCGTGTAACCAGGTAAAGACGTGAGACCAGTAGGTGAGATTGACTAGTCTGAAGGAGAAAGCCGTTTACTGGTAAGATAGGCCGCAGCCATACCCTGGCCTTGTGGGGCTTTGTGACGGGCACGTGAAGTGACGTGATGTAACACCGCCCAAACGGGAAATCAGTGACGGTGGCGGCGAGTCTGCGAGCACGGATGGTGTCGACAAGGCCCAGTATTCATTCAGTACAGCATAGAAACATGTAGATTGTACAGTAGATACTTCAGATGCTGGTCTAATCTATCGCAACTTTTCTCTGTCTAAATCAGCAAAGATCGACTCTGGGATGACACGATGACCTCGGTATTTCTTGCCGGCATAAGCAGCTTGCTGTCCGTTCAATCCCTTGCGATACGCGTCCATGAAGCGGAACGACCGCGTCGCGAAGCTGACAAATGTGTTAGATATGTGAGTGCATTGTTTACCGAGGAGGGAGCACAAAGACACACCGCCGAATTGACTCGATCGGGACAGCCTGCAGAGCCGTCCGGACGTTGCGCTCGAGGTCGGCTTCCTTCGATGACGCGGGATAGCTGCGATACCGCCGCTTTGCGTAACCCCAGCACTGCTCGATCGGATTCAATTCGGGGTGGAATTTTGGCAGGAACAGTGCGGGAATCCCACGCGCCGTGCATGCTTCTTCGACCAGCGACTGCACGTCTGCGAAATCCTTCTCCACGAAGAGCATACGCCGGCAACAACAATCAGTACGTCCCTTTGCGCAGTTGAACTTCGAGCATTCCGTCTTCAAGCCCTTGATCTTCGCGCGCCACTCCGGATAACGCTCGATCAGCAACTGCGCCATGCCTTTAAATTTTCCCGCGAGTTCTGGGTGCTCGGGAAAGGCGTCGGGATAATAGAGGTACTGTGTCGTGCCGTCTGCAAAGACCGTGTCACTCATGTTGACACGGTGCTTCAGAGGCTTCCCATTTGCACCGTGCACGAGATTCCCATCTGCACCCTTCGTCTTGATATCAACACCAAACCGCTGGGTGCTGCCGCCTGATCGTGCTGGACTCGGTCCCTTGGGCATTTTCCGTGCAGAGATCGCATCATCGGCTCGCTTCAGGTGTGTTGTTGCATTGTCGAGAATGAAGAGATGATCATCATCCGGGTAGAGCTTCTTGATCACGTCCATGGCTTTGTCCAGCTGTGCGACAATCTCGTCACTGGTAAAGTAGCCGTCTCGCTCCTTCCCGGCTTTGAAGTACACACGCGCAGACTCATCTCCATCCGGAGATCCAAGCCACCCATAGTCTGCAGATATGAAGTCTGCGACCATCAGCGAGGGCCCTTCGCCCTTCGGCTCAGGAACCGCCTTCTCATCCTTGTGGACCCAGAACACACGCCGCCGATCGTTCGCATAGAACGTACTCTCGTCATGGAACCAGATCACCAAGCGGCGTGTCATCGGGCGTGGACCTGAGTATGGGATTGTGTTGCCGTCACGATCATACGTCCGGATGCGATCCTCGTGATTGGCTAGGGTAGGGAGAAAGATCTCCTGGCGGTATGCAACCACATCCTCGCGCTCATGACCATCAATGTACTGACCCTTTGGGCCTCTACCCCACCGATAGTCCATACGATGCATCCACCGCTGTGCTGTAGAGAGGCACGGCGCATAGTCATCAAGTTCGTACTTCTCTTGGACCTCCGCTGACTTGAAGAAGTCTACAACGTCCTTGGCCTTCCGCTCTTTGCCAACCCCCTGGAGATGCAAGTGTATCTCGCTCACAAGCTCGTCGTCCTCAAGAATTGATTCGTTCCACGTGCCGTATCGATTGTAGGGTAAGTCGTCCCGGTCAGCAATGTATGCCCTGCACCACTGCCTGACAGAGTCCGCCGTTCCAGACCCACTGTCATGGGCCTGCACAGCCTCGATCGATGCTTTCTTCCATGGCATCGACCCAATGGGACGTGAGTAGTTCCATAACGTCGCGCGCATCATCTGCAGGCGGTGTTTGAAGGTTTCGTCACCATTGAATGGTTTGAAGCCTATTCCGCCCTTCCGACACGGCCTGAGAAGTCGCCGGACATCGCGCCATGCTGCCTCCGCTTCAGCAAGGCGCGGCGCGGGGACAAACATACCAGGGTGAGTCGAGCGACTCGGATCCGGGCAGTGTACATCTTCCAAGTTTGACTCAGAGTTCGGCATTTGACAGGTGTCATCAATGTCAGGCACGTCTTCGACAGTGGCATGGTGGGATGGCAGCCTCGACTCGGACAGCTCGGTGTCAACGTCCATGCCGTGAGTCGTTGGTTCTGTTCCTATGTCAGAGCTGGATGGGGAAGCAGCGTACTGATGGTTCTCGGGCTGCCATGTAGGCCGCGTGATTTCCGAGAAGACAGATCCCATACTGCCCGCAAGTGACGCGAGGCGATCCTTGGCCTGCACAAGGGTTGCATTGATCCGCCTTCTCCTCGGAGTGACCTCTGGCTCCAATAGGGTGGGCTCTTCGAGCAGAGGGGATTGTGCATGGGGACTCGAACTGGGACTCTAGTGGTAGTTAGGGAGGGCCTGTCATTCCCGTGCTCTATGACACCTGTAGTGGCACATACATGGTTTCCACTAGGCTTGCTCAACTTAGCTCGTTTTTTGGGGATCCAATCACCTAGATTTGCTATCGCCTGACGCAGTTGTCGTTTTTTCATGGGCATTTCGGGTGGTTTTCACTGAGTGGCTTGCGACGGCGCTTGCACCTCATCTTGTTTGGGCAACTGCTAAGCAAGCTAGCCGCCCGTCAACTGTGATTGTATTCAGGCCACTACTTTGCAATGAGGCTGAAAATAGATATTCTGACGCGAGCTTCGATCACATTCATGCATGCAATCAGTCCTTCGCGGAAATTTTCTTTGTGCGTTTGCTCTACACTACAGAGATACATGGTCTTCAATTTCCATCACCCAAAATGGTGTACTCGGGCTGTACTCGGCGCCAGCGTGACATACGCCGCCGCACGTGATGGACAGGGTATGGCTGCGGCCTATCTTATGAAACGAGGAGACTAGTCCAAGCTATCGACGAGACATGAACGAGGTGAGGAAACATACATAGGTCGGTCATGCAACCAACCTCCTGTGGCTTCGTCGTGGGCCACATCATTGCCACATCATTGCATGGAATGACGTGTAAGAACGATGCTGAGCCTCTGGTGGACAGAAATGACTCAATCGTCGCTGTTATATATAGTAAAGTGTGGTGTTGAGGGTATTCGAGTGATGCAGGTCGGCCTTGTTCATCGAGACCGTCTTCGGACTGGTCATACAATAGATAGGGCCTCCCATACGTGTGCATGAGTATCGATGACCTTGGTTCATTACATTAGTAAGAGTGGCTCAACGTTGGCCCATCGAGCTAGAGAAGATGTGCTCATTTTGTGTAAGTTATCTTTGTTCTCGTCTCAAGTGTGCCTAGTTGAGTGACTGGTCAGTTGAGAGGCTTGGATTCGGGTCAAATAGACGGTGGAGAGTTACTTGCCTCGATAAAGAGAGAGATCGGCTAAGAAAACATACAGCGTTACTTACTGCAAACACTTGCGCATATCTTGTTCTGATGTGGAGGCTTGTTTCTTGCTCCTTAGTCATGCCCATGTTCAGCTGTCTTCAGTCAGCATGACGTCCAACGAAGTTGACTTACATGACGTAACCAACTAACCAAGAACGACAACTCCGCCACCACTGAGTCTTGCCTTATAGATGGTATTCGCCAAAGTATACACAGTGAATAAGACGTGTTACTTCAATCGAACTTCGCATCTTCATTCCGTTTTCAGTCAAAATCTTACCTCGTAGTCTAGGTTTCGGCTTACGGATCACTCAGCATGTACGAACAACAGCAACAATGTCCATTTCAAAAGCAGTAACAACGAGTACATGTGCTTAATGAAAGGCGTGTGCGAGAGAGATATATACGAGGGGGGGAGGCACATCGAGTGCGTATGTGGGGAGTGGGGAGGGGGAAGCAGTAACAACCGAGACAAGAACAACGATATAGTTTTTCTTTTTATGAAGAACGCGTCATGAGTGGGGAGTGGATGATAGTTACGCACGAGACGAGAATGATAGTACATGAGATCAAAACAGGCTGACGAGGTTGCGAGTGTACGTGACGATGGGGCTAGAAAAGAAAAGAGCGTTGAGATGCACATATCAAGAGACAGGAATGCGGATCCGACATACCTGAGCAAGAAGTCGACGATCCAGTGCCTACACGTCGAAATCGTTCGTCATCAGTACGAAGATACTCAAACAGGAGATGGAGAACGCACCAGAGCAGCAATTCACCGGTCAAGACATCCACCATCTTCATTGACAACCAAACATCCAGTAAATATTGGAATGGAAAAGACAGTGACAGAGCCGAGACAACGTCAAAGGAACAAACGCAGCGTGCAACCCGCCCATGACCTAGTAGACGTGAAGAGTTGTCAGCTACGAGCATGAAAAGAACGAGGAGAGAAAGGGACGAACGTTGAGCAGCGAATTGACGACCAAGCCAAGCGGATGAACCAACAACAACAACAACAACAAGGAGAAACGACGAGTCGGAAGACACGGAAGACGTTGAGAAAAGACAGTGATGGGAGGGGAAAGGATGTGGACGTGCTCACGTTCATTCGAAGGTGTAGGTAATGCCATAGAATTCCGCGTGGGGGTACTCCTCAAGGAGCTGCTGAATGACATACCACATCGAGGTGCCATACGTGACGTGGTTATGGAGACCACGAGGCTCGCCAGAATGAAGCATGGCGAACGCTTCGCCTTTGCCGGTGAAGATGAGTGCGCCAGAGTCGCCATGATCGGAGAAACCCCCGGAAGTCTTGAGGCCATGAGCCTTCGTGTAGTTGTAAACGACAACTTCACGGGACTCGATCCCAAACTCGTCGCAAGTGTACCCGTCCATTCCAGCAGATCGTCCGAGGGTGAGCTTGGTGGCGCTGCCATACTTGGCAAGAATGACAAGTGGGTCGCCGTTCTTGTCCTTTGCCTCAGGGTTGAGAACGCGGCGACGAGAGGTAGCACTTGTGATGGGGAGCTGCAGGTCAGCCGGGATCTTGTTGCCCTTCTGGTTGATCTCGACGGGCCAAAACAAGTCTTCGAGCTCTGTCGCATCGAACTGGTTTCCTGAGAAATTGAACATTAGTAAACGAGATCTGGAAATGATAGACGGGCCAAAGGCAAGGAAAAGGGGGACTAGGGAAACTTACCGAGGTCGACGATGTTGGAAGTGAAATTCACGATCTTGTCCAGATCGACATTGACCGTTGCGACATCCAAGGTATAGTGGCGCCAGTCGGTAGTGACGGAGATCTTGGGGGCATAATCGACGATACCGAACCTGCGATCATCTGCAGACTTCCACGCAGTGGTAGCTTCGTCGAAGAGGGTCTGGCGAATAGCGTTATCCTCCTGTATATTCTCCGACACCTGTTTCAAGCGCCTGAGCGACCTGGAATCCTCCTGAGGTGTACCCTTCTTCGCCTCCAAATCCTTGATCTCCCCGGACAGCTTGGTGGCATCTCGAACACCCTTGCTAACCGCATCCATGATTTCGCCAACTGCATCGTCGTATCGACGCTCCCCGCAGACGAGTATGGGTAGGGGATTGGTACCGTCGAACCTGTAGTCGGTGGTGGTATCGACGCACGCGACATGCTTGTTGATTATGGCAAGGACCCTGGTGCTCGGCTCCCCGCCGCGGGTCTCCACCTCCTTGAAGAGCAACGTGATGGTGCCTGCGCCGTCATCCTCGGTCTGTCTAGCGACGGGAATGCTGAGGGCAGCGTTGAAGGAATGGTTGATGCCGAAGCGGGGGTCCGTGCGGTTGACGACGGGCAGGAGAGGCGGGCCAGCGAGCCTCTTAACTTCGCCTTCGTACCATTCGATTACCACGCCCCTGATCTGAAGGTCGGAGAGAATGTGAAGGATATTGGGAGTGAAGTCACGGAGAGCCTCTGCGTTGGTGGTGTTGCGCTTAACAGCGATCCAAATGGTGACGGGACCGGTAGTAACCTCGTCGTCCTGCACAATGGTGAATCGTACCGTCTTGAGAGACGAATGCTTGATTCCGTTGGCCTTCATGGACTCGATGACCTTAGGAGCGACAATATCGTCCCAAACTGGATTGAGATCAGAGTCGAAGACGCCGTTAGGGATCTTAACGGGGATCTTAGAGAAATGGGAACCAGGGGTGGGGACGTAGAAGGGCTTGGTTTCGAGATCTGAGCGATAGAGGAGCTCGGGGGGGTCGCCTGAGATACCATTCCAGTAGAAGCGACGCTCGAAAGGGGTGATGACATGGGGCGAAACGATAGTGAAAGCGTCCGAAGTGTCACTCATGGCTGCCCAGACCGTTTCGGCGTCGCTGAGGGTTGGAGAGATTGGAAACGTAGGAGAGATGGGGGAGATGGGAGAGGTAGGAGCCTGAGCAGCAGCACCATGTCCGCGACCTCGGGCGGCCTGGCGTTTCCTAACGCACTCCACCATAAACACATTCAAGTCTGAAAACGAGATGACGGGTGAGCAAGGGAGAATGGCATAGGCAAAGAGAAGAAGCGATGAGAGAGACTTACATCCAAGGTGGTCGGGATCGTTTCTGGCTGCTTCGACAGCCTCTTTGACACGTGGAAGAGCCTCTGCAAGATGGTCGAACGGTCATGAGAGAGCGATAGGCGTTGCATAAGGAAAGGAGCTCACGGTCACCGAGGTAATTCATGGCAATGAGCTCATCTTCGGTGAAGTCGACGATTTCTGGAAGGACAAAGGCTCAGTATACTCGCAACGGTAACAGAATCAGCCGAAGGACTTAATTTTCTTCTGATCAACAGTTGCTGGATCCATTGCAGTAGATAACAGTTGGCGACTGGGTTGTGAAGACAAGAGAAAGAAGCGCAAGTGGTAACTCGTCAATGGGTGTAGCGGGTCGGTTCGTGGCCCGCCACAGACTTGCCTTTTTCGTCCTCACCTTCCTAATCGGTTGCATCCGCAACTCTTACCAATCCCACTCTAGACTCCACTCTCGTGACCTGATTGTTCAGCTTGGAAAATTTACTTGTATATAAGACAGCCCCCAGTAGTCTACGAGCGGGAGCCAAGCTACGGAGACCAATATCAGTCTAATTGACCCGACTGCCTCCTAAGGCTCGCGAGCGCTACACTTTTTGACAGCCACTCGACTCTCTCTACCTCCAAACTCTTCGCTTAACTCTCTTAACTCTCTCGTCGCCACCGTCTGGTATCCTCGAGTCTGATCAACTCGGCCTCCGACTCCGGCAAACCCTCGTCGACCCCAAAACTCGACGAAAACCCAAAACGGCCTCTGAGTAATATCGCATTACTAATGGCCTCCCGTCGTCAATACGGACTTCGTCCTCGAACGGGACGAAACCTCAGGATGGTACCTGGTGAGTTTCCATCCCCTCGCACCCCGCATATTGACCGCTACGCAGAGGGAGACGTCATTGGACACGTCTCCGACACCGCGAGCTTACGCTCCGCTCCCGGATCTCTGCAGCACGCGTCGTTCGACCGTGCTGCATCTCCGCGTATGTCCGGATCTCTGCCGCAGGTGCCTGAAGGGCCCGCGGTATCTCCGAGTAGCCCTCTCACGAGCATCGCTCGAGAGGAGAGCGTGTCGCACGGTGCGCACGCAGAACGTACGGGTACGGGCGACGTAAGCCACGTGACCCAGTACGGTGAATCGCCTGTGAAGGCGGAACCAGACCCTGAGGGGCCATGGCTCACCGTCAGACGCGACGGAAGACACTCGCGCAGCGTGTCGCGCACGAGTACGAACCAAACGGGCCGTGACCTAGGAGGTCCGGCCCCGTTATCTGAAGAAGTCCTTACCTCGGTCCACAGGGCTGAGGAAGGCATGACTCCTCGTGAACGCGCCGCATACCACGACCGTATGCGACGCGAATACGAGCGTCAGGAACGGGAGCGACTCGAGCACCTCCGCCAATTGGAGGAGGATGCTTGGGTCGCGGAACAACTTAGTAGGACTCCCGAACCGAGCCAAGGCTCGGCGCCGGCGGGTAACTCGAACCACGGCAGGGCCACCTACGAAGAACCTCGCCGAGACGCATCGTACGGCTTGCAACGAGGTAACCAGGAACCTTTGGAAGCAACCAACCCGATGGCCGTTCCGGTTGGTCGGGATGATCGCGACGAGCGCATCAGCGCATTAGAGCACCAACTAGATGTCATGGCGCGCGCGATGGAACGCTTTTCCATCGCGCAGTTCAATGAGCACGGTCGCTCTGATCTAGTAGCGCAGGTAGTGCCTGTAGCTAGTACAAATAATAACAATGTTGTTAATGTTCCTAAGTCCACCCCAAACCTTGAGAGTGCTAGTAAGAAAGCTAAGAAAGAGAAACAGAGAGCTAAGAACTCTCTGCTTCCTTCAGCTCAACTAGAGCCCAGTAGCTTTCTGGGGAAGATATTATCTTCAGGAGGAGGCCCTCCTGGGGATGATTCTTCCAGCTCCTCAGATAGTTCAGATCCCAGGGGCCCTGATGGATCTGAGGATGGTAGTGAATCTTCCTCGGAAGATAGAGGTCACAAACCTAAACTCAAACCTGTCAATCCGGACAAGTACGACGGGCGCGAGGATGCGGAAGCGTTCCATAAGTACGTTCGGCAGATCTCGCTGGGTATCGTGTAAAGAAGTCCATGCTGGCTTCGACGGCTTCGAACTTTCTTACTGGGAAGGCATACCGATTTTTCATTCACAAGGTTGCTGGGCACGAACCTGAGAAATGGAAAATGAACGAATTCTTTACTGGGTTGTTTGATTATTGTTTTGATCATAACTACCAACAAAGGAGAAAAGCTCGAAGAGCTCGAGCAAGGCAATAAGAGTGTGCAAGAATATGTGCATGAATTCGAAGAAACAGCTCAACAGGTCGGGATACTGTCTACTGGTGACAAAGTCAACCGACTATTCCGGGGGTTCAAGCTCGGAATACAAGGCGATTTGTATTTCCGAGGGGTCACTCCACTCCACTCGTCGTGGAACACCGTTGTTGCAGAGGCGTTGCTGGTCGAAGCTGCGCATCGCGCGCGTACCGGAGCCTTCAAATCTCGACGTGAGCAGCACGCGCTCATCGACGAGAAAGCCAAGTCTAAGAATGGCCCGCCATCGAAGACGGACCAGAGTGACAGATCATCAGTACGGCGCGGGTTCAAACACAAGAATGGCCGTACCTCTCGAGACAAGGGCAACGGAGCCAGTAGCTCCGCCGCGGTATCGCCTTCGAAAGCATCCGGAGTGAAAGACGCTAACTCCCCTCCGCACATGTCGGAGAAGGAGAAAGAACGTCATTTTGCAGAGGGGTTGTGTCTTGAGTGCCACGAGAGCGGACACATTCGCCGCAACTGTCCTAAGCTGCAGAAAGTTAAGTCAGCAAAGAAGGGGAAACCTCCGGGCGTACCTATGTATAGTGTCGCGCCAGAGGTTGGAACCTCGGATGACTTGAGGGAATTGGCCGCGGAGTCCGGGGTAACCGGAACGTTATCTTCTGCCTATATTGATGTATGCTGGGATGAGAGTCCCGCGTCTGACGACGGGAACTCTATGCCCACGCTACAGAGTGTCAGTGCCTCTGATTCTCAATCAGACTGGTATGGTAACTTACCAGACGAGCTTGACGCGGACTCGGATGCGAGTACCGTGTTCTATTCCTGCAAGACGCCCAGCTCCTCTGACGCAGGGGACTCCGTCGCGGGTAACTGCATTGCATATGATGACACGTACGAGAATCAGTACCTGCCTTCCGTACGCAAGAAAGGTACTTACGGGCACCACCTCGGTGACGCCTATGCTTCGCACACCGCACGCGTCTTGAACCGTGTGTTTTGCGAATTGTATCCTTCGCGTGACGACGACGACCTGGACATATCCGTTATCAGGACGTCAGACAGGATGTACACTGTGTCGTACTGGGAACATAGTCAGGATGTGAAAGTTACATACCTCCGGGATCCCGATAGTGATATTTGTGGATGGTGCTTCCCATGGCTGGATGAGGTCATGGGGAACTGCCTTGACTATGGGGATATTCCGGAAATACCCCTTGGCCACGCGCTGGCATCAGAAGTCAAGACTGTGCTATCGAAGTACATTGACATACCTGGAATCGACGCGGAAGAGTGGGGCGAGCGGGAACGCTTCGCAGCTACTCAGTACACGGACTACGTCAAACTGCGGGATATGTACTTAGCTTTTGTGGTGCTCATCCCAAACGCGATGCTGGAGAACGCGTATCTTGACCTCCCGAACTGGTACGCGCAGATGTTGCGCCGCGAACTTCGTCCCGAGTCATTTGATCTTGATGACCTGGAGGGCGAGCTCGAGTCGTTTTTTTCGTGTGCGGCTGGTGATTGCTGAGCGTGCTGCTCGCCGGCCGCAGGCCATGCGCGCTGCATCGATACTTCAATGTAATGCAGCAAAAGTAAACAAGAATGCGTCACCTGAGTACCTTCAGCGCAACTCAGCGGAGCCTCGCGCTCTGAACCGTGTAATGCCGGATCCTATTGTGGTGGTAGTGGACCTCAACGGGCAGCCCGTTCGAGCTCTGCTTGATTCGGGTTCTCTATCGGATTTCGTTTCTACGAAGACGGTGCATCAGCTCCAACTCAAATCGTTTGAGTTAGATGTACCTCTGCCAGTCCAGATGGCTGTGCAAGGATCTCGCGCGAAAGTCAACTTAGGATGCGTTGCGAAGCTATCATATCAGAACATCAGCGAAGCCCGTTACTTCGATGTCATGAACATACTTAACTACGACTTGATCCTCGGAACTCCGTTCTTGTTCCAGCATCAGGTTACGTTAGGGCTGAACCCCACTTCAGTCATCGTTGGGAGCCCGGTATTGCGACCGATCGAGGGCAAGCGCCTTCGTCTTCTCGAATCGCGTGCTGCTCAGATAGGTGTGAGTAGCCTAGAGCGATACCGTAATGAGTTACGCGCATACGCAGAGGACATAAGTACGGACGCTATGAACTCACCGCTCCCGCCGCTCCGCGCGATTAACCATACTATTCCGTTGATAGACGAGGATCGCGTGTACTCCTGGCGACCTTCGAAGTGCCCGGAGGCGCTGCGCCCGTTGTGGAATGAGAAACGACAGGCCTACCTGAGTACTGGGCGATGGCGCATGACCAACGCGCGTAACACATCACCCATGTTACTGTTGACGAAGCCGGGGACAGGTAAAAATGGAGCGCCGCCCAAGCTTCGTACTGTAATAGACCTACGTCAGCGTAACAAGAACACGCGGAAACTTCCGTCACCCTTACCTGACATGGAGGGGATCTTGCGGCGCGTATCGCGAAAACAGTTCCGATCCATGATTGACGGGAAGGACGCCTACGAACAAATGCGCGTCGAACCCGCCCATGTTGAACGCACCGCGATGGCTAGTCCTGACGGTAATATGGTCAGTCTAGTATTACAGCAGGGCGATTGCAACGCTGTAGCGACTTACCAGTCTTTGATGAACCATATCTTTGGGCCATACATCGGAAAGTTCATGGATGTCTACCTTGACGACATCATTATCTACTCCGATACGATGGAGGAACATCTACAACACGTGAAGTTAGTACTAGATGTGCTCCGGGAACAGAGATTCTACCTTAGTGCGGCAAAGCAGAAATACTTCTGCTCGGAGGCGAAGATCCTAGGGCGGATTGTGGATGATCAGGGCATTCGCATGGACCCGGACAAGGTGGATACTATCTGTTGAAGGAGTGAATTGGAAGTGGCTATAAAGGCAGTGAACGAACCTCTGAGGGAACTGCTGAGGGAGTCCTGTTAGGCACACAGGAAAGCAGAGGAAGGAACGATCCATTAGAGGGCGTATCCAGCCCAGTATATATACATGTGTGAGACCATCACCTGATGGTCGAGTCATGATGAGTCATAAGTGTAATCTACGTGAGTCATCGTTAGTAAGACGGAATCCGGAACTCCAGGTAACCGGTAATATCATATGCTTAAGGAGCGGAGGCCCGGATGTCCGGTATCTAATCTACTGAGATAGGACGAGAGATAATCGAGTCCTATAGATAAGATAAAGAGCGAAAGAGAGTAAGCGTACAATACAGTACGTAGCGTTGCAGAACATAATACAAGTCCATATCAGGCAAGCCTGATAAGATAACGCCTGAAATGGTAGAAGTTCAACACTCCCACTTGTTCAAGACGCTATGACCATGCCAGTTGACGTTCGAAGTTTCTCTATTCCAGAGAGTGGAACGTTCTTGGTCAACGCATCTGCAAGCTGGTCTTCGCTCGCAACAAAGAAGATATCGGTTTCACCCTTCTCGTAGAATTCTCGAATGAAGTGATACCGTATTTCGATGTGTTTTGTGCGGCGGTCCACGGCAGGATTAACCGCAAGGAAAATGCTTCCTTGATTGTCCAGACACAAAGGAGTGGGAGCAGTCATGTTGTCACCAAGCTCCTGTCCGAAGTTCCTAAGCCAAGCCATTTGACGACATGCATCAGAGGCTGCTTTATACTCTGCTTCTGTTGAAGAGAGGGAAACAGTGGGTTGGCGTCTGGAAACCCAAGAAACGACACAATTGGCCATGAGGAACACAAAGCCGCTTGTGGAGTGCCTATCATCGTGATCTTCTGCCCAGTCCGAGTCTGAATAGGCAATTAACCCGGAGTTGGAATCACCGTCGTAACAAAGCGCATAGTCCTTTGTTCCCCTTAGGTAGCGCAAGACATATTGTGCGAGGCGCATGTGATGCTTCGACGGGTTCGAGGCAAACTTGGCGAGTCTCGTTATGGAAAAAGCGAGATCAGGCCGTGTACCGAGCATAGCATACATGATGCTACCAATGATGCTCTGGTACTCAGTACGGAATACATCCGTTGCAGTTTCCGTGTTCTTCTCCAAAACTGAACCAGCAGGTAGAGGTGTCTTTGCAGGTTTGCAATTAGACATTTGGAACCTCTCCAAAACGGTCTGAACGTATTCAGATTGGTCGACTAGGATCTGTCGCTTTTGATGATCACGACGAATCCTGAGTCCTAAGAAACGCTCTACTGGTCCAAGATCGGTCATCTGGTACTCCTTCTTGAGATGATTCTTTATTTGTTCAATGAACAGTTTAGAGTCTCCAAGGAGTAATAAGTCGTCTACATAGAGGACTACATAGCAGACTTGACCGTTGGTTTTACTGGAGTAAACGTAAACTCCTGCATCCGAATATGTCCGTATGAACCCTTGGTTTAGAAGAGTTCGGTGGATCTTAGCGTTCCATTGACGTGACGCTTGCTTAAGACCATAGATGGCCTTCTTGAGGAGGCAGACCCAATCCTCCTTGCCTGGAACTACCCATCCTTCTGGTTGTTCCATGTAGATTTCCTCTTCAAGTTCACCGTTGAGGAATGCTGTCTTAACGTCCATTGAGTCCATCTCCCAGTCTTCGAGTGCAGCATGTGCAAACATATATCTCAAAGACTCAAAACGAGCAACTGGAGAGAATGTCTCGTGGTAGTCTTCACCCCAGACTTGAGTGAAGCCTTTGGCTACTAACCGGGCCTTGTACCGACCATCATGCTTTCGCGCATACACCCATCTGTTCTTGACTATCTTCCTGTTCTTGGGACGGGGAACCAAGATCCAGGTGCCGTTCTGCTCATGAGACTTCATTTCAGAGCCTTCGGCAGCATGCCAGTGGTCCCACTCAAAGGATTTCCTTGCGTCTGAACGCGAGGTAGGAACCGATTCAGAGTAATTGGCTTCCTTGAGAGCCTGCAGTATCATAAACGCTTCCGCTCGCTGATCTCCATGAGTATCAGTTCGTCGGTCGATCCGAGCCGGAGGCTCATCACCATAAACGTTGTCCCTATTCCTGTTGGGTTCCTCCCAGCATTCTCTCGACGAGGGCGAGTATATACTGGCTGAGGAGGTTGAACAGGTTGAGGACGTTCTGCAGGTTCAGGGAGCTCTCTCTCAGGTTCTCCCACTGGTTCCGGTTCGTCGATGTCCTCATAAACATCTTCGCTCTCTACCGGTAGAGGAAGTGGAATTTCAATCTGTTCCTCGTCATCATCCTCAGAATCAGAGTCTACAGGATCGAATAGTGGCGGACCCAGAGTCTTCGGGTTAGCCAAATCCTTACGTGCCGGAAAGGAATCTTCATCGAAGGTCACATCACGAGACACAACGATCCGTCGACTGGAGGCATCCCAGAACTTGTAGCCCTTGGAGCCTTGCTCATATCCAACGAAGATCATCTCGATTGCCTTTTTATCGAGTTTCCCTTGTCTTCGTTCCTTTGGCACATGCACGAATGCCTTGCAACCGAATACTCTGAAGTATGAGATATCTGGGACCGTGCCATCCCAGAGAGTTATCGGGCATTGCCACTTAAGGCGTCGCATAGGCTGGCGATTGTATATATGGACAGCAGATTCAACTGCTAGCTGCCAAAAACCGTGGCTTAGGCCTGCATGATGCAGCATTGCCATAGCCTTCTCCATGATCGTGCGATTCCAGCGTTCAGCTCGCCCATTTTGCTGAGGCGAGTGCGCAACCGTCTTCTGATGAACAATCCCATAGGATTTCAGACGGGCCGTGAAAGCGTCAGATGTATATTCCCCCCCTCGATCCGAGCGTACATTGATGAGTTTATAACCAGTTACATTTTCTGCCCATGCCTTAAAGTCCTCGAACGCTTGGATCGATTCAGACTTATGACGCAGGTAATAGGCACGTCCAAGACTCGAAAAGTCATCAAGGAACGTAATGAAGTACCGGTATCCACTGTTGATTGCTTGAGTACGCATAGGACCATCTTCGTCAGTGTGAACCAACTCGAGAGGCTTTGTAGCGCGTTTGGAAGACGCGGGGAATGGAGCACGATGAGATTTGCCCCATTGACAGCCTTCACAAGGGGATTGATCCTCAACCCCCACTGGATCGACACCCTTGGTATGATCAGGTAATCGGCGAATAACTTCCTTGGACGGATGCCCCATCCGGCGATGCCAGGTACGAAAAGGGGTAGACAGCTGTGCTGCCGTTTTCTTGTCCAGGACGTCCATAAACGAAAAGTACAAGTTGTTTAGGAAGTTGTACGGTGCTTCCATCACAACGTTGCCAGAAACTTTGCCATGCAAAAACGGTTGGTCATAGATGACCATCTGACCTGAACCTTGAACGAGCGTATGTCCTGATTTCTCCACAATACCAGTAGAAAACAAACAGCCAGAGGCCTGAGGAATGTATGCGACATTAGATATGGTAATCATCATGCGCTCCTTGCCGACTGTTGTTAAACCTTTGATGGTGCCAGAGCCTAGTGCTTCTATCTTAGCATTTCCTGCTGTACCAAAAACGACGGGAACCGTATACGGCTTGTAATCCCAGAAGTATTCCATAGAATTGACGACCGTCTGACTTGCACCTGAATCCATGAGCCATGCAATGCGCTTGAATTGATGCGAATGAGTCTTATTCACACCGGGGCAATAAAACGACGAGCTCAATTGTGCGGATCCAGCGTCAGCAGACGCGCCATTATGTACAACAAGAGAAGAAGCAACTAATGAACCAGCAGTCCGAGGGGGACAGACTCTACACGAAGGGTCTGTACAAGCTGTGTACTTAACCTCCTCGACCTCCACCACGAAGCACCTTGACCGTTTGACGAGGACGAACCGGACTGAGTGACCTTTGTACCGTCCGTGGTAGTGTGAACGACTACCGTGTTCGCCTTTTTACCGTTGCCTTTGCCGTTGCCACCCTTGCCTTTCCCTTTGCCCTTGTCTGTGGCCTTCTGTGGGCGCAAGTGTGGGTACTTAGTCCAGCATTGGTCCGAACCATGTTTCTTGCCGCAGTGAGAGCAAGGACCTTGACCGTGATGCACCTTTACCTGGGAAGTCTTTGAAGCAGACTGTCCCATACCGGACCGGCGGAGAGATTCCTCGGAGAGAATTTTGCTCACGAGGGTCTCAATCTTCAGCTCCTTGAGAACGGTGGTTGCCATGATGGCTGACACCATTGTCGAGTAGCTTTCCGGGATTTTTGACATCAGGAGGAGAGCCTGAGTTGGCTCATCCAGCTTAATGCCGCCGTTGACGATGTCCTTAAGTACGGTTTGGATCTTCGAAATTTGATCCTGCATCGGCTTGTTGTCATCCATCTCTCTCGACTTGATGAGAGCCGAGAACTGCGACCAAACGTATGCTGCGTCCGGGGTACCAAAATGCGACTTGAGAGCCGCCCACATGTCCTTTGCCGATTTCATGACCTCATCACCATCCTCACTCTTCTCATAGAGGAGGTGGTGGAAACTGTTATCCGTGCGCATGAGGATCACACCCTTAGCGCGGGCGTTAGCCTTCTTGTAGTCTGCCTTGGTGAGGTCACCGCTTGGAGGGCGTCATCGGCCTCGATAAACGTTAGGTAGCCGAGCATCTGGCTCGACCACACCTTGTAGTCCGAAGACTTTTTAAGGACAGGGATACTGTCAGCCTTCATGTCCGACATGTTGGCGGTGAGAATATGAAATCGAAGAAGTCTGAGACTTCTTCAGAAACGGAGGGCGGTGGTAAACTTTCAAGAACAAAAGCGAGGTCAGATGATAGACTTTCCTCTGCTTCTTCTTGAGACGGTGCTAGAAGCTCCTCTACGTCGTCTTCTTCGAAGAGATTCGATAGATCTGACGGTAAAGTAGTAGGAGCAAACGATGGAGAAAGATGTACTGGAGAAACGATGGGAGAAGGGGATTGTGCTCGAGAGCCGGGGATAGACGGAGACCCGTACTCTGGGATAGATGCAAGATGTTGCGGTTCAGGTACAGAACCCTCAAAGAAGCTTAAAGAAGCGAAAACAGAGTAAGAATTGTCTTCTTGCCAGTGGTCAACTGGGATACCCCAGCCTGTGTCTCTGATGTATGGACCAGACCACCTATTCGCACAGACTGTTGTGTCACACGGCCAAAACTTATATTCAGTTTCTTCAGGCCGGTAGTGATAGTCCCTTCGTTCAGTGACGTCGAATAAATGCTGAAGACCTCTACAGTTGTAGGGTGTTTCTTCTTCTGATGCTTCTGCTTCTAAATTGTCGTCTAGCACTTGCTCAGACGAAGCCACAATGTGATGCTTGACTTATATGATATTCCAGTGATGTATGCAATAAAAACGCTAGGTACGCCGACCTAATCTACAAAACGATCCAGTCCAAATAGCCCCCGTTGGCTATGCTCGTTAGGTCCTTCGTGACCTTTCTATACCGCTTGACGAGCGGCTCCTGCGGCGTCGAGAATTCGACTGTGCCGACGCAACGGCAAGCCCACGAGATGCTGTCTCGCTGCTGCTTAGACCACTGGTTGGCCTTGTCGAAGTTGTCGCTGACCCAGTTGAGCTGGTCTGCGAAACGGTGGAGAGCGCGCTGGGAGTCTCCAAGAAGCGACTCGAAGAGGTACTTCTTGTCGAAGATTGCTTGGTAGCGCTCGATGGTGGCGCTAACCTTCTTCTCGAGAATCCCAACAACTTCTTCGGTTGACTTCTTCTTGAAGTCGGGGAGCGGGCGAGGAGCGGGTGCTGAAAGGCGTTCAGCAAGTGGGCGCGGCTGAGCGGCGGGGTTGGAGCGGACGGGAGCGGGGAGCGGATGCGACTGGAATCACAAAAACGTTAGATACGAGATCGAACTTGATGCGGGTAGAGTCGGCGTCAACGGACCTTTCTCTCAGGTCTCGTTGGAGGATAAACTTTTTGCAAACGGCGCGAAGGCCCACTGGAAATCCGATCCTTCAGTGCCTTGGGCACTTCAGGTCGTCAAACGCTAAGTCTCTGATAAGACTAGCAAACGCTACGCTTACTCCTTGAAGCGTAGTCTTGAGATCCTGCAGGGATAAAACAACTAGGTGTGCGCGTGTAGCGCAGGGCTCATAACCTGTTGAAGGAGTGAATTGGAAGTGGCTATAAAGGCAGTGAACGAACCTCTGAGGGAACTGCTGAGGGAGTCCTGTTAGGCACACAGGAAAGCAGAGGAAGGAACGATCCATTAGAGGGCGTATCCAGCCCAGTATATATACATGTGTGAGACCATCACCTGATGGTCGAGTCATGATGAGTCATAAGTGTAATCTACGTGAGTCATCGTTAGTAAGACGGAATCCGGAACTCCAGGTAACCGGTAATATCATATGCTTAAGGAGCGGAGGCCCGGATGTCCGGTATCTAATCTACTGAGATAGGACGAGAGATAATCGAGTCCTATAGATAAGATAAAGAGCGAAAGAGAGTAAGCGTACAATACAGTACGTAGCGTTGCAGAACATAATACAAGTCCATATCAGGCAAGCCTGATAAGATAACGCCTGAAATGGTAGAAGTTCAACACTATCCTCAACTGAAAGATACCCACGAACAAAGAACTCTTGAGGGGCTTCTTGGGTTCCGTAGGGTATCTCGCGGACGATATCGCAACCATACGAATCCCTATGGGTGTTCTCACTTCAATCGTGGGGTCAGATTCAAGCTTCAAATGGGAGTTTACTCATCAGCGTGCATTCGACGAGATAAAGACGCTCGTACATACTCACCGTGAACACCACCGCATGCCGCTCGACTACAGTCCGGGAGCGGACCCCATATGGTTGGTGACAGATGGGTCGCATGGCGGGATCGCTGGTGTCGTATGCCAGGGAAAGACGTGGCGCGACAGTCGCGTTGCCGCGTTCTTCTCTGCGAAACTGTCTGCTGCACAGTCGAACTACGTGGTGCATGAAATTGAAATGTTGGCTGGAGTGGAGGCTATGCTTCGCCACCGCGACATCCTGCAGGGATGTGAGTTCACATGGGTAACAGACCACAAAGGACTTACTCACTTATGGAACCAGAAGAACCTATTGGGCCGCCAGGCTCGATGGGTCGAAAAGCTCTCGGAGTTCAATTGAATATGTTCCCGGTGTTGAGAACGTGTTAGCGGATGCACTATCGCGTATATATTCTAATGACGCACCGGGTACTGTACGCGCCCCCTCAGAATACACGCAGTATGACGAGACGGCCCCTGTGGCGGCTCGTCTCGCAGCAATTGATGTCTCGCGACCGGTCTTCACAGGAGTTGAAGCGTTGGCCGTACGGACACGTTCTGCTACGACGGCCAAGTCAGTGTCTCAGCCCACCGGGAGCGAACCGCGTAGCGCACCAATAACACGTACCATCGACGCGCGCTCCCGGCGAGAGAACACCAAACGGGTAGTTGAGCGACCTACTGAGGTACCTAAACCTACCACGCGCCGACGCGAGAAACCGTCAGTACCACCCGCAGAGACGGTGTCCTGGGCCCAATGTGTTCGGCCCAGGAACATACTCAATTAAGAAAACCAAGGAGAACGTTGAATATATATCCCCAGCGCTTATACCAACCAAATAAGGCACTAAGCACTTGCAGCCGATCAATGAGCGCTAAACCGTAGGAGACGCGATGATGTGGTGATGGTGCAAGTCGCCCTGACCAGACCCGTGCAGCGTGACAACTCGTGAGCTTAGGGTTAGGGGGAGTGCGAAAAAAGCGAGCGAAGCGAGCTTTTTGAGCACGACTTCGAGTTACCTGTAAGGGCTGCTTCACCGACCGGGACGACGGGCGGACTTGGGGAAAGCCCGCTCTGACCGTTTCGGCTTTATAGCCTCATCAGGTCCCTGTAGTTAGTCACTACGAACATATTATACACAATACTCATTAGTAATCGGCCCGTGAAGGGGGCCGCTGAGTAACGCTATCTTGCAAATGATTAGAATGCGCTCCAATGCCATTGGACGCACCGTAGAAGTTGGCCGAGATCCCCGAGGGTGTTCCGGACTTCTAGCTGAAGAACCTGTTATGAGTGACCGTAGGTTCGCCGTAGGTTCACCATTAGGCGCGCGGACCTACCGCTAGGCGCACAGACCTACCACTAAGCGCGCAGACCTACCACTAAGCGCGCAGACCTACCACTAAGCGCGCAGACCTGCAGCAGGCGCCCGCGCTGCCCGCACCCCGGTGACGCGGGATGCAACGCCTGCCTGCCACACCCTGTTACCCGCCGGTCAACGCAGGGCGCGTACTATTACCCGCCGGTAAACACGGGCGGTGCACTGTTACCCTCTGGTATACAGAGGCCGCGCACTGTTACCCGCCAGTACACATGGGCCCGCGCGCTGTTACCCGCCGGTAAACACGGGCCGCGCGCTGTTACCTCCCGGTAAACAGAGGCCCCGCACTGTTACCCGTGGGTAAACATGGGCCCGTGCAGTGTCATCCTGTGGTACACACACGCCGCGCACTGTTACCCGTCGGTAAACACAGGCCATGCGCTGCTACCCCCTGGTATTCATGTGCCCCACGCTGACACCCTCTGGTATTCATGTGCTGCACGCTGTTACCACCCGGTAAACACGGGACTGCGCGCTGTTACCCGCTGGTTAACAGCAGCCACACGCTGTTACCCTGCGGTGAACACGGGCGGCGGTGCGGGCAAGCCATGTCTACCTCTGGTAATTGTCAAGATCCGACGTCGCCTCCACTTTTCAAAAAAAAATCTTCCAGTTCAGTGTGCTCATACATTGTATCAAAATCCTTCATTGAAAGGCGACACACAGTGATACGAGTGTGAGGACAGTAGAACTGGAGCGAGTTGAAATGCCGGTCAATGCACGCTCAATGTCACCCGCCGGTCAACAGCGCTCTCCAATCAATGCAACCAGAGCATTGATATTTCTGCGATGTTACCCGTCGGTCATCAGGACGTATTGCCATTCATTCGCCGTCTCGGTGCCATCCGTATCCATATCGAGTGATATCTATGTATACAAGATCTTCATACATCCACATCGTATCCAAGAAAGTCCCCGAAGTCCATAATGTATCCAAGAAGTAGTGCTACATGACCGTCCGTGATCCATCCAAGAAATACTAATACATCGCTACAATTATCTACCTACTAATGCAAAGTCAGTGAATAATACAAGTTTGGGCCGAAACTACTCACGGGTACCCCGCCAGTCCCAGCGGACGGTGTTTTGCGCATTGGGGTGAACCTCGGCATCGAGGTTTTTTGCGAGTCCCTGCCCGACGAGCCGCTGCCAATCCGCCTTCGAGATGTACTCGCCGAAATCCCGGTTCCAAACCCAGCAGGGTTTGACATTGCCCACTGGGTTGGGCACCCGGATTGGCCCCACATGCGGGCGAGGATTTGCCGGGACCGGCACGCCCTGCCGATGCCAGTCCACGGCCACCCATGCGAGAGGATCGAACTGTTTAGGAATAGACCCGATCATTTGATCGGATAATGTCAGGAAAAACAAAACACTCACATTCGGGTATAGCGTGCTCGTCATCGGCGCATACCAGACGCCGACGAGCTCGCCTTTCTCCCAGCACAGCCAGGTGATCAACACCGGGCGTAACTTCCCCGCTACGTGCTGGCCCCCGTCGCCAGCGCAAACCGATCGCTGATGGGAGCGATCAACGCCAAGCATCGCGGCAAATCGGTTGCCATTCTGCCCAGCGCATGAGCGATACTGAGTGTGAAGCAAATGACCACTTACCTGATGAGCTTGAGGGCGGGCGGTGTGGAGGGCGGGCGGCGGGCGGCGGGAAAGGCGAGCGCGACGGCGAGCGGGTCGCGAAAGTGGCTGAGAGCGCTCAGTGATTGATGGCGCGTCTTGGGCCGCTCCCAACGGAGCGCTCACGACGGATCGCTCTTGCGGAGCGCCCTAGTTTAAGCGTCCAACCACAACATCACCCGTGTCTACGGTAGCATCTATGCAATTGATTCAG
This sequence comes from Fomitopsis betulina, assembly GCA_022606075.1. Lineage (NCBI taxonomy): Eukaryota > Fungi > Basidiomycota > Agaricomycetes > Polyporales > Fomitopsidaceae > Fomitopsis > Fomitopsis betulina. Next base: position 430,250 of record JABYQK010000021.1, read on the forward strand.
CTAGATTAATATTGAGTCATTGACGGTGCGACCAGCGAATTGGACGCATCCATGAGTGCTGTTTACCCTGCCCGGGTGCGAGCATGCACCGTGTTACGCACAGTTTGCGCCCGTGATGACCGGCGGGTAACAGGGCGCCAGCGTGCAGCTCATGCCACGGGCCTGATGACCGACGGGTAACACGGCGCCGGAGTGCAACTTACGCCACGGACGTGATGACCGACGGGTAACAGAGCAGACAGCGCGGAGCTCACGTCAAGGACGTGCTGACCGAAGGGTAATTTGGTCCATACGCAATCAGTAATGTGCGTGCGGTTGCTGTGCCACGCAGTGTTACCCTTCGGTTAACTTTTGGTTGGGAATTGTATGTTGCGCTTGAACACATCTGATACGTGTCAGCACGCACACAATTTGTATCGGTGAAACATAGCTTTGTGGTAGCCTCCGCCCTGTCGACCGATGGTTGCCTTCGGCCTGCCGATCAACGTAATTGTCGCCACTTTCCGTCCTGAAATCAAATGCTCGCGTCATTGAAATGGGATACTAATCGCATTGTAACCCCGCGCGATGCCCTTACAATATACTAGTATCTGCGACCGTGCTATGTAGTCCTGAGACGCCAATTAAAATGCATTACGATGGTTAAATGTTCCCATTGAAACACATTACAACACTGAGCAATGCCGAAAGAACCCTAATTCAAATGAGTTTCGCTTTCATTCTAATGCATTTGAATATCCCTTTTCGCCTTGGTTTGAATGCATTTTAAGGCTGTATGGACAGTTGGGACATAGCCTGCGCCCTGTCCATCGAAGGTCGACTCGGTCCCTGATTGTCCCAATGATTTCATCATATTGGGCACTATACGTCACTGTTTGTAATATATGCGTAATGAGAAGCAACCCTTGATGTAATTACAAACACCGTGCTGCGCAGACACCTTCTTACGAAGATCCGCGCGTCTTTCCTTCGCGACTACCCTGTCAGCACACCTTCCGCTTATGGTCGCCTACTCTGACTCTTGTGTCAAGACACCTTCTGGTTGCAAGGGGCCGTCGTGGACGCCGTCACTGCAGCCTATCACAATTGAGCTTTCATTTGACTAGTCATTGCGTCACCGCGACGCGTGTATCGATGACTCTGCGAAAATTTTCATCTTGATAACGCTATCCTGTTAAATAGCCCCTCTCGTCGTCCCCTCCTCAGCTCGCACCTCCACGAGCCCCTCCCCTTCCCACGATGACTAAGTGGTCATTTCCTGCTGCACTCTACGATCTCTTTATTGCGCAGCCCGAGGTCCTGGGCTATGTGCAGTTCCAAATCGTCACGGCCTCTCCCACGTTCCATGGAACCCGACCATCTCGCGATTGAATGGGATGGCGACGACGACATACTCCCAGCTATCCTGTCCTTCAACAAGGTGTACGACAAGGCCAACGTCGATCAGAGGCAATCACTGTTCATGAAGAAGACCCAAGATTCCAAGTCGGAGGGACAGCGCTTCGTCCACGCGTATTTCACAAAAATGGCCAAACGTTGGAAGATACGCAAGATTTTTCTGGAGGCGCTTGCTTCGCGTGGCATGAGCACTTACGAAGTGCTTCAGCAATTCACCAGTTCAGAGGTATGTGTATGATTTACAGTAGAATTTTTCTAACAATTGTGCAGCTCCCTAGTCTCACGGATTCTGGCGTCTCGGCCCACTTCGGCGCGATCGCCTTGAAGTTGTTTGGTGTCGACGGGGTCCTTGGCAGCCCACCCTACCAGATGCCGAAGCCGAATGTCCGGCCTTTCATCACGCGGTGTATGGCCACGCTGTGGCATTCGGAGAAACAGCGGATCGATCGCGAAGTCGACAGGGTGACTGAAACCGTCAGAAGGCAGACAGGATGTTTGCAGGTAAGCAATCACCCCTCGTGTACGACCGTCCGCTAATTTGGCGACAGTCGTACAAGAACGTGGAACACCGGAAGACTTACGGACATGGATGGCGGAAGTCGCGTCGGCCGTGGAGATACTGAAGCGGTACAACGACGACAAGCTGGGTGGCCATCTGCAGCGCCTGCAGGAACAGGCCAAGACTTTGAATATCGCGCTTCACGACGAAACTGCTATGAAAAGTAAGGCTAAATAATATTTCTCCACCCATCAGCACTCACCACTCACCAGAACTCCCGGCCCCGATGCGCGAGTGCTTGGCCCAGCTGGCCTCGACGTACGAGGTGACTTCGATTCAGCAAATGCTAACTGACATCATCGAGCCGATGGACGACGGCGACGATGAGGAAGTTGCGGTCCCGATCGCCGACTTCGACATCACCACGTGGCGCAGCGGCGTCGAACAGTATCAAGATTGGACTCCGGCTCAAATGTGGCACAATCTTGGCCTGCCTGCGAAACGCATCCCTTATTTCAACGAGTACGAAGACCCCGACGCGATCAACGATCCTTGGTCCCGCGAGTTCGAGACCTGGCTCGAAGAACAGGAGACCGCGGACGAGCCGACGCGGCGGGAGCTCACCCCTCGTTGGCATCAGCTGGTCGGCATTTTCAAGATGATCGTCAACATGTTCGAGAAACGGCCCGTCCTGCTTATGGACGAAGTCGGCGTCGGCAAGACGCTCCAGGTGATTGGGTTCATTGCAATGCGTGCGTACCTCTTCAACTACCACGAAGAGCACGGCACATACCCTGGTTACTTCGGTAAGCATCAACGTCTTCTCGCTGATTAATGTTGCTGATTGCTGCGCTGATCCGTCTCATTAAGAAAAATACAACGACATTCCTCTCGGCAACAAGCCCGCCCTCATCATCGTCCCGGTGAGCTTGTATCATCAAATGCTTTCGGAACTGCACCGCTTCCTGAAGTGGAAGATGTTCGACGTGCTTGGCTATACTGGACGACATGCTTCGCGAGGCGGATTCTGGACGACCGGTTGGACTCTCGGCGCCCATCAGTCTTACCGCAAGATTCTTCTTGCGACCGCAAAGGTATGTAAAACAGATTTCCTGAATTGAGTAGCTTACTGAAAGGCATAAAGGCTATCGAGGACGACGGCCATGTCCTCTACACCCAACCGGCAAGTGCTTGGCGGGAAGGCCTCTCCATTTGGCCCGCCGCTGAAGAACGCAAGCACGCTGCGACGACGGTGTTCGGCCTCGAGTGGGGCATCGTCATCTCCGACGAGGTGCAAGGGATGCGCACCCTCAACAAGTTCTACACTGCGTGCCGCATGTTGCGCAAGCGGAGCGACATGATCGTCGGGATGTCGGCCACTCCCGGAATCACCTCACCCATGGTAAGATTCAGTGTCACGCACAGTCAGTCGCTGACAATATTTCAGGATTTCGTGGCGATCGGATGCTTCCTCGGCGTGCCTGCGTTCAACGTGATCGGCGCTGACGACAGTATTGTCGAAATGCGTCGGGCACTGGCGAGTGCGCAGCGCAAGGACACGGCAGCGAACAAGAGCGACAAAAAGGCGGCCCAACGGCTCACGGCCATGATGTCGGGGAAGACGGGGAAAGGCGCGTCGTCCTCGGTCATGCAAAGCACATTCGTCAGCGTGGTGCAAGGGTACATGGATGATTTCCGCGAGAAATTCGCAGACATCGTCATTCGCCGCACTGTCAACTCGCTCGACTATGAGGATAAGCCCATTAGCGGTCTCCCTCAATATCACGAACAGATCATCGCCCTCGCGCTCACGGATGCTGAGCACGAAACTTTCAAAAAAGTTGTCGACGCGCTTGCCGAGCAAGCTGGTAGCGGCAAAGGCTTCCAGCCCATCCGAGGAGGGGTGAGTCTCATCAGTTTCATTCGTTTTTTGGCCCGTGTTACCCGACGGGGAACACAGCGCAGGCCATAGTGTGCGGCGAGAGTGGCGCAGCGCGACGAGTTCCCCTTCGGGTAACACTGCTACGCACGCAAGGGGGTATGTGCGCGCCACCACGCGTTGTTTACCGAAGGGGAACGGCGCCCGACAGGGCGAGGTCAGAAGGGGGCTGTGAGCCCTGTTACCCTTAGGTCAACTTCAGCCAGTATTCTATGGAGTTTGTGAATTATGTGCGCACCTGCTACAAGAAACGCGCGTCCCAGACAGCTGAATCGACGCGCTGTGGGGCGTTGACCTTCGGGTAACATCTGGGCAAACCTTTATCTATTGCTCACGTTCACATTTCCACAGCATTTCTACCTTGCTCAACGCCGTTGCCTGACTCATCCGTCGACCCTCGGCGCGGCTTACGGCTGGCACATCCCCACCGACTGGGCCGACTTCCTGAAGCACCCGACCGCCAAGCTCTACACCTTGGCTCGACTCCTCATGTACCATCTTGCGGGCGACAAGCACACTCCACTCTGCGGTGCCATGGGACTCGAGATGGACCGTGCCAAGTACCCGAAGTGGCCGGATACAAACCAACTCGTCCAGTGGATGACTTCGAGTTCGCTGCTTGGAAGGACGGTCCGCCGGACAAAATCATTGTCTATTCGGCCTTCCCGTCGAATAATGAGGTCGTTTTGAGAGTACGTCCACTTGTCATTCCGTATCAACTTAAACTCAATCGTGTTCTGTATCAAGGTGCTCCGAGCTGCGGGCGTCAAGGTTGAGACGTTGAATGGGCACCACAGCATGAAGCAGCGGCACAAGATCATCGAGCGGTTCCACCGTGCGGGACGCGACGATGCCCGCGTCTTGCTCATGTCCTCTGTCGGAACTGTGGGGTTGAATATCACGTGTGCCCACATTGTTGTCTTCTTGGTGAGTAACACTTAGTTTCTTATATTTTGTCTAACTATTGGTTGCGGTGTAGGATACCACGTGGTCTGCACAAGACGACAACCAGACCATCGGTCGTGTTTGGCGCATGGGTCAGCAGAGGCAGGTCATTGTGTACCGACTCATTGCAATAGGCAGCCCGGACGTGTTCCTCAACACGATTTCGTTCGGTAAAGCCTTCATGCACGCCGCGTTCGTCAAGTCGGACCTAGAGATTCGTGAGTCATGCCACCAAATTACATTTCACGAGCATCTCTCACAGGCTTTAGGACGCGCCTTCGCTGACGATGCGAATGAGGAACTCGACGACGAGTGCATCAAGAGCGACGAGGAGTTCTCCTCTGATGAAGAGGTCGATAAGGATGACGACGAGACTCCCAAGAAGGGCAAGGGTCGGACCAAGCCAAAGCCGAAGAAAGCTGCGAAGACGGCTCCGAAGTCTTCGAAGACGGCTCCGAAGTCTTCGAAGAAGGCCCCCGTAGCTCCCGAGGCAGTGGTCCCACCAGCTGGGTCCGTGCAGCCGCAGCCTGCTCAACGGCCACGCCCTCGTCCTCTCGTCGGGGTTGGCAGCAGCCAGGCCAATCCACACGTGATTGATGACCCCGCGCCCGACACTCCAGTTGAGCCCGCTTCTGTGGTCACTCCTTCGTCAGAGACGCAGACACCAACGCCGATCGTCACGCGCACGCGCAACCAGGTCAAGAGCCCGGAGTTCGTCGACAGCGACCCGCACGAGTCGGATGATGAGCGACCACGTCCTCCGATACGCACTTACGGCAAAGGCAAGGCCACTCGGAAGATCTGGGTGGAGTCCAGTGACGACGAGCAGCAGTCAGACCATCGCATGGACGCCGTGGTTCCCTCTCCTGCTACACAGGCCCCGCCCTCTACGACTGTGGAGACTGCCTTCGACAATCGAGAGCTCCAGTCCGCTCCGCGCTTGTCGCCGCAACGACCGACTCCACCGGTGGGCGACGTCGCGGCCAGCCTGACGGACATGACAGTTAACCCCATCGACAACGAGTACCAGCCGTTCGAGTCGCTGATCAAGTTTAACGACGACAGGATGGACATAGACAGACACTCGGAGCCACCGGAGACGTTCGTACGTCCTCGCTCAAGCAGTCTGTCGGAGCCACCGGAGACCGAGGCCGAAGCGCTCCCCCGGCCTGGTCCAAGCCGCCCTGGATTGCGGCCTCGCACTATCTCCAAGACGCCCACTGAGCGCCGCACGATATCCAGAACCCCAAGTGAGTTCCGCACAATGTCCAGTACTCCAAGTGAGGAACCTAGCGACGAAGGTAAGCAGCCACTTTGGCACCGAAAATTCATGCTTTGGGGGCGCTACTGATTTGCTGATAGATTATCCGCCGAAGAAAAAGTCGCGCAAGGGGAAGGGCAAGGAGATTTCTTCCGCGTCCGCAGTGCTCGATCGCCTCGAGGAGTTGCCGCCGAAGTCTGCCAAGGCCGCTCGCAGCCGCAAGCGCTGAGCCACGGCCACACGAAAAGAAAGTCAATCTCTCGCATTGTATGACAATTCAGGCTTTCCTTTCGTTTCGTCATGGTCTCGTCTCGCTTAGTCGTCGTCTGTCCGCCTGCGTCTCGCTCATTAGTAGCATTGCCCAGAGGACCATTTTTGTATACGCTGAATGTACTGCTTGTCGTGAACAATGAAAACAATTTGCTGCATACATGACACTTGCCTATCGAAGCCATGCCAATCCGTCAGAAATGACCCATCGGTCAACAACACTGGACAGATGCTCACCGAGTGCGGGCGCCCTGATCTGTGTTGACCGTCGGTCAACAGCGCGCGTCAGGCACCCCCGCGGCCAGGCGCCCGCGTCCAGACGCACGTGATGTTGCCTTGCGCCCCCCGCTGTGAGCTGTTTACCTTCGGTGCACAGGGCAGCCGGCGCACGGCGCTGGCCACCCTCGCGCGCCCCGTGTTACCCGTCGGTAAACTCCTCGCCACGCGCAATCTAGGTCAGCGATGATGGCTCGCACCCCTCGCTGAGAGCTGTTTACCGTGGGTGCACAGCGCAGCGAGCGCACGGCGCTCGCCACCCTCTCGCGCCCCCCCGTGTTACCCGTCGGTAAACTCCTCGCCACGCGCAAGCTCGTCATGTTCAATGCATCCCATCCTGATATGTATCGTGTACCCCACCTGCGAAATGGTCTTTTTCCACGCGTCCCCTCAATACATTGTACACTACAGCCTCGATGACAAACCGTAGCTCGACACTATGATCAATCATCTTCATCTTCATCTTCATCTTCATCTTCATCTTCATCTTCATCTTCATCTTCATCTTCATCTTCATCTTCATCTTCATCTTCATCTTCATCTTCATCTTCATCTTCATCGCGAGGTGGCAGAGTCACGTCGTACACGCCATGCGCGAACCTCGGGTTGAGAGCTACGAGCGGTGCTGGCTCGTCGAATCCTTGGGGAAGAGTGATTGCGTTTCTGGCCGCGGCTCTCCTTGTCACCCACATCCGATCACTCGAGGCGTACGGCATCCAGTAAAGCTCTTTCCACCGCCTCTTCAAAGCGGCGCGCACGGCCCTGCCGTGGTCGGG